>ML685954.1:3591544-3648107 GCA_007922175.1 Pelusios castaneus
AATAAATCTGTTAGTCTTTAAAAGTGCCACAAGACTCTGTCTTTCTACAATAGACTAACACGGCTACCCCTTTGGAAAAGAACACGGTTAGTTCAATACATTCCTGGGGGAGGGTTAGACTTGAGCATCTGTCTAAAGCTAGAACCAGGGGTGCATAACAATCACCCGTGCCACCCTCTAGTCATGCTTTCACTACACAGCACATAATCTCCTATTAAATGAGGCAATGTATCTTGCAGGTGGTATATAGTGAAGCATCTACTCCTGGAAACCCTATTTCTTCTAGAATACAGGAATGTAAATTTCATCAGATGGATTCCAGACACAGGTAAATATCCTGTTAGAGGATAAAAGATTGTAGGTGCTAGTTTTTTCCTAAAACCATACTGCTCTTTCCTATGTTAAGAGCTGAGCTGGACTCTTTGCTGTTCTGAGAGGGTTGAGAGCAGTGTTCGTGAACTTGGGGACCTCGTCATGGATGACAAGGGGTCTACTCAGTTTGTTGTTTCCTGTGCCACAATTAGGCTTCAGTGCTGTCCTGACATAGCCCAGACCCCTTTTAAAAGCATTTCTCTGCAATAGCTAAAGCCAGCTGTTGAAATGGTGGCCTCTCAAAGTCCATCCTGCAGTTGTTCAGAAATAGTATAGATTGAAGGCAGCTATTTATAGCAAATAAAAGAAGGGGAAAGTTGATGGTAATTAATATAAATATAAGAGCTAGGAAATTGATAAGGAAACCAAAGGCTACAGGAAGAAACTTAACCCCAGCATCCTTCAGAAGTTTAAATCGTAATGATGGGACTGGTCCAGTAGTAGATGGAAATGGTAGAAGTATTCAATAAGTATTGGTGTATTAGAGATACTGTCCATTCATATAGCAACAGGCTGTTTAAACAGCAACTGCTGAAGTTAGACATTTTAAAATGTTTGTCTAGATCACTTTTATCCACAACTTTTAAAAGAGCTAGTGGAGACATTTTCTGAACCGCCCCCTCAGTCCCCCCAAAAATCTTCAAATAGTGGGTAAGTTCTAGAAGACTAGAACAAAATTAATTTGGTGCCAATTATTTTTTAATGGCGTAGGTAATTACAGGCCTGTCAGACAGGATTGGTCTTTTTTTGAGGTTACAGATTTGGTTGATAAAGCTAATTTAGGCATTTGACTGGCTACTATGACACTGATTAAACTCAGTGATAGCAGGTCTTAGTGTAACTGTAAATGGGACTCATTGACCTGCTGTGTTCTCAGTGAGGTGCCACTCAGATCAGGTGTTTTCCCCTATGCTCTTTGACAAAAATATTCATAAAACTTGCAGATGACACAGAGACTGGGCTGAGAGTGAGCTCAATCACAATAAGATGGGTACACTTAGCATGGCTAAATCTATAGCTCAGCAAATGTAGGTTACACTTACAGGCTGAGGACTGACTCTAGGGGTGGAAAGCAGTGCCTGAGGTTTTGTGTTTTTTTTGGGGGGGGGGGGGGCGCGGCGCCCCCGAGGAGGAGATGAACAGGAGAGTCCAGTATGATATTTGGCCACAAGATTAATGCCAGCCTCGGGTCCAAAAACAGGTGAATCTCCCTTAAAGCTAAAAAGGTTATTTTTCTCTCAAGGTGGCAGTGGGTCAACTACAGCTGGAATCCAGGTCTGGTGTCCACTATTCAAAAAGGGTGGGCTAAATTAGAAAGGATTCACGTAGCATCTAATGTAGCAGTTACAAAATTCATGCTGTGTGGCTACTTCCACTGTGTTACACCAAAGTGTACTGTTTACTAACCTGAAGCCTCTTAGAAGAGGAAGGATATCTCATCCACTCTGCAGTGGTTAAGCACGTTGTTGGTTCTCACGATGATCATAGCACAGGAACGAGTCTATTAAAGGTGATTTTGAAGTACTACAGTCATTTTTCAGAATATAATAATTTAAAATAAAAGCAATTAATGGCAGCAGTGGGTTCTACAGCAGGATATATTCACTTTACAAGTAAAGAGGTTTTTTTCTACCTACCAGCACTGCAAACACAACAGGAGAAATGAGTCATGCTGGGTCGAGAATGCAAGCTTAGACCGACCACATCTCAAGTCCAGCCATTATTCTTCAGGCCTTAATCTAGCCTACCATTTTCATTTCTGACTGCCAATGCACACAGTTTCACTTAACTGCCCCCAGCTCTTCTCATCATGAATTGAGAACCCAGCAAGGTACATGTAGCTCTGTACTCACCTTCCCAAATTGATCCCCTTGCACGTGTCAAAAACTGCATCTAGCTTCAGCAGGCTTGTTTCCCAGTCAGAGAGATGGCAGGTCCCTCTAAAACTGCTCCTAAGCTTCACTCTTACCTTAGCCAAAGAACTGTGGCCTGGAATTTTATGCCATTTTACTGTTTACTATGTTCTCAGGTTCTGTCTGTATTAAACACCCTGGGGCCTAGTGCAGAACCTCGAGCTGTGTGAGACTCTCGCCTTCATTCGCATATTAGAGACACATGACTATACATTACTGAAAGAGGCTGCAGGCCATATTAGGTCACTTTACACCTGTGCAACACTAGAGTCTTTGGCATCCATGCTGCTGGTTTACTGCTCAGTGGTTTTGCTTACGTGTAAAAACACCTCACAACTGATCAGACACAAGAAAGAATCCATCTCCCCTCGCTCTCAGTGGGAGATTTTGCAGGGCACAGTTAACAACCTGAGTTTATCCCTGAAGACAGCAGTCAAGACTCAGTACATGGAGGGAACAGAGCTAATGAGCAAGAAAGTGCAATGCAAATCACTCTTCGTCAAACAAGACAATTATGAATAGAAACCCTCTTAGGCTTTGTCTGTTTTTGTACAATTGTTTATACAAATTCAACAAAGGTAAAACTGCATTAGGAAGGTCTACGAAAACAACACCTTACAACAATGGCACTTTTCAATGCAGAATTTTACAATCAGGAAATAACCATGTTATAAACCGTAAATGAGAACTCAACTCACACTTCAAAGGAAGAGGGGGAAAAGACTATGCGTGACCATTTATTCTACTGCTTGACTCACTGTATAAATCAATTTCATATTGAGTACAAGAGCTCATGCTAAGAGTGAAGCCCTCCTATGTGCAAAAGCTGAAATTGGAATTTTTAAAATTTTGAGAAAAAGGTGATTTCTATACAGATAAAACTTGGCATAGTGTCTTACTTCAACTATAATTTACATCTTATTTCCACAACATGCTCATGTCACTTCTGAAGTATACAAAGCAGGATATAAACTTCCATTAAAACATGCTTGAAATTGAAAGTATTAACCTACTTTTCCTGGCCCAGGCACATTTGCAGATGGATACTCTGTCTACGAAGTATAGGTTAAGTTCTCTCCTACCATAAAGATAAAAATTGGCAATCCAAAACCAAAAACACTGGTAATGCATTCAAACATTGCATAAATAACTTTTAAACAATTTTGTACAAAAATAGTTCTGCATAATGTAAGATGTAACAAAACAAAATGTGTTAAGAAGGCAAAAATGCAGTGCGTGGTCCATTTTAATGACACCAACGTTTTTCGTTTTAAGAAATGAAGAGCAGAAATCAAATTTACACTACCCAAGCACATGCTGTGGTACTTTAAATAAGTTTTTTCTTTGAAGATCTTCTGCCAGCTGTGAACGTTTATCATCAATAACAGTCGCTTTATGAATTTGCATAAGAGCCAGAGCAGGACAATCCAGGTAGACTGAATTGAGTGGTACAGGTTGAATTCTTAACATGGGTAGTTTTAATGATGTTCTCTCCTTGACAGGATTTGTAAAATTCCAATCTGGTTTCCCACTTGAAAATAAAATCCCTACGTGTTCTTAGTCCCTTCCCCAGCCCTTACCCCAATATTTACACGCTTGTCCTTTAACTAACTCAGTTTTTGTAGAAGTTTCTCTTCCACCTGACCAAACTGAACACTCACTGACATCTCTGCAATAAACTGCTCACAGCCTTCTTTTGTCACTTGCTTGCAGTACCTCAAGTCAATCTGACAGATGTTACCACAACGTTTAAAATAGGACAGGCACTGGTCAGTAACCTTATTGCAATCTGCCAAGAAAACAGCAAAGGGGAGAGAAATTCATCCATGTCTCTCACTTCATTTGTCAATACAAGCAGTTTATACAAACTATGACATGCCCCCATTTCTCTTGTATTACTGCACTCATCAGTTCAATCACTAGCTCAATGACAATCCTCTGGTCTCTGCAACCAGATTTCAGAATGTATCAGTTAAAAATACAAAAGCAGCCATTTTCCTGAAGTACTGGCAGTGGGGTTTAGTCACAGGGGGAGGCTGGATGAAGTAAAGTGTGGCAAATTCTAGCCCAAATACAGGGCATGAATTCTCCAGCATAAAAGAAAGCTAAATAGACAAAGAAAAATGTTGGTTGTGTTTTTCTCCAGGAAGGGACAGGTAAGCTGAAGGATGGTCTATGGTTAAAGCTTTGGAGAAGGTGGGTGGAGGGATGAGTAAACTCTCTTGTGATTTGTATTCTTTCATATAAATCTAGCATCCCTCATGCCACCACTAGCTCCAGTCCAGTTATGTAAAGCCTCCCTCTTACCTCCCCACCACGTACACATACCTGATAAGTTAATTTCAGTTAAGGAATCCCGTGTGGTGGTTCCTACTGCAGTCAGCAGGTTAATAGACTGATCTGACATGTGGTTACAGTAACTAAGATTGAGTTTGGAAAGCAGAGGCATGTGCCTAATGATCAATCGCAAAGATGCATCTGTAATATCCAGACCAGCCAAACGCAGCTCAGATATGTTCCGTAGTTTACTTCGGTTGTCTATTTGACCTGTAAGGCAGAAGTGGGGGTTTTGTTTGTTTTTAAAACTTCATTGTCCAATTTTGCAGTCAGCAGCAGAATAAAAACCCACCTCATACAAAACACACTGTAACTTAGGGTGCCAATACCCCTATTTACTTAAATGCATAGTTACACAGACACAGAAGTCATTTAAGTTACCTGTTGTTTAAAGGAGCCCAATCTAGGTGACCATCAATGCGTAAATTTTCCTCTCTTCAATTTTAGCTTGCACATTTGACAGCACTTTTCCCCACCATTTCCCCTGGCAATCAATCACACTCCCCATTTGGCATGAATTCCACTCAGCAATGGGAACAAAAAACTGAGGTCTGACAAACCCAAGCCCAACTCAACAGTGAGTCAAAATGGAAGACTGGGACTAAGGGCAGCACCAGTCTGGAAGACGTGAAATGCATTTGAGATCAGTATTTTTGTTGGTAGTTTGATAAAGCTGTTTGTAGCCGTCACTTGCACAGGCATATGGACAAATCCAAGCCCTGATGGGGGGAAGTGTGGGCTCACTAACAATTAAAGGTTCAATGACTTTAATGGGATTATTCCAAGAAACAAGCGCTATGCATTGGCAGGTTCAGATCCAGCATATTTGGTAGATCAAACAATATCGGTCTGAGCTGATAGGAGGCCTTGATAAGACCAAGAAAGCTACTGCTCCTCTGAACTGAAATAAAAGATTTCCACCCTTTTAAAGTATTCATCTTTGCAGCCTCGATGGAGGACAGATATTTGTGGCACAGCAGATGAAGTGAGTGGCCAGAGGCCACAGCTCGTTACCGAGGGGCTCCCCACAGGATGTCTCAGAAAGACTGTAGCAGCACTGGCTCAAACATATCCCACATCAGCACTCCACGGCACAGGGCCCACACTGGCCACTAATGCAAACTGCTGCAGTAGCATGGATTTGAGGAGCTCTGCAGACTTACTGCAGCTGAGGAAGAAACATGGTGCTCCTCAAACGAGCCCCCAACTCTTGGCACATGGAAGACGCTTGTCCAGTTACATTTATGAACAAATCAATATGTTACCTGGCCTGTTATCTGTTGGTGGTGACAAGAGGTCTCTCATTTGTGCATCTTTTAATCCTTCCACCCACTGAACATCCAGGGTTCGGAGTAAAGGACAACTGGAACTACAAAGTGCTGACACGGCTATCCACGAACACCCTGATAACAGCAGGTCTCGCAGACCTGGAGACACAGACAAAGGAAATGGTACAGTTGATCCTAGTGGATGTCCAGGTTAGGTTAACTGAAGGATAAACGGAGCACGGGAGATAGGCCCGAACATGCCACGAGTCTGCAATCTTTGACCGCAGAACTGCAAGAGCACGGGCAGGAACTGAAATGCCCACCAGTAAGGGAGACAGAGTTCTCGAGCACCATTTGAGCCTATACTTCTCTTAAGAGACTGGGTAACAAGGGTGCCTTAATAGAGCGATCTGGATATTTCTCCTCTAGGACCCACCAAACTCTTTTCACACAGGACTCTGAACAATCGCCACAATCCATTTCCAGCCATACTGTTGCAGTAGGATTCTGTGTCCTGGTCTTTACCTCTGAGACCACTTAGATCCTTTTGGTATCATTTTCGATTTTCTTTCACTGCACTTTCACGGCGATTTCTCCCTAGTGAGCCCTTTATGTCTAAAATGGGATCAATCCACTGGTCACAATGTCACTTACCTGGCAGTCTGTTGATGAGCCAGCTCAGCTGCTTTTTAGATATGTTTGTCCAGCTAAGATCAAGGGTTACAGGCTGTCTCCTAATAATGCCACTGAGCATAAGTGGAGTGATGGATTTACAATGGTTTAGATCTATTTTGGTCCACAACCTTTTATCGCAGCACCTACAAAACCAACACAATTGTTAATTTGGGATTTTCTTTGAATTCAGTGATGTCTTAAAAGTGAAAACTAACTGAAAATCCAGTCTATTTGTAACAGCAGCAGCAAAGAAATCTGTTTAAAGAGGCTAGCTAAAGCTCATGCATGAAGCAAACAGACTGCTACACAAGTTGAAAGCAGCTTCAAGTGCTCACCAAAGCCACCAGGTTAGAATTTCTTCCCGTTATGGGTGGGATTTTCAAAAGCACCAGCCCAGTGGCCTTCAGTTGCTGACAAGCTTCTGAAAATTCCATCTTATAGCCTCAAACCACAACAATTTCTTATTTGTCTTGGCCTGTAGGATCTGACGGTCAGTTTTGGCTTAGGAGGTTCTGTTGACATGATTTTCCCAGTTTTCCTTTTAGCTAAACTAACTGTTGAATCTTATAAAATTGAAGTCTCCATCTCTTGCTCTACATCTCTATTTTAATCATACACACATTGCTTCTGTATCTTTTCCCCTTCTCTACTGCTATAGTTTGCTATGGGCAACAGAGCCATGCAAAAATCCCAATGAACTTGCAAGAATGACCTTGCTTTAGGAAACACTGTAATTTGTTGAACAAAATCTGTTTACAAGATTCTCGTTACACCACCAAGGAATCCACAGTGGAAGCAATTCTAGGGACTTCATTCTCCACTGGGTTATCAGCTTTTCAACCAGCCGATTCATTACTGAGTAGTGCCAGGAAAGAGTCTGTTTGTTACCTGCCTGTCTGGGTAAATGTTCAAGTTTAGATATATCTGAGCAGCCAGCCAGCAGGATAGTTTAGCAGACGTTCAGCCAAGTGTATAAACACGGCTATGACAGTCACAATATACTTTCAGCTTATTGCTGGGTTCTGGTGATTGCCTGATTGACTCAATTTCTATATGGTACCCAGATAGACACCGTAACTGACAATACAGTAATTAACATGGAAAACAGTCAGATTCTGTACCAATGAAACTGCTGTTAAAAAGCAGAGGTCAGAGAATACAACAAACAAGATCTTTCCTCCATATGCCCTGTATATGCAAAACCAAGGTTAGAACAGCACAAAGCACCTCTTAAATCCGTGATTATGGGGCACTGTGTACCGTATCTGTATCTTAGTGGATGGAGGAGAGACTCAAGTTGATGACAAGCAGGCAGTAAGTGTCTAATGATGTCTAGATTCAGGAATCCCTACTTCCTGTTAGAGTACACTGCTCTCTCTGCCGTTGTCTAACTAGGGGATTTTCCATGAGGGATGTTCTGTGGTGATATTGTCTACCAACCTTGCAGGTGGATCTAGAGTTCTCGAGAAGCAGCAGGACAGCTCCTGCACACACATACCCCACTTAGAAATCTTTAAACTATTTTTGATTGTTCTGCATTGAAAGACACCTGCTGTGTTCTGTCAAAGGCCAATATCTGTGGCCATACTCTTACTCCATCTGAACCGAGGGAGCACAGTCTTCCCCTAAAACTTCACAGTGTCATAAATCCCCGCTAGAAAGAAGAGAAATGAGTACGTGCTAATTATTCTATTCCAACACAACCAGCACTGTCCCCCTCAGCTTCTTACCATCTGTTCCAGGTCCTACAAACTCTCATACAGATGCACAAGTCGCTATGACTGAGGTAGCTAAAGACAGCCATCCAGACTTCCCTTTGCATCACATGGGCTGCCCCATCGTCTAGCGGGAGTGAGTCCGGAGGAGGGCTGATGGGGGGTGGCCTGATTACATGACGTTCCATCTGGATGCATTTGGGAGGAGAGAGCGAAGGCGGTGGCCGGGTAATCACCCTTGGAGTGCTTCGCAAGCTTGGCACAAGCTGGTGCCTCAACTCCCTGGGAGTCCCATTTAACCCTTTGCTGAACCTGTGGAGTCTCTCGCTATTGCTCAGAGCACGTTTGGGCTCCTCGTTCTCACTTTCTGGCTCAGATTTGATGGGTTGGTGGTTCTCGTTGGCAAGGCTATTTTCGGTTTTTTGGATCTCCTGATTGAGCTCCTTGCTGAGCTCTTTGCTCAGTTCCTTATTTGGAAGGCGCCTTTTCCGCCTCATCTTTATCTTCTTCTTGTCCCTGGGCTCGGCGCTTTCAGTGCTGGGGCCCGCAGTGGGAGAGCTTGACCGTGACTGGTCACTCTCCTTGGACTTTGGAGGTGCTTCGGGCAGATCCTCCTCGGGTTCCTGTTTAAAACGCCGCAGGGGTTTGCCCATGGCAGGTCGGTCATCTGTAGCCTTCCATGAGCGTCTCTGAAAAGGAAGAGTTCGGGGCTTAGTAGAGCTGATAATCAAGCAGTTAGTGCCACAGGGCGTGCAGACAGCACCTTGTGCAAGAGGACATGCTGCCCAGCTGCCTGCATAGAGGGAACAGGGTGAGGACCATATCCCTAGTTTCTCCTGAATACAGCCACACATGAATGGGGATCAGATGGTATTTTAAAGTGCACTGCGTATTAAAACACGTGATCCTGGAGCGACCCTGAAGACCCCCGCCTGGGGATACTGAATATTTAATGTGCATATTTCTAAAACAGCAGGAAACAAATTTTTCAGAGTCTGTTCTGGTAGCGCAGCAGGCAAGTGCCAGGTAATGCTCTGTTGGCTAGGAGAAAACTGGCTTGGGACACAGCGGTTCAGAAAATAAGTTGCCACTGCTCATATTTCCGGGTACGCAGTCAAGACCAGTTGTTCTACTCACGACTACAATGCAGGCGAAGGGCAGGGCACTGGGTTCAGTTAATTTACCAAATCACAGTCCTGGCATACTGCTATTCTGCCACTCACTGCTGGATACTCAACCCTACAGCTACCCGTTTCTGTCCCAAGAAGGGCAGAGCGTTCTCTCACACTCTCCAGCGCACTGCGTGTATCTGAGTCCAAGAGACAGGCTTGACACGCCGTTAGTGAGAGACTGGATGTTCACAGCAACTTTGACTGAAACTAGAGCTGTGGAGGGGTCAACTGGCACCTTCCTTCTTGCTCCAGGCACTTTTGGTAAGTATGAATCATAATCACTTGTCTGCTTTAATGAAATCCCACATTGATGTATGTTGGGGACAGTTGCAAGAGCTGTGCAGTGCCAAAAAAGGGGAAGGTTCTGAGTCCAATCTGATCAATCCAGGCAAGAGAGAAGCTGAGAGTGGTTAAAATTAAAACGGTAGCACAGTAGAGAACAGGGCTGGCAAAAGGAGGCGTGGCACATTCACACTCAGAAAGTTAGGCCAGCATTTCTACGCCGTTGCAATTAACTGTACGGCTCAAATAAAAGGACGTGCTCCTAGCAGCTAAATGGGTATGCATCATTAATGCACAGCCTTCACATCTTCTTTGGAGAGCTTTAACTAAGGTCGGAGAGGAACAAACTCAGGTATTTAAGATTCAAAGGGCTTAGTGAAAGATGATTTCCCCCTCTTCTTTATATTGTAAAGAACGAGGAGTTACTGAAAGTTAGTAACAGGTAAGTTATATTAATTAAAAGGAAACTTCTTCAGATACTAGTCAGTTTATGGAATTCTCTAACCTAGGGTATCAGACAGTAAAAACTAGGAGCTGGATAATTTAGTGACCTCTGATAACATCTGTAATCATATGCTAGCATATAAGAGGTAAACAGACCATGCACCACCATCAATGTGAGGACAGATTTTACGTGATGCACCATTACACAAACAGCCCACATGGTATTAGCTGGTGTGGCAAGATTGATGAACGTAGGGAAAGAAGAACATCAGTACCAGGAAGAAACTATTACCCATCAGCCTTTGAGAACAACATAGCCTATGTTTTGACAGTGTTTTAGTAGAGGACTACAGAATAGGAAATAAAACCCCCAGACTCTGTACTTAGCTAATCTCAGGTAGAAACCGCGTGTGTGCATCCAGAAAGAGGATGTTGTCAGATTCTGAGATGGAAATCTGCAGTAAAAGTGGCAGCAAAGCACATCCACTGGATTGCTAAAGAAGCAGAACCACAATGCACAGAACACAAGGGGGGAAAGTGGAAACGCACAAATTAAAGAGGATCAAAGTACCTTCTTCCTGAAGAGTTTCTCTTCTTTAACAAGTTTTAGCTGTTTCAGGAAAGACAAAACAAAACAAATGTTTTATTTTTATGTAGCTAACTAGTAAAACTTCCTGCTACTGATTTCCTTCAGTAAAAGCTGGTTTGGTGAGTGGTTACAGCAAAGTAGAATGAAGCAGACAGATCACCAACTATACAATCATCAGTCCACTTTGGTTTTAGCCTGTTTATGGCTTCCAATGGCTAAAGACCAAAACTGAACATTGAACATCCCCCAATAACTCCTCCCCTATGTACTCCAGGGAACCATCCAAGTGTCCCACAGTCTGGAGGCATGTAGGAGACGTAGCAGCATATCAAGTCCCCATGGAGGCAAACAGATAAGGGCACTGGCTAGAGAGCAAACACATGGGGATGCCCTGTGCTGTCTGCCTCCTACTCTATCCTTGCAACGTCGATCCCACCCGTACCACCTCTGGTTCAAACCACAGCCTGTCAACCACAAGGAACTTATATATGCAAAAACTAGCACATAAACAGCCACTAAGCACAACTGAAATCACCACATATTTACTCATGACCGAAGTTAAAGCTAGGTCTCCCTTTTCACTTCCACACACAAGCTAATCTGCAATCCCTAGATGGCAAATTAATATATATGAGAAATTCAAATGCTCTCTGGCCCAAATAATCTGTGCCAGTTAGATTTTAAAAAGAGTCGCCAAAATTGCAGCTGAAAGCAATATATAGATTCTTCCTTCTCTCTGCAAATTGGGGAGAATATTATCTCAAAGATGCCGTAAGGATCAATTATTTAGTGAAGTATTACTACCCCACCCCTGTATGTAGTTATGGCTAGTTAGAGAAAGCTATCAAGTGACACCCAGTGGTTAGAGATGAAAAGGGTTGATTGAAACTACTTTTGACCATTCCGCCCATTAAAAAAAATAAAAATAAAATAAATCTTAAATTGAGGTTCTATTAGTCAGTTTAGAATTGCTTTTTTTAAAGTAAACACCCAGTTCTTTGCCCAGTCTTCTCTGTCCCTGAATAAAAAGTAAAGCAAAGTTCAGGTGGATACACTTTACTGTTCTGCTTGATGGATAACTTTCAGAAAGAAATGTAAAGTCCTATGCAACTTCCTTTGTAACTATCACTTGTTGGAATTCATAAAGACTCAAAGGAAAGCTTAAAGCAGACATGCAAGAGACTTCAGTCCCTGATCTATATAACAAGTGCCTGTGCGCAGCACATTAAAGAAAAAGGTTTTTAGCCTCTCATACCCGTTTTCTCATAGCAGGTTCCTGGGGTTTCTCAAATTTTCTTTTCCTTCGCAGATGCACTTCATCTGATTTTCTCCTCAAAGTAGAATCAACAGGATTTTTTTTTGAATGTTCATCGGATTTTCTCCTGGGGGTTTCTTCACATTCCGCTTTCCGTTTTGCTGCATCTGTTACTTCCTTATTATCTCTATTCATCTTCTGTTCCTTAAGCAATGAGCCTGGGAGATTCGACGCATATTTGAATCCTGGTCCACGCTTTTGCTTGTACGCCAAAGAGAGACAAAACACAAACAAACTTTATATCTTATGCCTTTTTTGCTGTTTACGATGTATGGCATCTGAAGCTTTTGTCTGATTACAAGCCATTAAATGACTATTCACAAGCAGTCATTGTGGTAAAGAATTTCAACCTTTAAGGACAAGCTCTGCTATAAGAGTTCCAGCTATGGCGCACCCATGATGGAATCCACATAGGGACTCTCACTCGAAGAAGAACTAATGTTTCACATGTTCTACGGGACACTTTAGATTTTATTTAATACAGGTTTACAAAATCTAAATAACCGACAACTTTTAGTTTGGATTTAAACATTCCCCGCCCCCCCCCCGCCAATTTGCTACACTGTTTTGGTTACACTCTGACAGTGTATAGAGCCTAAGGCGAATATGACTGCAAATAAAAAAGGTATTGACTAATTTCTTTCCTTTGTCTCAGCTAAATGAAGTACAATAAGAAAAACTTGTGAAAAGCAGAGATTTTAAAATAGTCTCAAGTTACTTGTGTCTCTTTGTTTACTATGTGGCTTGTTAGACTAATAGTGTTTTTGCTTCATATCCATAAAAAGACACCAAAATAGATTTGGGTGTTAGAGAGAATACGCCAGATTTAGAGTCTCATTCTTAAGTCATGTATTCCAGTGAAACTCACTTTTCCAGTTTTCCCTGCATGGTTGCACTTCGGACATTCCCAGCAGTTCGGCAGCTCATCGTTAACCACACCATCTGATTCCTTCACCTAGAAGGGAAAAAGGCACAACCCATTTGCAACTAACAGAATTAGGTGGCAGTGCAAATCCACATCCTGATCATCGTCACTTAGAAGGAGTCATTAAATAACAGGACAGACTTTTCCAGCACTCTCCTGTTTCTCACAGCAATTGTTTCTTTTGCAGTGACTCTAGGTTAGATGAGGACCAGCACTATGACTTGCACGGTCCCAATCCTGTAAGATTACTCAGCAAACATCACCAAAACCAGACCGGCCAGTCTGATATTTGAGAATGCTGCATTTCAGTCTTAGGTTTTTGGCCAAGACCAGGGATAGTCCCAGTTTAATACTTGGCACATTCTCTATTAGGAGACCATGGAGAAATGGACTGTCCAACTGCCTAATCTAAGACTGTCTCCTCCCTCATTTTCAATTTACAATAGACTCACTTTTCTTCCACAGGCTGGCAGATTATTAGCTTTTTAATAAATAAAAAGGTGGCCACACCCCACTCCCAGCTCTTAGGGAATGCCTTTTATTAGTATATCCCAAAGTTCTTTTCAAAGGAAGTGAATATCATTATTCCCATTTTACAGGTAGAGAGGTCTCCATCCCATCCCCATTCACAGGTGTTCTAAAAAGTCAGGACTTTTATAATATACGTAACAGTGCTCCAATACATGCAGGAAAATAACCTTGGGCCAGGCTGCAGCCCACATGCTAATAAAATGCTACTTGCCAGATCAGTGCAAGAGGACAGGCCGAAACTTCCAGCAATTTTAGTCTATATCCCCGCCCTCCCCTTCAGAGTTATCCATTCCTTCCTCATCAATCCAATAGGCAGTATACAGAGAAGAAAAATTCATTCTACCCGGTCTATTAATACTGAATTTCATTTTTTAAAAGACAAATCTCCAAAATTGCATTAAGGATTCCTGGTGTAACTGGAGACACGGTCATGCCCCAAAGAGTTAATAGGATAACATTTTCATAAGACCTTAAGTCATCTTTTAAAATGGGACTCCGGTAATTTTGAAAACTGTATCATTAGTCTATTTTAGATGTGACAAACGGGAAATAAACAGGTTGGGATGGGGTGAGGAAAGACAAGGGTTTGGTAGTAAGAGCACATGGTTACTCATTTAGGGCATGTTCATAACTTGCCACAGTTAGAAATTAAAACTGTTAAGAATTAGATTCACTTTGTGGCAGAGTGGAAGAACTGCATCACAGGAGTTAGGTGGCAAGCAAAGTGGCTTGGCAGACCCATGTAAGGTGGGCATTCCCCACAGAGGGGGCCGGGTGGAAGCAAGACTCCCCAGCAGGGTAAAGGAGACGAGAGGACTAAGTCTGCTATAGAGCTGGGGCAGGTATTTGAATAGTCTCCAGCAGCACTAGGAGAGCCTCTGACCCAGACAGCGACTGCTCTAGTCTCATTGTCCAGGGAGAGTGAGGATAAGGCATCAGTTTGTTTTGGAAGACCTCTTTCAGTTTGAATGATCTCGGGCACTGTAAGCAACTGAACCTTTTTATCTTGACTATATCCCTTAAAGCTCTCTTCCCCTGCCACAGCTGTGGGATTGCCCCACCACGAGCTATGCAGAGCCTTTCTCCTTAGGGAGCAGGCCCCAGTGCCGTACAAGTCTGAAACAAGTTATTTCTTGTGCTGAACAGATCGAATTCTGCCTGAAGGGAAGACAACAGCCATTTGGCCTGTTTGTGTGAGGTTTAAGACACTGAACAGATGTGGGTAATTCGAGCAAACTAACAACAAAAATCTGCCACTAAATCCGTCACAAACCTAGCAGCAGGTGAGTTTCTAACCTCCTTCGGTAATGACTGTTCAGAATGATGACAGCAAGTTAAGTACTTAAATGTGGGACTATACAACGAGGAAGCTGTCCTATTAAAAGCTGTGGGCCTCATGAGATAGAGGTTTATCTGATGGCATTAGGCAGAAGCCGGCCACGTCCGGGCTGGGATGGCAGGACTGGAAAAGAAGAGTGTGACACGCATTGCCACAGCTGTGTTTGTGCAGGATAAGGTTTTAGACGCCCTGCATGCACCTCTCCCAGGGAACCTAGTGCCATGCATCCTCTTACACTCATTAGCACTAAATTAATTCTTAAACTTTGGGGGAAAAAATAAGCTCCCATAAGAACACACCTTGATGACTAAGAGACTAAAAGAACGTTCCCTCTTCCCTTTTATTGGGAAAAACGAAATTTGGTTCCTTAGAAATCTGAACACACAGTAAGCCACCAACATTAACAGTGTGATTTGGAACCTGCTAGCTCATTAACTGAATTAACCAGCATGGATTAAACTCTTTAGGAAACGTAAAGGATATGTGATGAAGAGCTGCCATTTCAATTCTCTTTCCAATCCATACACTTGTTGTGGGAAGGGACAAAGCAGATGTGGTTGTTTCTGCAGAGGTGACACCTCACAGTCAGACTCAGCCTGGATACTTCACTGATGGACATGGCAGCAAACCCTCTAGGCCGTGACATTCGCCTTCAGATATGGATATTGAGGGTCTGTGTTTGGTAATCCCATGACTGCTGGGGGCTTCCTCCCCTCTCTCAGGGGAGAAGCTCAGATGGTTAGAAAAGATCACACTCCGAGAGCAGGTTTTAGATGGGGAAAAACCCAGCCCACCTGTGTGCAACCAAGCTGGGAACTTTCAAGAGGGTGGGATTTGTAACCGGGAATGGCTGGAAGTGGAGTGGAAATTACACTAAGCACATGCTGAGCCATTACCGCCAGAAGAGCACAGCCAGAGCAGAATGAACTCTGGGAACAAGTCTCTCCCGGAGAAATCAGACAGGAAGGAAATTTAGATGTTCATTTCACACTGATCCCAACCCTTCTTGTTAATCCGTCTGCTTACAGGGAGTTCGTTTTGGGGTCTACGGATTTTATTAAAAGATGGCACCTGAGACCAACATATGCTGCGTTGTCAAGGATGATGGGAGTTAAGAGGGAAGGACTTTCTCTTAGGGTGAGAGATGGAGGTGCTTGCATGAGAGGACATCCCCAGAACAAACGGGCTTTAATACTATCTAGGTATTTATATTTGGACACTGAAGTGGGGGCAGAATTTACTTCAGTGGGCAGGGGACTCCTACAGCAGCCAGTTGGTTCCAAATTCTGGACTCAAGCCTACTTTAAGGATTAGAGTAGTGGCCAAAAATAAAAGAGGCAGGGTTTCTTCAGTGTCATGAAACACGGTGGAGCTCAGCCACAGGGCTCTGCAGAGGCCAGGAACAGAGAAAGCAAAGGAGGAATACAGAGGGAGGCTCCTACTGCATCATCTTCACTCTGCCTTTTTCCTTCAATGTACACTCTCCTTTCTCTTTCTGGAGGCCCCAAAATCCCTGGTGAGATGGTGTCCTTTTCATCCCGCAAATAAATGTCATTAAGGCCACCATCCTGGGCTGTCCCACTGCTACAGATCATCGGGGATGCTGGGAGCTCCAGAGAGGCTGGGGCAGATATATAAGGCTCCCACTCCACATCACACTTTTTAGGACAGGGTCTCAGGGCCCCCAAAACCTCAGTCTGCCATGGTGTTTCCAGCCAGGGTAGGAGAAGGGAATCCTAGGGGCCATTATTTGCCAACTGTTTCATTTGCAAAAAAAAAAAAAAAAACCCACCACAGAACACACCCATTTGCCCAGAGCACAACTGCAAATATCTTAAACTTTTCGTAGACACCGAAAGTTCTATGTTACCAAGCCGGCACTCATGACTATGCAGGGAGACAGCAGTATTTGTCTGAATTTCACAGGTCTGACCCCACATCCTGCATAGCTACCTCGCATGTCAACAAGCCCCAAATCTGATTTGGGGAAGACAATGTTTCGCCTGCCATTAAACAGTGATGCTGTCCTGCAGGCTGTTACTGGTGCAGCGTGGCAGGACAGGCCAGAGCAGTCTGGGAAAGCGAGGGGGATGCACTGGAACAGTAATGATGTGGTGCAGGGCAGGACTGAGGTGCCCGAGAGAACAGACTACACAGCTTCCTCCCCTGCTAACCACCAGTGCTATCAGCTACTCTCACCAAAGACCAACAGCCTCAGCAACTGCAGCCTGCCCACCCCCACTGATGGCAACAGGAACCATGCGGGCTGGGACTCCGAAAATGGTGCCAGAGATCAGGGAGCTGAGAGGCAGTACCACTAGGGGGCTCCTGCATTCTGGCACAGGAGCAGATTTCCCTCACAGTAGGTCCCACAGCCATGAACTACACCCTTCGGAGATGCTGGAATGTGTTTTCCTGTGGCGATACCAAAACCCCTTGAATGGTAACTAGACCGGGATGCTGAGGAAGGCGAGAACGAGCGAGTGACTCAAGCTGGACAGTCACCCCCAGGATCAGTTCTGGAACAGAGGGGCTCAGAAGTCCCCTGGCAAGTGGCTGCAAAAACCCACCCCGAGTGTTTAGATGCGCTCAGTACTGACTCGACTCTGTTCTCACTGATGGGAATGGCCATTGACCGTCTTCTTGGGACACAGGCACTGCTGGCTAAGCTCAATGAGATCGGAGCCAGCCTCCTGGACAAACACAACCCATCAGTCCTTGCTGAGGAGTAGGGAGGCTGGCTGGCCGCATGGCGTTGGGGCCTTAATCCAGCTAAAACAGACCTTTTCATATACAAATGTCGGAGCCTAGAAAAACTTAGCTGAGACCTCATTGCCGTTTGTACACGGCTCTTCAATCGCTCCAGCCTCAGACCCTCCGCTACCCTAAAGAAACCAACTCTCTCACCTACTGCAAGACCACTCTCTAGAGGTGGGGGACAAACTTCTCTGTACAGATCAAGGACCACAACATCTCTCATACAGTCTCCTAATTTCATCCAGTGGAAGATCCTGCCTCTACCCCATTCACAGTGGATATGTCTACACTGCAGTAAAAGAAAAACGTGTGGCCCAATCCAGGCTGGCCTGGGTTAGCTGACTCAGGATCACAGGACTTACGTGTGAGCTCAGGACTGAGCCTGGGCTCTGAGACCCTGCAGGGGAGGTCTTAGTGCCTGGGTTCCAGCCCAAGCTTGAACATCTACATTCCTATTTTTAGCCCTACAGCCTGAGCAGACCTGAGCGCTGAGACTCGATGCCACAAGTTTTTTTTATCACAGTGTACATATGCCCAGACTCCCAATGCTCAGCTCTAGGCCAGGGATCAACTTTGCCCATAATTACCCACAGCTGTGGAACGGACAACCTACCCTGCTCATCCTCACCACTTGGGCCTAAAATCACCCTACATCCAGTAAGGGCTAGGAGAAAACAGGGTGCTGGTTACACTGTTTTACAACCAGACCAGGTTACTGTAATCCATCAAAACACATACATTCCATTTCTTTTGTACTGCAGCTGGCTCCATAGGAGGCATGCCTTTACTACCATTTGTAAGGGGAGGAAGAGGTAGATGTAATGAAATTTTCACTGAGCATTTCCAGACCGATGCTTGGGTTTCTTTGAACCACAATGTTCTAATCTCCTAACTTCTGTAAGTTTGCAGTTCCCAGGTTTGTCCCTTTACCTCAAGAGTTATTTACCTGGAAATATTGAAGGAGATTAACCTTTACTTACATCAAATACTGCTGGGCTTGAAGAAATCTGAGAACTCCTTTGGAAAGCAGGGGTTTCCCTGCTCACAGGAGTTACCTACTACTAAATGTGATCTTTAGTTCTGCTCCCTACCCAGAGAGGGCTTTGGGCTCCCGGCTGCCAACCTGCACTTGGCACCAGCTCCACATTCTCATGCAGTTTGCACAGAAAAAACCTTTCAAATGGTTAGTTTTATTTCATGGGTTTTAATTGATGGAAGTGACAGCCTCTGATTTTTATCTACCGTCAATGTCATTTCTCTGGACTCACCTTAAGGCATCCTGGATGTATTATTTCGTTACAAATGGAACATTCCATTAGCATGAGATTAAACTTGCCTTCCTCCTCTTCCACAGTGTCGTCCTTCCCAGCTTCTCCACACACCAGACACACAGCGGTGTGAGGCAGCACTGGCTGTTTGCACAAAGGAGAGAGAGATGAGGGCATATGTAACATAATGGAGCAGAGGATCCAAGACATTTAATTTTTCATCTGACTAATTTCAAAGCAGTTGCTGGTATGGGGTCCTTGATTCTACGAAGTGCTGAGAGCCACTGATGCTATCTGATGAGTGTAACAAGACCTGAACAACAACAGCAGGATGAGCAACAAACAGTAAATGAGGGTTGATCCTGGTCCCTGTATCTCCACTAAAGTCAACGGACAACCCGAGGGATGAATCCTGCTAAAAGTCCATCTGCACATAGACCTTGGGTGGAGAAACTTACAGCAAACACATACAGAGCCCTGCTTGTGAGTGAGTTAGTTTACGGTAATAGAGTGACATGCAAGAGAAGAGCAATTAGAACGTCACACACATGGCTCTATTATACTTCATTATCTCCCTTGACGGGTAGGCAGCAACCCCTATTTTACAGGAAGAGCAAAGGAAGGTTATGGGAGTCAACCAAGGTCACAAAGCAAGTCTACAGCAAAACCCTCAATGTCCAGTCTCCTAGATCTAACCAGGATTAATATCTATGTCACAGAACTGCCTGTAGGCCACTATCAGCATTAAGATTCTGATAACAGGTACTGTATAAAAACACAGGAAGACAGGATGCAATGGAGTGAATTTCTAGCAAATGGTGATGTTTTTCCTTCTAGGTCAGATCTTAACTAAAATGCTGCAGTTCTTCACCTCCCTTCAGTTATTTGGGTTCCCTTGGTATCCCAGGGCTGAATGTCAGTTTGCACTAACGAGACAAGTGTAACGCTGACCACCTCGGATATCAGCAGCAAAGATCAAACCCTGGACCCCTTGAGCTAAAGTCACGAGCCTCTACTGCATGAGCTAAAAGACACGTCTCTCAGGATCAATCTATAGCTGGCCTAGCCACCACTAGAGGGGTACAGCCTGCCACGCTGAGCAGGCAGGGTTCACACAAGTATTTGGTTTGCTGCAATATGGCGCAAGTCTGGTGACAAGTTGGGGAAGAAAGACTCCAGAAAGCTGGCTATAATTTGAAATGCCATCAACAAGACTATAGTCACGACTTATCTACTAAGCACTCAAGAACTGAGAACTGGCTTTCATGGCTTCATTTTAAAAGTTAATACAAATCCTAATGAACCATCATTGGCTAATGGGGCATTGACTGAAATGTGCAGATAGAGATGGCAGTCTGAAATCTCAGGCTGGAGTCAGAAAAGGGGACACTGAAGATAATACTGTTTAGCCTGCCCTATACATTAACATGGTGCATTAACTTGGCAATACTTCCTTACCTTACCATGCCAATAAAGAGGGAGCGCCCATACAGCCCTTCATCTTTAGAGAGCTCTGGAAACATTAACTAATTAATCCTCACACACACGCCGAGAGATTGTCTTCATTCACCAGCTAGGGAAAACTGCCAGAAGTGAAGTGACTTGTCCAAATCCACAGAAGTTTGGTCTACTAGAAATTTTTTGTAATGCAAGCAGCTGCCATGCTTGTAACGCTGTGTCTAATGTGCAAAGGTGCTCGCAAAAGCAGAGACATTGTCACCATGATCACAGCTGCACTTGTTTGGGGCAAAGTTCTCCAGTCCAAGATCCTGCCCCAGGTCACTCGCACCACTGAAACGCCAGTGTTCACCAAGCGCTGGTACTGCAGCTGACCCATTACAATTGGGCCTCCTAGCATAATGCCTGGGCACCACCTTGTGGAAACACTCTGACAGAGCTAGGAACATACCCAGAAGGAGTAAACCCCAGTGCCCTGTTCTAAGGAGGATGTATCGTCCTAGCACAGGACTGGGAATCAGAAGGCCAGATTTTTAGAGCAGTTCACCATGCAGCAGCCCCTATGGAGAAGAATGGGAGCTATTAAACATTGTGCACTTCTGAAAATTAGACCAGGAGAGTTGGGTTGTGTGCAGGGCTCTTTTACCGACTTGCTCTGTGACCCTGGCCAACCCACAAAGAAAAAGAGGGGGTTAAAAAAGACACAACTGACAGGAATGCTGGGAGATTAAACCAAGGCACTGGGGAAGTATTACCACCATGATTAGACAATGTGCTTTCCCCTCAAAAAAGCAAACAGTAATAATAAGCTGACACTGTTTGATCCTAGCCCAGATAAGACCTGTGAACCTTCAAACTCACAAATACAGCTAATGACAACTACAACTGGGGAGAAATACTAAAGATTGAGTTTCCTCCATTCAGAGAGTGGATCCAGCGTGCATACCCACTGGAACAACCCAGCAACTCAGCGCAACAAGAACAGCCATGCAGGCGGCAAATTTAAATGTGGATCTGGTTTAGCCTGAGATTCGGGCTCCAATGGTGCCAAAATCCTGGGAAATTTTAGCCCAAGATTTCCATTTTCTTTAGCTGAAGTGATAAGGTTGGTGGCAAGAACTGTTGTTCTCATGGTTTCTGCAAGATCCAAAGGAGAAGACAGGCCACCCCTAACGCAGACTTGAACTTTCTTCCATACTGAAAGCCCAAAACATTCATATTCAAGAGGTGAGTTTTGGCATATTTCTAATAATCCTTGCTTCACACTGTCCCTCCAAACCAATGGAGAATGTAAAACTACATTATTAATCAAGTTGTTGGGTGGAGAGGGGGAGGTCTGAGAAGGATCCACAGGGCCTAACTTGCTTTGCCAACTGCTCTAAAAGTAAGAGAGATGGACTCTGAGAAGTGAGCTCTATAGCCGTGTCTAGTCAGCAGGGAACAGGAGGACTCAGAGACGGGCGGGTACCTTCTGACACAAGCCTCCAGGACGAAGCTTGTCAAGGTGTCTCGAGGCAGCCGTAGCTAGACATGGACACTTACTGCGATGCACTGCCTCATAATGCAGGACTGCTTCATCCTTCCAGGCCCACCAAACTTCTTCATGTCTTTGCAGAAGTGACACTCGCCGCACTCTGTACGCAGACAAGCCTCGCACTTGCGGCATCGCGTCCTTCTCCGGCGTGCTCCTGCGGTCGTCCGATTAGCTGCTAGCTTCACTGCAGAGGCAGTGCCCAGTTTCCCTTTGGGTCGTCCAACTGCCCTGTTCTAGAAGTGACAGAGACACAGGGTGAATCTCTCATTCTACTTATTGCTTAAACCACAGAATCTCCTTTTACGTGGGCAAAACAACCATTTATTGATGGCATGATTGCCAAGATAGAAAGATGGCAAGTGCATTAAAAATATACATACAGAGAAACCGTTCGCACATACACGGTGTAGCTCTGAAAACAGTCACCAACTCTCCCAGCACCCGCTGAGGTGGACCACATTGTATGCAAATGGGGACATGGAACTAGAGATTAAGGCCACTCTCCTGCACTGAGCTCGGAATAGACAGACCCTCTCTGAAGGCAATCTGCGTGTACCCATATGCAGCTCGCTGCAGCACAGGCACCCGAGCAATTTACCCAAGCTGCAGGGTGAATTTGTCTCAGAACTGGCTTGGCCTGTGTTCAGATAATGCTATCTGTCCTTTACTCCACGGGGCAAGAGGATCACCTGCTCTCTCCACCCCTTCTCCAAGTCATGAGTCTGCCCCCAACACCTGCTGAGGCTCCCAATCTCTTTAGGGAGAGCAAGGGAGCACCTGCCACTGAGTGTCCTGTCAGCCCTGGAAACCAATTCCCCCAAGCCCACCAGTATGTGGCCAGTCACTCCTCTACCTGCCCTAGCCACCCCATGCGCTAACTGTCCACAGCCCCCCAGAGTTTTGTGGTCCTGTCAGAAGCCTCTGGTGGTCTGGATTCGGCCCACAGGCCACCTGTTGACTATGCCTGCATTAGGCCCTTGGTATAGTACACAGCACTGTGTCTCTTCACTGAATAGGGGCACTTTAGCTCAATAGATTCTTTGTGGAATTGCAGCACAATCATTTCTCCACTTTGGGGCATCTGGAACAAGAAAACCAACCATATACTTCCACATTCAAGGGAAAGTGACAGTGGGCAAAGCTCTTCTTGATTTAACAGATCTACACCACTTACTTCTACTGAATCATAAAAAGTGAACTGAGCAAGATATGGCCCCATATCGAACCACGCTCCCCAATCTTTCTTGCATTACTGACAGCCTTCTAGATCGAACAACAAATTTTGCAAACACCATTTACATTATTATTTCTGTGATTTGTTGACCTTCTGCATCACTCAGAATAGTCAGTTTCACTTTCTCTTCCCACTGAACTAGCACCAGTGTTTAACTCTGGGTAGCTAATACTTCAAGGGAAGGTTTAGTTAAAAACACAAACCAAAATCCAAACCCCACCCAACCCCAAACTTTCCACTGGAATTTTTAAAAGAAAGGCTCATGGAAACATTTTACTTTGGTTTTGTAAACTTTCCCCATTCTTTCTTAAAATACAAACACACACCGGAACTAAAACCACAGAGTCATTTTTGATCTTCCTATAATCTGACCTAACAGGCTCCCCCTGTGATAGGCTGCCATTATTTTAACAAATGTTTTCTCCTTTCACCTGCAAGAAACCCCTTGTCCCAGGGATGTCTGCTAGGAGAAGGGAGAAGTGAAGAAATTGGACATCTCTTAACTTGTTTTTCCATTCGAACAGACACACATCACCACGCTTGTGGAGGAAGAAGGCACCACTTCGTGCATACACTTACACTGAGGAAAGTCAAGAAAAGTTCATGTTTTGCTCCTGAAAAATACAGGGCATGAAATGAGAGCAAAGCAGCAAACAATGTGAGCAACTGAAATTGAGGAGGAGTACCAGTGCGCCAAACGCATACCCTTTAAAAACAATTCAAGCATTCGAAAGACTAAATATTTTCTCTCCAGAGTGTCTATAAGAACCTCCGAGAATACCAGCTCTGATGCCCCAACAGAGGGGCACCCTGCCTACATTCACCTCAACCATCCCTTCAGTTGGCTTGCAAATGGTCAGTGGTCTAGCACTTCTTCCAAGCGAAAAACAAATCCTCCAACAGACAATATGCAAAATCCAGCGCACAAGGGAGGGCTGCACAGTGCCAATGAGCCATGTTATAAAATACACACAAATAATCAGCAAGGCTTGTATCTGCCAACAGTGGACAGAGTTTCTTCCCACCAGGCTTGACCATGACCAGCTAGTATTAAACACCATCTACACATTTACTTCTATTGAAAAACACAGTAATTATTTTGCTGGGTTAGACACAGTCACTGCAGTAGAGTGGAAGAGAACCCAGATGCCCAGGCCAGTGCCCCAACTGGCAGCTAGTTGGGGGACAATATCTAACTAATGGGCTCTAACATGGTCAAAAACTGCAGCTAACAAAGCAGGAAGGGTGAAAAGATAGAGAGACTGAATCTGAAACCAGACAGCATCACACGGCCTGGATTTCTGTATAAATCCCCAATGCTCAGAAGAAAAAGGAAGAGATGCACACATTTGATGGTTCATACCTCACTATACAATAGCACTAGACCATCCAGCTGACTTGCCTTACTTGTATTGACTGAGCAAAATCAATCCATAATCTAAAATTTAACGGTGCCCTGGTTAGTGAGGCCAGAGAAGGCTGCAAAGAATTTCCATTACGTTTCCAGTTTCTAAGGGCTGCAACTTGTTTAAATACATCACTGACATGAGATCTAGCCTGTTGGTTGCTTTCCCCAAAAGGGGCTCAGATTCAAGCTGAAGGAAGACACTCCTACATGACTTCAGGATTTTTATGGTTTATTTAGTGTGTGGCAAAAAGCCAGACATTAAATTCCTGCCTGATGTTAGCCAAGAGACTCAGACCCTCCCTCTTCAGTTCAGCAGTAGGCAGAAGTTCAGTCGTGGATTGGCTATAGTATATAAGGGGCCCCTCTTCCCCTCCATCTCCCTCTCTCTCCTTCCTCACAGCCCCCATCCTTCCCTGAGCCATTTGAGTAATTTTCCCAAAAACTCAGGGCCTGACAACACTGAATTCACACCCTATGCCCATTGATTGTGCAGTCCCCAAAGGTCAGCTCTGGCTCAGTCCCAGGGCTGTGGGAGGAAGGAATCAGAAATTAAACTGAAAGGATCTCTTCCAGATCATGAAGTCCACCCTAAGGGGGCCAGTCCAAATCTGCCCCAATGACTACCTCAAGCAGTTCTCCTCAAGCAATTCTGTTACTTCCTGTCCCACTCCCAGCTGTCTTCAAAGGAAGCTGTGCCCACCTCTCTTCTGCCAGTATGGGATCACAGATGTATTGGGCTGATGCAGGGGAAGGAGCAGTGGCTCCTGGAGGTGTGACAATTCCTTCCCCAGTCCTTCACAGTTAAGCCTTTTCATAAGGAATATCCCCTATCCAAGCCCATCCCTGAAGGCCTTGGGGTAATGGGCTGTTTAATTCCAGTGTAGACATTCAGGAGTGGGTGAAACCTGGACTCGAAGACCCTATGATGTGGGAGGACCCTTGAGCCCAGGCTCCAACCAGGGCCTGAATGTTTACACTGCAATTAAACGGCAGCTTGAAGCCTGAGTTGGGTGGCATGTGCAGGCGTGGCTGGCAGCGTAGACATACCCAGATGCACCCATATGACGTGCATTTGAGTATGTGAGGCACATGTGAACCGTAACAATCTAACATACATCTGTGAATTGCAAAGCCCTTTACAAACCCTGAATTTAGCTTTGCTCTCCTATCCCTGTGACCCACACTGTGCAGACAGGAAAACTAGAGTGGGCCTGAGGATATGTCTACACTGCAGAACCAAAACGAAATCCGCAGCAGCAAGTCACAGAGCCAGGATCTACAAGTGCTAAAAATACCAATGTAGATGTTCCTGCTCAGGCTCTGAAACCCGCTGAAAGAGGTGGGTCTGCATTGCCCAGACTCACTGCTGTGGGGCTGGATGTTTTTTGCAGCACAGACATAAACTGAGAGAGTAGAAGCCTGGTTTTCAGAAGTGCTGAGCAACCACAACCTTCCAGTGAAGTCAATGTGCTCAGCACCTCTTAAAAACCAGGTCATTTAACGATCTACATTTCACAGCTGCCGGTGATGTGATCTAAGCACCAGGCAAGACTACCGGAGGATTCATCACCCCGGGTGACAATCTGTCCTAGGTCTGACATGTGCTTGATCGTTTGGTGAGTTGGGAAATCTTTACTCATCAGCCTGGTGCAGTTTCAGCGCATCCCGTCTCCATGAGCACTATGGAAGGAAAAACACTTCTAGTTTGCACAGCAAGGTGCAGTCTTGCCTATGAAAGGAGACCCTGAATTTTTACTTTTACGGGGGCAGGAATGGTACTGGGGGATGCCAAAGGGGGGGAACAAAAGGGAGAAAACTTGTCAGGTTTATTAGACCCAAAATTTTCCTACTTCCCCCAGAGTCAAAATGTTTCCCGATGCTTGTTCAAATGAAAACTGAGATAACTGAGCAGCCCTACAACAAATCAGATTGCGTTCTACTGACTGACACAAAGAGAGCAAAGAAAGAGAATGTGGGGTCATACTTTTAAGGCTTTCTAGACAGTCGTTTAAAATTAAAAGCACCTCTGAGAAACCATATTCAGACCTCATTAAGCCTGTCTCTAATGTATCTACACATATTTTAAACTTGTGTGATATGGGTTACGTAACTTAGAAAGTCGGCACCTTCCCAATGCCTGTTCTGAATCATCAATGGACTAAGATATCGTGGCTGGAAAAGCTATTTCCGAAGACAGTAAAGAGGCCAAAGAAATTATACCCATTCTGAGCAGGCTTGAGTCCAGGATTAAATTAAAGCACAGGCGCTATCTGGCCATGCCCAGAGCCCCAGCTTTGATCAGAATCTTAGCTTTCTTCATGGTCACAAAGAGAAGCAAAAAAATATGATGTGAGGTTAATCAATGCCCTGAGATGGGCCTGAGTGTGTACAGGGCCTGAAATAACAGTTCTGAGAGGTATAAACTGCCCCAAGCATCGTAAGTGGGTGTTACCGCGGGAATTCCTCCCGCTCCACTCTACGTGGGTGCCCTCACTGCCATCACCAGTCCAGCAGGGCTTTGCTAGGGTTATGTCAGCACAGGTCCCCACATACAGAATCCTCGACTTGGGCCAGTGAGGGCCAAGGACAAGATGTGCTGGTCAGGGGAAAAGTAGGGCCAGCTTGCCCCTAAGACGACAGCTCTTACGCACCTCCCACACCAAGTTGAGGTGTGCAAACTCTCCCCCCACAACTCTGCAAATGCACCTCAACCCTGACCCGGAACACCTCTGACTATTCTTCCACTCCAAATTCCCTCCTGACAGGTCCAGGATTGTTCCAAGCTGTCTTTTGGTTTTGTGATTTTACACACGTGGGTAATGGAATGGGACCCAAACTCGTTTCACTTGTAAACCAGGTGGGATTTGAACCTAATTACATGAAAATCCTGTGCACCCAATTGCACAAATCACTACACACATATCTAGCATAGGACATCCTCAAGGCGGTACACAGGCATAAACCAATTGTCACAGCCTTCCTGCATGATGGGTATGTTACCAATCATTTTACAGATGGGTGGACACGGACTTCAAGACATTTAACCAAGGCCACGATTGATGGGTGTGTCTGAACCAGAACTAGAACGTAGGAGTTCCTGGCTCCCAGTCCTGTGCTCGTACCACTAGACCATGCTGTCTCTCAGAAAGACAGTTTTCACAGAACCTTAACATAGAGGAATTCTAAATACTACTGTTATATCGTCAGGTAAATAAGGATGTAGGAAGTTAACCAGAAAAGGCCACATCTTAATTCTGGCCAGAGCCCATAGTCACCATCAGGAAAACACCTCTTACAACGTTACTTGGTGCAATGGAAACTTACTGACTGCCAAACAGAGCCAAGAAGACCTCTGATTAACTGGATTCCTTACCATTTTTTGAGTGTCAAAATCTTAGTGGAGCCAAGATTCATCTAAAACCCCACCATGTTAGTCCTGGTGAAAACCTGAGAAAAACTGAACCTCCTTGTTGATCAGGCAGTGGCAGCAGAACCTTCCTATGTTATTCGATTACTGGACTTCCATCCCAACCTCCAAAGACCACCTCTAGGAGCAGAGCCCTTCACGGATACAAATATGTGGATCTGCATCCACAAGAAATGGTCCCCAGATATATGCAGATTTGCAGGGCTCTATCTAGCAACGAGTGAGGAGCTGGGTCTCCAGAGTACTGGTGAGTTCCTGATTTCTTTGCTAAGAAAACCAGCCTCGTTACCATTTTCAGTTGTGGTGACAGGCTCGGAGACGTGTACCAGGAGCTGGAGTGGTGAACTACACCACGGCACTACGATGGCAAACCCATGGTGCTGTAGCGCCGTCAGGCAGATGCTTCCTCCAGTGATGGGATTTTTCTGTCCCTGCAGCGATGGTAGCTAGGCTGAGTGAAGCACTCCTCTCTCGACCAGCTGCTTCTACACTGGGGGTTCTCACAGTGCTCGCGGGGGGGGATTTTTCTCACCCGTGAGCGGTTTAGTTACGCCAGTTTAACTTTTAAGACCAAGCCCTAACCAACTCCAACCAGCCATAAAGGCACTAGCCTGAAGCAAAAAAAGGCCCCTAGAGGCCTCAAAGACTGGCTCCCCTATACGCCCCCGATCTGGTGTTAAAATGCAGCAGGATCGACCATTCTTACACGGTAAACCCCTTTTCCGCCAGTTTAAAGTAGGAGCCTCACACTAGAGACTAGACAGAAGCTTTTGCTTTGGTAAAGTAGGGAGGACGTAAGAGCGGTTCTCAGTAGGCTGACAACAATGAGGAAGGAACTTATTTAAGGCGCAGGCGCCAAGTCTGTTAAAGAGGTGCAAACCCCGCCCCTAACATATATGCAGTTCTCACAGGATGAAGGTTCACCTCACTGTGGAGGGAACGGTATTGACAGGTCCAAGGGGTGCCTTATGCCGCGCAATACATTTCCCGCCACAGTAGGGATTTTTACTTGGATAGCTAGTTCAGGGGGTTATTGTTTGGTTGGTTGGTTTTTAAAAAAAAATCGCACGGCTGATCATAATAGTTATTCTGGTAAAACTTCAGTTTTGGACCAGGACTCTCAGTGCAGAAAGAATCTCTATTGTTTAGGGTTTTTTTCCTAAAACTAGCAAGATTTAAAATACCAACAGGCACTTCATATTGATCAGAAGTGAAAATGCTGGGGATAACCAGCTTTAAAATGAATCAATTTAGCACCATCACTTTCAGTCAGGATTTTACACCCATTTTACATATATCATAATGCCACTAACCTTACCTTCTTGCTAATGGGGGGCTACTTAAATGTATACATCCATCACATAAAAATGGAGCAGGGCAAAGTAAAAAAAAAAAAAGAGATGGGCAGATGAAACTTTTAACACTTTGTTTAGTTTGGAAGTGAATCAAGCAGTGATAGTGGCCTGTAAACTCTTTGTCCTCAGAATTTATGTGTATTCTTAATAAAGTTTGTCGTGTGAGAGAGTACTTGCTCCTCAAGCCACTGCAGGGTTAACGCACAAACACGCACTACCACTGAACACAGGGAATACATAACTTGATTTGGGAGCATACAATAACACAGCACCAGGGAAGTTGTAACAAGTAATTGTTAAATCTAAATTCTTTTTTTTAAAACTTAGCTTTGATTCTTTGGTGCAACAACTACTAGTTAAACAAGTAGCAAAATTATTAGGGATGAAAGAGTCTGCTTTGTGAGTCTCTTTTTATGGCAGACTCTCAAATAGTTCAATCTATTTTAAAAAGCAGAACACCTTAACTTATGAAAAAGGTTGTCTGTTTTAATTGCATACACACTGAATTCTACTCAGAGCATAATGACAATTACTCAGGCTGCTCTGCAAGAGAATACAGTATGCAATCTAGAACATATGTTCTGGATTGTTTTACAGATTACTTCATAAATTGTAAATTTATTCTCCTCCCACAGGAGGGGGAAAAAAATCTTCAGAAGAACAAGCCTTGCAGGGACTGGCAAAGGTTTTCTTTTAAAATATATACTTTGTTTAACTTTATTTCAGCCCTGGGAGTGAAGAAGAGCATAAATCAAAGTAAGGTGAGGTAATGAGCTCAGCATCCATATTTCTAGTGAAGTCAGAGATCACTCGTGTATTTGAGGAGTCTTATTAAAATAATTGTAAATCTGATAAAAACTTAGCAAGGCGACGCCTCCCCCATATACTGTAACTATACTTGCCTATCAACTCAGCATACAGGGTCTGATCTTGCAAGGTGCTGAATACCATGTTGCTAGCACACCCACTGAAATCAATACCAGTTGAGGATTCTCAGCATCTCCTGGGATCCAGCCGAGGGCAAAAAAATCTACAGTCACAAACAGCAGAATAGCACAGACCATAATCCCACCCACCTCACTTTCTCTAATATGCACCGTATTTACAAAGCAGCTCCCATCAGCCATAGACCAAAACCAGCCTTAAATAAAACAATTTTTACAGTGTGCACAAGGGTCCATTTTAATGCTCAGCACTGTGCTGCTAAGGGTGTGTGAAAGCTGTGTGTCTCTGGGAAAAAAAACTGCATCTGATTGTAAAAAACCCATCAAGTTCAAAGACCTGCCCTTAAAGCACAAACCAGGCACCCCAGATGATTCCCCTTTAATCTGAGCAGCTCCCTCTCTCCTTCTCTTGGCAGGGCAGGGAAACCCTAGGATGATAAATTCATTGATCTCACATTGTTTCTCCCCCCCCCGCTTTCTAGTGAAAGCAGATCACATAGTAACTCTAGATTCTCCCCACCACCACAACCCTCCTTCCTGGGGCAAACTTGGCCCCAGATCCCCCTCCCGGCTGCACCCTCCCAGAGCCTAACCTGATCCTGCTCCGATTCATAATCTTCCTCGTCTGCACTCACGGACATGGCCATTGCTCATGGTGGGCCCAGGCTGGAACAATCTGACATGGCTGGAGCAGGGCTGCCGCTGCTACAAGCCGAGCTTCGCTCTCTCGCGCACACACACGCGGGGGAGGGGGGGGCCTCATGCATATTCATGAGGCCCATCCAGGAAGGGGCCGGCCTTGGCTGACTGACCAATTGGCAGCCGGCAGCTATTTGGTTACACAAAGGCGGCCTGCCGCTGGTTTGATGACACAGATAAGGGAAGGGGCGGGGGAACAGAACAGAACAGAACAGGTTTCTGTCTGAGATCTCTTGTGCTGAAGCTAACACATCTGGGGCTGCGGCCTGCTTCAATTAGTTCTTGCGGGAGGGGATTATTTTAACAGCCAGAGATGCACATTGACTGAAAAGGGCTGATATTGCAGGGGCAGATGCAAAGGGCATTGGGTTGTGGGGTTTTTTTAAGTGGGGGCAGAGTGGTCTTTTTGCAAAAGATTATTTTTAGAAAAGGAAATACCTACACTCCACAGCAATGGATAGCTGTTAAGGGAAAATGCAAAGAGCTATTTACAACCCTAGAGTTTAAATGCAAAGCCCTGGATTTTTGTAGCAGCAACATGTTCTGGTGCAGGTGGAGGAAGCAGGTAAAACGGTAATGAAATAATAAATTTCTTGCTAAGCCAAGAAACTCTATTAAAAGTGTTCTGCTGTAATTCCAGGGAAAGATACTGAACAAGTGTGTTTCTCTGACACAGATTCAGTGTGAGCTGGGTAGAAGTTAATGCTGTAGAAGGCGGCATTCTGTTTAATGAGATGTGTGAGACAAGATGGCAGCAGCAATGTACAGATCACCTTTTCAAGGTACACTGAAAACTTTACACGTACGAGTAGTTTTTTAAATGGAAGTCAAGTACAATTTCTAGTAGCATCTTTTTCTCTGGGTCTCCCTGATAATTTTGGTTTCTACAATCACATTCCTATCTTTGACGAGTTAAATATGTATATTGCAAAAGTGTATTCAGGCTCCAATCATGATCAGGGCCTCATATTTCTGCAGTTTATGAAGACATGATTCTTGCCTTGAAGGTTCCAATCCTGCAAAAACGTACATACTTTATGCACCGAGAGTGAGCAGTTCAATTGAAAGGAGTGGGCCTACCTTGCAGGGTGAAACCCACTGGGACCAGAATTTCACCCAGTGTGTAAAGTTAAGCATATGATTAAGTCTGCAGAATCAGGCCTATAAAAGACCCACATACCAGACTAACTTGACAGGGGAAACAGTAATGACACAGGCTACACGCAAAGTGCTATCAAAGGCACAATGTAAATAAATGGCAGAGGTGTGTATTTTTCTTTAATTTCCTTCAGTTATAAATTGTCTGTAACAAAATTAAGTAAAATATTTGTCAGGGAGAAGTGTAATTTTAACTCTATTATGCTCTTTCAAGGGGAAAAAAAGAGGTGAGGAAAAATAAAGCAAGGCCCTGCTTTTACTATCAAAGGTGCTATTAATGATATATGTTTAGTGCTGAAATTATATTATCCACTTGACAACTCCCTTTGAACCTCAAAAGAAATACAATCCAGAGGCACAAATTCAAAATGCTTGATGGAACTATATGTGGAGACCCTGGCATTTTAAAAAAATACCACTTAGACAGCAACACCAGATCAGAACTACACTCTGTGTGTGGATCAGAAGTGCTGCTAAGATTAGAAAAGTAATCATATAAATGTGATTTACTCTTAGTCTGTGTACCTTCAAATGCTATCTACTCTTGGTTTTTCTCCGGGCGGTACTACCCAGCAGAATTCAAAAGGGGCAGGGGAAGAGGGGATAGCAGTATCTTCCTGCATCAATTGTGCTTGATTCAGATTTTCAAGGCTTTCTTCCCAACTACAAAGGCTAAAGATGTAAGTAACAAAATGGCAATTCTGGAGAACAAGATGTAGGCCTTAAAAACATTTTAAAAGTACCAGATACTGGCCTCAGATGACCCTGCCCCTTTCAAGCCATGCTGCTCAGCCATCATATCTCTTAGAGAGAGAATTCTAGTCTGCCTTATTGACAAACCTGACAGGGGAGTTCTAATTGCAGAATCTGTATTTCTGGTGAAGATACATGCGCTTCAAAGAACCCAGCTTGATTCTCAGATTTCAGGGAGAATTTGCAATGCTGGCAGTTGAGTGATCTGGAATCACTGAAAGAGACTAAATCCACCCCTCATTTTACAACAACTTTCTGTTTATAACTGTACCCCCAAAAAATCTGACCTTTATGGAGCAGCTGACCATTAACAGAAAGCTCCGACAAACATATTTAGAAGCAACTGTACTGCAGCAGCATATTTTCTGATTCAGTCCTTTTCTCCTTTCAGAATTCCTATAGCTTGTTATGCTGGTATAGTTACAGTGAATACCCCTCTGCCCCCCATGTGGATGCACTTATATCCGCTAACGGTCTTATATGGGTATAGCTTGTTTTGTTTCAGGAACAATAATAAGCTATATTATTAAAAGTCACCTTTACCCTGGTGTAACTTCATCTATACTATGGCTTTTACCAGCAAAACTATTTCCATTTAAAAAAGAAACACCCTGACACAGTTATATTGGTCAAACTGAAGTGTAGAGCCGGTCGCAGAGAGAACTACCTGAAAGCAGAATCATTTGCTCTGACGGCATCTCATGAGGAGTCCTACATAACCCTCATTGATATCAATCTCCACAGATACTATGTTGTCACAAACTGAGAAAATAACCTAAAGTGAGGCACAAACAGCAGGAGCAGAGGAATGCCAACATCAAGCAGATATCCCGTAGCAATAAAACCAAAATGGGGGGAAGACACACAACCCCTTTGCAGCATGAACTTGATTCTGAGAGATGCTGAACAGCTGCAATGCCAGCTGATTTCAGTAGGAGCTGTGGGTCCTGAACGTGATCAGTGTCTCTGTCTCTGCTTTGTCAAATGCTTCTCTGAGTGAGGTGAAATCTGGCCTTTAACAAGACCCAAACCTGCATTTTGTGCTTAACTTTTTTTGCCTCTTTTTACTGATATTTGTTAAAAATCCTATTTAGCTGATATGTGGTGCTGTAGTCAGTAAAATTTCTGTCTGGTTTCCTTACAAAGCCTGGAAAAATGATCGTGTTTTGAGTGTCTGCAGTCTGGCACAATGTGAAAGCCAGAACAAGAAAGTTTGGAGAGTAAACTTTAAAAATGCATTATTCATCAGATAAAATCAGTAAGTTATGAGGGTGCTTATGAATTAAATTCTTGACCTGTCGCAGGATGAAATCATTATCCAAGCATTTTGCTATGTGGCTTGGTTATACTACAAATGCCCCTTTTCAGGTGAGCCCTAATAGCTGAGGTGACGTTACAGTTCACAGACTTTCTCCAGGTAAGAGGTGTTAGTCCCAATGTCCTCATTCTGGACCAGGAACCATATTCTGCCCACCAAACTTCCCTTAGAGTTTCAGTTGGATAGCTTATCCTCTCTGCCCCTCCTGGATTACTGTGTGTACTCAAATCTTTATCTGATCAGTGATAAAAGAGAGCCCATCCAAAGCTCTGGATACCCTTAACAATCTTTACTAAAATAAACAAACAAACCTGATAATTATCCCAGATCCAGTAACCCAGTGAGGACAGAAACATAACACAATTTAATTGCCTCCCTCATTCAGTCCCCATTAGAATCACAGCACTAGCGAACTCCTCATGACAATGGCAGAAAAAGTGAGCTTTGCAGGACACCTTGAAGGCTGACAGACTTGGGCTATTATAGCTTTAGGAAGAAAGCAAATAGAAAGGTCCAATGTGACAGTGGAGGACACACTTGCTCAGCTAAGCTGATGGGAAGTTCCTTCTTTATTATAGACTTTGTTCTAAGGAAGGGGTATTGTGCCATTAAGCTGAGAGCTTCTATTATTCTTTGTATTAACAGAGTGTCTAGACTGAGTGGGGGTGGCTTAGAAGAAGATGGAAGAAATGCTTGCCCCACTGTGGAGTGATATGCAGATAGATGAGGGTGGTGGCTTAAAAAAAAGATTATAACAGAGAACCAGCACGTCTCTTCAATAAATTCAGGACAGGGCATAGGAAGGAGATAGTAGGACATGCCAAACACCTCAACAATCTGATGGGTCTGAAACTTGGCAGCCAAACGCTCATGGTGCCCTTAAGCCTCAAATCAGCAAAGCACTTAAGCACATGTGTAACTTTAAGCATAAGTAGTGCTTAAAGTTAGACACATGATTAAATACGCTGCTGAATTGAGGACTTAATCCTTAGGCTCAGTGCTGAGGGTATCAACGAAGGGCCCAACTAGAACTGAATGTGATTAAGTTTCTGGTGATATAGATACCAGTCTGATGGTAACTGGACTGAGACTCATCAACGCATTTCACAAACTATGAAACAGCCAGGCCTTGAAACTGAACTCTATTTTTCAACAGCATATATTCTGCCCTGAAAGTTAATAAAAAGCATCTACCTTGTAAAACAGCATAATAGGAAGAATTCACATTGCAGGTTTGTGCAAGGGAGGAGTCCCAAGTGGGAAAAAAATGTGAATTTTCTAGTGTGGTACTTTGAGGATGCCAATTTTAAAACAGAGACATCCATTCGCCTTTTTTCTTTCCACTCAGATTTTCACTCAGATTATAAGGGATCTAGTTTGCTTGCTTGATGTAAAACAGGGGTCCCCAAAACTACGGCCTGTGGGTAGCACCCAGCCTACCAACACGTTGTGACTGACCTGCCAGGGATTGGCAACCTGTCACCAGTGGCATGCTTAGCTCCTCGGCCAAGAGCTGCTCCTGGCCCCAAGTAGCATCACCCCCTCTCAGCCACCACCCTCCCCACCCTTCACATGACATGGGTTCAGAGCTCTCCTGGCGAGGAGGAGCTGCTCCAGCCCACCATCGGAGCAAAACTGAGTGACAGGGTCCCAGCAGTTGAAAGTTTGGGGCCCTGATGTAAAATCTTAAAAAGACCTTATCAAAATAAGTAGCTAGGAGATGAGAAAGAAAACATTAAGTCAAATTTGGTAGATAAGAAGTCACTTGTTCAGGTTCTTGATGTTTATAATTACTTCCTTCAAGTGCACCATCTTGAGGCGAGAAATGATAGTGTATCTGACATGCAAGATAACAGTGAAGCCATCCAGTAAAGTCAGGCATTGTGCCTCAGACACCAAACAGTGTAAATTCAGGGCTCTGAATGGATCCCTGCAGGGCTGAAGGAGAGGTTATGATAGCTTGAGTTCAAGATGTTTTATCCCTGTGGGTGTCCATCAGACCATGACGATGAGGCCTGTAAATATCTAGGTGCCAAGAGGTGTCAATGCTGAAGTAAAGGGCTCCCTGTGTTGACAGTGAGACTTCTCCATATGCTGTCTTTGTCTGCAGTACCTGCAGCTTGGAACCAATATCAGACAGTCTCAGCTGGACCTCTTCAAGCTCACATGGTCTTCTCAAGGTTACCTACCCTCTTCCTTGTTTCCCTGGTCATGAAAAGATCAACACTAACCAATCACCTTGCTGAACTCCCACCATTCAAAAAAGGGGACATCAACAGAGTTCTACACATGCCCCAAAACAACAGTCCATTCAAAAAAGCATAGGCATCAAGCAATGGCAATTAATTAAGTCAATACTATGTGAGATCAACTGTACTTCACAACACTGTGAAATTACCGACAGAGACAGAAAGAGACCATTTAAATCCTCTTTCCACTTCAATAGCAATGGAGAGACTGAGACCAAATTTGATTTGTATCACGACCAGCAGAAAATGTAGCACAAGAACCCATGCAGAGTTCCTTTCCCAGCTTTCTGTTCCTATATTGGACTGACTCAATTTTAGTTTTAAATCCCAAATGCTGATGTCCATTGCACTTTATTATTTCCACTTCTTCACAAGAGACCTTTTACAGTCTAAGGGTATGTCTACACTGCAGCGAGCAGGTATGATCCCCGGCACAAATGAATAGTCTTATGCTAGCTAACAGGCTAAAAATAGCAGAGTGGATTCTGTGGCACACACTGTGGCTTGGGCTAGCCACTGAGTCCAAGCCTACCCAACCCCCTGGGTTCAAGCTTGGGTGGCTAGCCTGAGTGCTGCCCACAGGACCACCTCCAGAGGGCTATTTTTAGCACACTAGCTGAAGGAGAAGCAGCACATGACAGTCTGTATAGCTGGGATGGGACTCTCACCTCCCAGCAAGAACGTAGACATATCTCAACAAAGAAGTGATTCAGTCTCTACATAGGCCACATTCCTTCTGAAGCTAAAGACCTTAAGTAAGGCCTGCAGGACTGGGTCTAAATCAATATACACGGCAGAATTTCCAGGACCCGAATGCTGACCATCTGAGCTTTCCTTTCTGAAATGCTGCAAGTATGTCTTCCTGTGTCCCAATTCTCCAGATGAAATTTTGCATCCCCCAGGTGAGTCAGATAGATTGGGATTCTACCATATTTTCACACGTATATGCAGCGTGCCACCATTAATAAGCCAGCCACCTAAAGTACATGTGTAAACTCCACACCAAATGGGTGACTGTGACCCATGCACGTCTGTTACCACACCCAAATTGGGCAGCCAATTTCTATGGTACCTATTGCCTCCATCCCAGTCTGAAAAGGTACAAATATGCTGGTCAGGTAGATTTCAGAAATCTATTCAAGTTCCATATTGCTGGATTTTCAATGAGGAATTGCTGTATGGATCCTAGACAAAGCTAAGGGTTTTATTAAACAAATCACTATTGGACTGAGTCACTTTTTAAAAACAGGCTGTTCTATCTTACTCTACGTCTACAGGAAAAAATGTTAGACTTATTGCTATTGAAAGATTAATTGCAAGAGATGGGTGTATGTTGACGCTTTATAAAGTAGGATGAATTGAAGGCATTAATATGAACGAAGGCTCTTTTACATCTTTAAGATGAACTAGCAGTGTTATACGATATGAATCATATGCTTCTACCGTTTCCCTTAATATAGTACAATAATAATAATTTCTGTCTACAGCATCTTCCACTGAAGATCTCCAAGTACTTTATAAACAGGAATTTAGCCCTACAATAGCCTGCTGAAGTACAAAAGCATCGTCCTCATCTACATGGAGGGAGGAAAGAAAGGCACAAAACAGAACCTAACACAGGAAGAGTGCAACAGAACTGGGAACGGAATCCAGAACAGAAGCCCCGTCTCCCATTCCTGCACATTAACCCCAAGACCATTCTTCCTCTCTTTTAGATCACCTTTGCACTTTAACCCATCCAGACCATTTTTGATCATCACTTCTGGTGTTTTAATCAAATCAATGTTTAGTGCTCATGGAAGATGAAATGAAACTGACAGCCCTGCAAGGTTGGAGGCCTGCTTTAGTCACAGGAAAGGTAAAACATGCCCCTAAAGCACAAGTGTTGGGGGTGTGGGAGGGACTGCACTGTGTGGTGGGTGTTTCCTGATCCCCAGCTATGCTAACCAGCTGGTGTATGCACTAGCTCATTTTCTGTGAATGGGTTTGGAGGAGAGGGTCAGCAAGAGAGCCCAGAATTTTAAATTCTGCGGTGACTATGTTTTGCATCTTGTACAGAGCTAAGCATGCTGGTGCTCTTCATACATGCTAATAATGCATGATACAAACTGACTCAATTTTAAATATCAAAATATTATTTGCAGACTATTCTAATGTAATTCAGATTATTAAATTACTGTTCTTTCAATAGCAATTCAATATCATAATTAAACAAGCCCCTATATTACTGGATTAGTGTAAATCATTCACTTTCCTGCTCCACAGGGCTCCCCAGCTTTGCCAGTAGCTTTCTTCTGTTCTTTATCTGGCCTGTTTTTCTGTGTCCCTCTTCAAACTTTGCCTGCTTCCTTTCCCTGCTTTTTCACTTCCTTCCTTCATTTCTGGGCTTTTCCCATCTTTTCTTTAAAATCGTTTCTCTTGGAATCAGATGAGATTCCTCACCCTTGTAGCTAGCATCTCAGCTATAATGCTCTCTTCTCACCATTCTCCCTCTTTGTGGTACTGTTCTGTATGGTACTTGCTGTCTCATTAGACCTTACGGCTCTTATATATTTGACATGCTTCATGACAAAAATTCCTGCGGGGCTTCAGCTTCCCTGTCTTGTGTTCAACAGTCATGGAACCCTGAAGGCCTTCAAGACTCAACATTCTACTGACCAGTTTTACCATCCAGAAAGATTTTTTCTCTGTTCCCAATTTTCTCCCTCATTAATGGAGCTCAGAGTGAGGGGGAAATCAAGGCCTGTGAAATCCCCCCCCCCCCCTCCCGGCTTCTCTGTTACAATGCAAGAGGACTAACTCGTACCGATTGTGGAGGTGGTTTGTATGACATGAACACTTATCCATTGAGAACTGCACTGAGAAAACACCAACTCACAACAATTATTTGGCCATTATCCACCCAAACTGCATTTCTGTGTTTTATCTCAAGACATGATTCACGCTAATAATAGATTAAGAAAAACATGTTTTAAAGAGAACCCTAGAAAAGGATTTTTCATATTTTTTAATCTTTGTTCTTGTTTGGAAATTTGAAACCGAAGTCTGATTTTTTATATTTTTTTCCTCTGTGTTTCCCCACTGCTTGCTGGGTGTATTCATTTGTTACTTTTTACTTAAACCCCGGGATGCTTTCACTGACTTTTTAAAAAGCTAAAAGAAGTATCACAAAAGTTGAAACATAAGACACTCAATGGGTTTCGTAAGATGTACAGTTAAAACACAACAGTGTTTCTGTGAATAAATATCAAAGGTTTCAACTTAACGGTGAAACCGACAAACTCCCCACACCAGTATTCAGATCCTAATTGTTACCCCAAACCATGGTCTCAAGAGATGCAGCACAAAAGCTTTCTGATCTCATTTTGTGTTAGCTTTATTCTATAAATCCTATACATCACAGAGATCCTGCTCCAGTTAATGCCCCTCAACAGGTGAAACAATAAGCAAGTATCAACAATGGTAGGGTGCAGAGTTTGCCCCCTATCTATTGTGAGGTTTTCTACTGCTAACCATCCCTGTGGTATCTAAGTGCCTTCCATCTGCCTATCGTGATGGGGTAAAATTGTTAAAAATGTTTCAAGTGACTTCGGAGCCTAAGTTACATTTTCAAAAGTGAAATCAAAGTAAGTCACGTAAGCACATTTGAAAAATGTTACCATTTATATTCACTATACAGAGAATCTATAAAGAATATTTTCCTATTCTTATTTTCTGAAGTATGGGCCAATGGTAATTCCAGCACACTGCGTACTACATGCACTACTGTAGACCAGCTGACTTGTGGAACCTATAAAACAACAAGTAAGAATAACCAAGAGAAAGAAAGAAAAAAATTAAAAACATTTGTGCCAAATGCCACCTAGGATGTGATTTAGTCAGCAGCTTTCAGATGAGACATAAACCCTGTGTCGTGATCAACTGCGCTCAGTACCCCATGGAACCCAGCGCAATTTCAGTTAACTAACAGTTTTGTTAAGTGGACTTGGGGTGAATAAAGGTACTATGAACAAAAATAATCTTTCAAAAATATCTACACAACAACATTAAACCCCCAAAAGTCAGGAAATTTACAAGTGACGCTAGCATTCCATTCGTGACTCCCAGGGGAGCGGAAGACAGCATTGACTCTCCTTTTAAATTTCCCAGCTCTGATGGACTTGTCAACTCCGAAATGTTAATTAAACACAAAGGCCACATTTTCTAAAGCAATCTCTTAAAATTACACCATCAATTATAGCCTTACGAGTTTCTGATCAGATGCTGGGGGTGAGGGGACATAAATGAATGAAGCAAGAAATATCCAAGCAAAATATTGCTTATGCAAAATTGCCTGTGCCATTTCAGAGGGTTTTTTCCCCCAGTACCCATTTGAAATTTAGGCTAATTGTTTTTTACTCCATGTAATGTCTTAGTTTATTTAAAAATGAAACTTCCAATAAACACTGCTGGTTCCTGTGAAGTAATTACCACCTAGAATGTAAATGTGTATTTAGTGAAACATCGTCAAACTGAAATCTAAAAAATAAGAAGTTTTAAAAAAATAACTGAAAAGTAGTTTCTTATCTTACATGTGACTCAATCTTTCCTGGCAATTTTTGAGGTTCACAATCACACATTCTTTTTTTAAAAGTTTCATTCTCCCCTGTTGCTCCATGGAAAAGTCACACAAACTAGGGGAACTGATTGATCACAGAAGGGAAAGAGTGAAGAGATTATACAGTAAGTACACAAATTGAAAAAAAGAGAAAAATAATTTTAGTCTCTAGTCTCAGAGTGATTTTAGGGTTACTTGTGGCAATAGTAAGGAACTCATTTTCAGAAAGAAATATGATCTTTGTTGACAGTGGCCCAGTCGGCATTTTGAAGAAACCATGTATTGTGAAGCTAATTCATAATGAAAAAGCATGTGGCCCCTCCCATTGAGTGACATAACTTTCACCAGCATAAGCACTTGTGTGGACAACGCCGTGTCAGCAGGAGACGCTCTTTCACCGACATGGCCATGGCCACGGCCACTCCTATGATCTTGGCGGGAGAACTCTATCCTGCCAACAGGCATCATGTGGCTACCCAAGCACGCTCAGAGTGCCACAGCTGTACCAATACTGCTGTGCCGCTGGAGGTTTTAGGTGTAGAACAGCCCTGAGATACAGAAAGTGTGACTCACCCGTCACAGACTACACAGCTGGGACTAGAACATAGGAATCGGTCTCCTGGTTTAGCCATTGAACACCCTCTTCTCCAGTCAAAAGCATTTGCTACCCATACAAGCAATTCTCATTTTTTAAAAAACAGGCACTAATATTCTCAAACTTTATCATGGTTTAATAACAGGCTGCTAAATTTCAAATTTTTACATTGATGCTCTTGTTGCATGAATGCGAAAAGTGTCTGAAAACAGTACAATTTCTAGTTGTTTTTAAAGATTTGAACATGTAAATGAGAACTAAACAGATATTTTTAAACTCAAAGTGAAATAGTTTCTCCCTATGGAGGCATTTGAATGCTGTGTTTCACCATATGATCGAATTATAAACCAATTAAAATATAGGATCAACCATGAGAAAGCTAACAGCCCTTAAACTATCGTGTAGTGAATCACAAACACCTTATCAAACTGTAACAGAATGATACAAACCCTTCACACTGAAATGACAGCGGGCAAAGTTAGCAAACTTGACTTATTACCTTTGTGGACTTCTTAGGCCAGGCTACCACAGGGACCCCCGAAATTGCAAGATTTTGGTCATCATCAGCATGTTCCTTCAGAATGTTCTGTTTCAAATGAAAGCAGTTTAATTAGCCAAAGAGCTATTTCTAAAACTTAAGAGATGAGTAGTAGAAAAAGTGTCATTTCTGGCTATCCAGGTTAACTTTGTGTTTGTAAATGAGTCGATTGTTTCCAAACCTCCAAACATTTAATCCACTGTAAACCTCTCCATCCAGCTGCTAAGATTCATGGGTCACTTAAAATGATACCTTCTCCAAAAGACATTGCAAAGGAATTAATGTATTATCATCATGTATTATCAATGGAAAAGTGGGTTCCTAACGCACCCTCCAAATAAAATAAAAATGAAAACAAACCATGCATGTATGCTTGTTACACAAGCTACAGAGCCACACGAAGAACGCTGAGCAAAAGCAGAGATTGGCTTTTCTCTTAATGCTTTTTGTTCCACGGCACTATAATGGCTTGCAAGTGGGTTTCACTGGCTCATGCTGCTTCTGCCACTGGAAACAGTTTTCATTACCACGTAACGACACAGAGACATGGCATTATTCTAATTAGAAATTGTCTTTATATATAATAAAGTGTGCGAGCGGGAATAACCACAATCCGCTCCCTGGGGTTATCCTTATATTTACAAGCTGAGCTGCAAGAGTGCTCCACTTTGGGTTCAGGTGCTATATACGCAAGCACTGAAAGACTCTAAAGCCTCCAACATCCCAGTGATCTGCTGAAAAGCGAGGCCCGAATGAGCCTTCAGACATTAAAAAAAATCATTCCAAGTAAACAGGATTTGTGGATTGAAAATTACCTCATACTTAAATTGACACGATAACCCCAGACATGTCAATGGCTTTGCTTCCGATTACACTAACTTCTTGAAAAAGCTTTAATTAGTTAACAATAGACACCAAGTATTCTCAGTCCCCAGAGTGGAGTGTTAACCATTAGAAACTTTAGCTGCTACAGAAAAGGATCTCAAAATACAATCATTATTTTACCAGGAAATGTACTTGAAACAACACGAAGAAATTACACATGCTGTCCTTTTGCAAAGATCACACTGAAATGGGGGATGAGGTGCTATGTTGTGGCACAGATCCAGGAACAGAGCAGGCAGTGGTACATACTCAGATAATGGAGTTAAGACACCTACCAGGACAAGGCAGGAGACCGTATGTATACCTGGTTTAAAGTTCCATAGGGAGTGTTTTCTGCCTCCGCAGAGCAACAGGTTCACTGGCTGATGTCTGCTGTGCATGTGGATAGGAGCATATAGACTACTGTGGCTTGGTCATGTCCCTTGGGACCACATTGCGCTTTAAATGGCATTACGCAGGAATCTCTCCTAGTCTTTTATGCATCATGGCAGATTTGCAGTCTGGATGCTCCATCACCTTTTGATAATTGCACAAAAATATGTGACTGCCTCTAAACTTTCTTCTTCTTGCAGAAACATACAAGCACAGGCAGGATCCAACCTATGTCTGGATATTTATGTCTCCCTGTTGGCTGAAGAGCCACATGACTGTATCTAACATCATGTATGCTGCAAAAACAGCTTTCTCTGGAAAAAATGCTGTTTAGATTGTAAAGCAAGTGCTGCATGTTTGGACAACCTACGGTTTGTCAGAGTTGGGACACCTAAAAGGACATTTATTCACAAGTGTCATCTAATAGAAACTGTAAACTGTTAATCTCATTATTGTTTGTAACAGAAGCTTAGAGGCTAAATTACTTTTTCCACCAGTTATGACCATTTTGGTAAGATCTGCAGCAGCTCCTTGTGTGTTCCTGAGTGCAGGTAAACTTTCTGTAATAGTCTTTAAAGCCCCAGAGAGTCTGGGACTTGAGTCACCTATTACATAGGCCAGCACTGCATTTACAAGCTTTATTATAGGGCAGCATTTAGCTGGGAAATTGCTATCAAAGTGGGCTGCAGCCCATGGAAGCTTATGCCCAAAGAAATCTGTTAGTCTTTAAGGTGCCACAGGACTTGCATTGTTTTTATTTTAAAAAAGCAGTATTTCTTGGCAATAGAGTAATAGATTTTTTAAGGAAGACTGGGACTCGGATAAAAATATTGCAGCTGGGAGCCAGGGGAACCGGGAATCAGCAAGGGTAGCAGGGAGATTGGATGAGGTGCTGGGGGAATGGGACTGGAAAACAGTTAGGAGGGGCAGGGGACAGAGGGATGACTGACGCAGACATGACAAGGAGTGGGGGTGGGGGTGAACTAGGAGTAGCTGGGCAAAAGAAACCGAGGAAAGGTGCTGAGGAGACAGATTGGATGAGGTAACCCGGGAGGGAGTCCAGCTCTCAGATGAGGCGTCCACCGAGGAAGACTAAGTCTGCAGACTGTGACTGGCTGGATGAGGAGACTGAGAAAAGTAGCCAGAGGGGGAAAGATACAGGAAGAGTGCAGGTTTCAGGGGATCTGGGGTAGATGGACCGGTGGCCACTAGAGAACATTCTTCTCCAGAGTCCAGAATGGAGCCCAACATTCCCAAATCTCACTGTTCTTCTGCTGTCAGTAAATATTTGTGAAACCACTGACCCAATGTGTCTCATTCCTCTCTAGTACCAGCCCCCACAGGATGCCCTCCTCTATATTAAAACCCTACTGTTGCTATCAGTTACTCTATTAGCTCAAAGGTCTGTGTGGAAGATCTAGGTTCCAGCCCTGCTAAGAAACCATGTGGGTATCACTGATACCACAGGATGTATTTTCTGTTTTTCAGTTTGCTGTTTTAAAATCCCAGGAAATTACACACAAAAGCTATGCTAAAGGAATATTAAAGTTATAAAGTTGATCACTCTACAGTTTACAAATGCCAGAATTAAGGTTGCCCGTACTACCTAAATTCAACCCCCTTGTGCACTAATTTTTCCACAGGACTCTGTTTCAGTCAATGTTCAATACTTCAGGCTCTCAATTAATGATATTTCCTTCTCTTTGTTCAGTGTGTGACCTGATGGCTTATTAACTGCCCACTATTCAAGCCCTGCTCTGGAGACACAATTATTAATTTCTGCATTGACTTTTCTATGATGCGCAACTCTATAACAGCAAGTGCTTCACAAACGTTCATTGATTTATTTTCACACTACCCCTGTGAGATGAGTGAGTATTATTATCCTCATTATACATAATGGGGAACTAAGGCAAAAAGAGATTAAGGTCACAAGACTCCACTAATTTTGGGTATTTAATTTGATATGCATGGAACCTGATTTTTTTCAGACTATTTAGCATTATATAGCACTTTATATGTAAAACACACAGCTCTGATCAAATCTGCAAATCCAACTTCAGAGTCTCTCAAGGCAGGCATCCATAACAACAGAAGAACAGCCGAACGGGGTCAGACCAATGTTCCAGCTAGCCCAGTAACCCGTCTTCCAACAGTGGCTAATGCCAGGTGCACCAAAAGCAATGAACAGAACAAGTAATCATCAGGTGATTCAATTAGTCAGCCACTCCCAGCCTCTGGCATACAACAATCCCTGTGTATCCTGGCTAATAGTCATGAATGGACCAAACCTCCATGAATTTATGCAGTTCATTTTGAACTCTGGGCTCTAATGTCAGCTTTCTCCCACCCCTTAAAACCATTCGCTGACCTTTTTTAGTCTGACATGCTAGCAATCCAGTTCCATTTTGGCTTAGTTGGAGCCCATCCTTCCTGTATAGGCTCCCCCTTTCCCAAAAGGTCCCCCAGTTCCTAATAAATCTAAACCACTCCTCCCTATAAAATGAGGGCCACACAACTAGTGACGGCTGTGAAAAGTTTCACAGGGGGTCACTAACAGTGTGACTTACCCAGCCTCACAAAGGAGCGCTGTGGCAGAGACAGGGACAGAATCTGCAAGGATGGCATTCAACGGACTAAGCAAGGAGACCATGCCTTCTCTTTCTGCAATTCTCTGCCTCATTCATTACATTCCTTCCAATTTCTGCAACAAATGAGGCAGGAGCACTCCAGACAACAACCATCCTGTGCCCTGAATGAAGCTAACATCCTGTGGAAAAATACTATACATTCACATAACTGAAGACTCATAATCCATATGAACACAAGGGCCAGAGCTGAGGTGTGATAGGCAACCTTAATTCTGGCATTTCCTAAATTTTCAGTGCTTGGCTTTGCACCCTTAATGTTCCTTTAATATGATTTTTATGTGTATTTTACAGCCTACAAAAAGCAACTTTTCTACACTCAGTTTTGAGACAAGCAATAGAAAAAGGATAGGATAGCCACAGATCCTGCAGTACCTGGAAAATGAGTCTCTTCTATGTAAAATAAAACATGTTTATTATAATAGGCTCATTTCTTAACACAGCACAGTCAGAGGATTTTTGCTATATATAACATTTTAGTCTTTATGCCTCAGAGAGACAATATTCTCTGGGAACCAGGGTATGGGTCATTAAACAGGTGAGACAAACCACTTTACTCAGTTTCACAGAACCAGTTGGGGTAAATCATATCATAATTCACAAACTCCAGTCTAAAGCAGGGATACATTCAAATTACAGGAGACTGGATTACTGCTCTGTATTTCAAATTTACCTTAATTAGCTACATTAAGCCTATTTGTTAATCAACTAGACAACCCTCTGAAGTGAAGTAATTCATTTTTCTGATATGGGAAACTAAAGACTAAACTTGTGTAAGTCCCTTATATAGTATATGAGCGGCTAAATCATCTGAGACTATTAAATGGGGACACAGCAATCAGACAATATGCCAGACTAACAGCCCTAGAAACTGAAATCCCATTTATCAACAAGATAGGTATAGTGCCAGAGCGAGCCTCCCCATTCTGCCTTACTAGTGTGGCTCTATCCAAGAGAGAGGAAAGCTCAGCTCTATGCTCAATTCGATCCTTAACTTACTAGACAGCAAGGGGATCATTTAGTGTCAGTGGTGCCTATTTTTCTGTGACATGACACCTGTTCACTGAGAGACACTAAGCAGATTTCACAGAGGTCACTCAACAGCATTAGATGGTAACAACTTTCAGTCACTACCCAACAGAATTAGATCTAAACAAATGATTCAGAATCAGAGATGAAAGGCCCCATCCAGGGGGTGAGAGAGAGTAGAGGAGCATGTTGCACCTAAGTATTGAAAACAGTATGCACACATATGCTCCTGCCAAAGCTGTCAGTTAAAAATGAATCCCTAAACATTGGCTGATCTGTCAAATACAGAGAAAACATCCACCTGTGCACAGCTGATCAAAAGAGAAGAGGAGGCTGGACCCAGGTGTGGTCCATGGACAGTTGACTGGTCACGTAGTAATGATTCCTCTGCCTGTTTTCCTAACATTACTTTCCTATACAAGTCATTGCTGTAGCTGCCCCAGACCTGTTATTCTATTGCCAATGGGATGGGAAGTAGTCCTTGCACTTGTACCTGGGAGGGGATATGCTCTACCACTCACTCAGAAGTAGTCTGAGAACCCCTGCTTTAAAGAATAAAAACCCAACCCATCTCAGAAAAGGCCATAAAACTGGGATCTCTCAATGCAGATAGGAAACAGAGCAGAATTTGTACTGAAGTCATATAACAACAGCCTCCTTGACAGCACCAGAAGCTGAAATGATTCAAAGCCTCCAAGCCAGGTACAGTGATGATGCCTGCTAAAATAGAAATATCCCTGCTTTCTCTTGGCACCAAACTCATCCTGGCATATTCAGAGAACTCATCCTCTCTCGCTCTGTTGACGGAAACAAACTCAAACTCCACGTAATGCACATTGAGGAAGAGTTCTCTATGCTGTGGGTATGAAGTTAATAGCTGAAATGAATTCTTACATCTCCCCTTCTGTCCTTGGATCTGCTGCTCTCTCTGTGGGCCTCACAATATAATGAACCAGGCAAATGTATAGGGCAGGCACCTTACTGTCCATCTGACTGGAGCCCCTCAACTTTTTCAATCGTCCTCTTCTAGAATGTGATCAAAAGGATGTCCTCTTTTGACTGGCAACGAGACATGACACAACATTGCCAATTCAACTCGGTATTGCCAAGGCATTCGTTGTAGTTGGCTGTCTGTGGTAATAAAGTGCCATGATTTTTAGTTTCTTCTCAGATAATGTTTTCACACGATACACGAGATAAGCAGGACCTATCGGTAGCCTGCCAAATTCCCAGCCTGAAATGTGCTCTGTTTTCTATTGAAATCTGAGCCTATGACAGAAAGTCTTTTATTCCAAACCTTAACATTTCCACTGAAAACTATTTCATTGCCTTTCAAACTCAAGAAGTTAGAAGTACAGAGGGTTTAATTCTCCCCTTATCTACAGCACTCCCAAGTTGTCTTCGTGTTCTCCAGAATCTTACCTTTAATTTGAAAATCAAGTCTTTACTCATCTCATAGCTGCAAATATAACTTTTAGAATGTGACCCAAATTTAACCAAAACAGTGATGCCTGCCTGAGTTTTCAATGAACAAAAAATAATTACTACAAGAGATATTAACTGATTCGGTTCATCTCAGTGAAGTGTTAACATCCCAATGATGCTAATTTAGATGTCAGCATTGTTGTCTATTTCACTACTGATCAAAGCTTGAAGAAAGGAGAGATGATACTGTGAAAATCTGGCCAATCTACTGTGAGTGACATTTCATTTTAGTGCCCCACAAGGATGAAACTTGGGAGATGCTGTCATTTATTCCCCCCAGTCAAGAAGGAGCCAAATCTAAATACCTTAGCGGAGCACAGCAGGGTATCTGAGCTCTAGCAAGAGGAAACCAAGCCCAAGGATCCCAGCACAGTCCACGGATATATCCAAACCCCACTGAGGGACAGCAGCCGAGTAGAGCAGAACATGTATAATCATATTTTGAGCATCTGCACAATATACTGTGAGTAGCATCTCAGCCTGGCATTTAAAAGGATGCAGATTATTTTGTAAGTGTCGCCAGGTTTGTGGGCAGAGCTTGGATGACTATCAAAACCTATCTTCTCTGCTTCAACCCAATCTCAGGGTTTAGTTCTGATTTCAGATTATAGGGCAGCAGATCATAAAGCAACTTGTGAAATCAATTACCATGATTATGCGCACACACAAAGATACACAGAGTAGCCAGTTCTACAAGCAGTGATCAGGGATCTCAGTGGCTTACCAAATGTATCGTGATTCCAGGCTCCAGGTTTGTGGAAGATACAGTGTGTACCACAGACATGTTTGGAGCCTTTTTATTTAAATGGCACCTGGACTGTTTCTAAGCATCTGTGACATGGTTTATGCTGAAAATGTTCAGACCCTACTTCTACAAAATAAACACACACTTTTTTTCCATACAAGAGCTGTACCAGCCATGATAAGCAGAACACATCTTCTCTATTCTGCAGTGCAAAGAATAATAAATAAAATCACATTGCACAGGGAGAAACCAAAGACTAGTGGCTGAAGCACAGGACTGGGGCTTAGTATTGATTGTTCCAAAATAATATGGAATTTATAAAAGAAGGTCTTACAGAAATTTTATTGCTTATTCTATCTAAAACTGCTCTAACATGAATTAATAAATAAAATACTAATAATATACTAATGGTATAATCTTCACATCACCTTTGTGAGGAAGAGAAATCTGAATATCCCACTTTTTAGAGAAGGGAAAACAAAGGCAGAGTAAAATAACTTACCTAAGGGGACCAAGCAAACCAGGAACAGAGTCAACTAGAACAGTCATTCCCAACCTGTGGCCCCAGGGCCAAAAGTGGCACATTGGGACATTCAAAGTGGCTTGCCACTCCCCCTCTCTCTGGCTGCAGAAGGGAGTTGCCTAAGGAGCCAGGCAGACCACCTTGCAGTGTAGCTAAGAGACTGGTGCGGTCTCCTTGCTGTAGCCAAGGGGATGGGAGATCAGCATTCCCCCTCCCTTTAGCTGTATCAGGGAGCATGGCAAAGCGCTCTCTGCCTGTGTCCCTTGGTGCTTGTGGCCCTGCTGGAGCCAGAGGGAGGGGAGCACTGATCTTCCATTCCCTGGCTGTAAAAGGGAGCCTCTGCCTAAGGACTCAGGTGGAGTGCACAGGGATACAAGACGCATGCAGTTTCCCTGCTGTAGCCAGGGGGATGGGAGATCAGTGAGGAGGAAGGCTATCTCCTTGCTGAACTCCTGGCTGGCTGTAGTGGGCGGACAGCGGGAGGGCTGCTAATGGAGACTGGTGGCCCTTCAAGGTTGTAACTATGATATCTGTGGCCCTCAAGTCAAAAAGGTTGGGACCACTAAATGAGACCATGCTGAAAATCACGTTTTTTTTGTCTATTCTTCAGATTTCCTCTGTCCCTAAACCACATGACATCTCCACTACTGTACAATCCCAGATGCCATGTCAATAATCTACAGACTAGTTCTGTCTCAGCAGCTACTCACTTATCCCACCATCTCCAAGGAAAGTACATTGCACCAAGAAGCAATAGCAATCATGCTGCAGAGGGTAATGGAGGAAAAGAAAAGGAGAAGGAGGGACTAAGGAAAGAAAAAGCTATTCAGAAAGTTAGATGGGTCTAATTTGATTTTTTAACACCAAGATAAAGTTATTTAAATCTGGTAAATTTATTTTGTATCAGCTAATTAGACAAACTTGAAAGCACAGTGGATCAAAAAGGCATACTAAAATACATGGATATATAAAAGAGGTTGTACATGGGACATACCACGCACTGCTTTGCAAGGGCACTCAAATTTTGTGACACTGAGGACAGCTCTGACAACCAGAATGGACCTGATTAAACAGATCAGATTGTAGATGTCCACATCTATAATGTAGAGAAGCAGTCCATGCAGACAAAAAGGCCAACCATGCAAGATCCTCCTTCCAGGTCTGAGTGCCACTGAGATCAGGACAGGAACAATGCATGCTAGGGTTTGTCCTCAATGTGAGGGCAGCTCACAGAGAAAATTGTTTGCATAACTCTACAGGCCTTACTTTGAGTACCCCTGTTGAATGCACAGCCTATGGAATATATATTTTATAACTTTAAAAGCAGTTATACATACCTTCATATCCTCCAGAAGAGCCTGAGGATCCTCAATCCCTTCTGGAACACACTTCTTGTTCTCTGGAAGAGATTCAAGCTTTTCTACTAAGGCTTTCAAACCTTTCAGTTCAAATTCTGTAAGATGAGTCCACTTGGTTGAGACTTCAGTAACTGGTGACCCCGTGGGTGTTTTGGGATAGTCCGTAGGGGTTGTTGACTTTACGCTGTCATCTGACTCATTGGACAAAGTTCTTTTGAGGTACCTCATTACTGTGGCTTTCTGTTTCCTCCCTGAAATCTCCTTCCCTTCCGAGTGTGTGCTGTTGGGTGAAGAGGAACCATCAGCCAAGGACTTTGTGTTCTTATCCAAATGGTCTTCTTTCTCCTCCCGGGTATGAGCATCACAAGATTCCTCATCCATGTCTAACCAGGAGTCTGATGAGAAGCTGTCTACACTGGGTTTTCCTGTTGCATCTGAAAGACACAAAAAGTAAATTAAATCTTTATCCTATTAAATTTATAGTTTAACAATACTCCTGCCACGACTGCCTATCACCTGATTGGAATGGCACATGATAGTGCCTGATAACTCTTACACACATTTAGCAAGTAACTTTTAGTCAGATCATTTAAAATTGATTTTGCTGAGTTTTGTTAATATCTATTTCACACAAAAGACAGATCAACTTAACAATAAGGGTTTTTCAAAAAGTTTTAATCCCTAAACTCTCTCAGTTAAGGGTAAAAAAAGTTCCCAATTCATAAATTTGAGATGTAGCGTTCATTTTCCAGAAAAACCAGATGAGATCAGACTTGAGATTCTTCAGATTTCTAAGACAAACACAAGCAGAGAGAGAAAAAAAAAACCTTAAAAAGCCTATCAGCATTCTTTCCGGCTGTCTTTGTAGATCAGGAAGAAGCAAAAAAAACTATTTTTTGCCTTTGCAGGTCATCGTTAATAGACTCAACAAACACTTGGTTTTATATGGTATCTGTCATGCAATGACCTTCAAGTACTGCAGAATACTCATTACCTGTATGAGGCCGAACAATATTATTAACCCCCTTTTAAATATGGTTGCTTTACAGCTCAACAGAAGGATAAGGGGCTGAATTTTCAAAAGGAGTTAGCTCCTTTTTGAGCATGTAGCCCCAAGGTCCCTGGTTCTGAAGAATTCATATTCTTAGGTCTAGTCTACAATAGGCTTTTCCCCTGTAAATACCCACTGTTGCGGATCCCAGGACAGCCCCAATGATGACAGCATTGCAAGAAGAAATGCTGGACAAGGCTCCCAAACCCTTTTAACTGCAGTAATGTTTACACATGCTTTTCTACAAACAATATGGTTACTCTGTAGCATTCTTCCATCAGTGCCACCGGCAGAGTAGAACTGATGGCAATAACTGTGGGAAGGTCTGGTTTAAAATGTTAGTGTAGGCAGCAGCCAACAAAGTCGGTGAGACATTGACTTCAATGGGAGCAGGATCAGGACCTAGATAAACATTGTGTGCAAAAAATGAGAGCGGATACAGCAATAAACAAGTGAATGGTTTCAAGCTTTTCTCAGCAACCACAAGGGCTAAAAGCTGAGATTCTCCAAGCTTGTTACCGCTCTGGGAACAGGAGCCCTAGGCATGTGTCTACTGTGCTATCATCTTAGTGAGTGGTACCCTACAGCCTCTCTCCACATCCCCACCTTGTGGCCCTGTCCCTCTTCGCTAGCTGTCCTACAGCTGGTGAATTTCCTCAGCAGTTCTCCTGGGGCTTCCTGTCTTTCTGCCCTGTGACCTCACTTGGGTTCTCTTTTTCACACTCCTGAATGTAAACAGGGAGACTTGAAAAGGGGTGATTTACGAAGATGAGGAGCAGGGTTCAGTGTCCCTCTTATGCTGAGGCCCATTGTGCTGTCCGCCACAGAGAGAATAATGGAGAGAGAAAGGGGCAGGACGTGCAAACAGAAACTGTCTCCAGGCTTGTCCACATTAGGCATTTTTACACAAGTTTTACACCAGTGCAAGCCTCCAGTATAGATATACTCAACTGGTGTAGAGCAAGCCCCAAGCTACCCAGGTACAGCACACGTGCAGTGCGGTTTACACTGCTGCAGCAGGGGGGATGGAGGAGGGAATTAAGATTAAGTGTTAAACAAAGGGTTAACCCCCAACTGGGAGTCTTCCATTTCCCTTGCTGAGTACGTTAATTTGTTCCATTTTCTTGTTTGTAAAATCTCCCAAAAGAAAAAGACCCTGCTGACTACAATTATGGTTTCTTCTGCTTAGTCATTCCACCAATCACCACTGTATTATAATTGGTTTTAGCCAGACCCCCACCTGGTGTAGGTAAACAGTATGAAGAAAAGATCTAACATGGGTTTGGCCCATCCCCACTGCCACTTTAAAATCATGTTAACAGGAACACTGTTTAAATGGCCTCCACACAAGTGCAGATGAGGCCTAATTGAGTCTTTCAAAATATTTAAATGCTTTCTTCTGTACTTACTTTTTAAAGCAATCCATGAAATAAGAAAGTGGCGTGTCTCAGCATCATCACCACACGTGAGCCTCTGTGAATTGGGGTTACTGCTTCATATGGCACACGAGGGTTTGTGCCAATCAAGAACACTGCAGCATACAAACTTTACCTTTGAATCATCACATATTATCTATCTTGCGAGTCTTTGGCTAAACCAAGCTCTAGGATCACCCACTGTGTCTCTCTCTCTGACCACAATCCAAACCATTTCCAAAAAGGAAACGGGAAAAATTTCTCACAATTACAAGAATTCTGGATATGGAGAACAGAGAGACTCAGTGGTGTCGTAATCCAGAAAAAGAAAGGGTGGTAGGTTTTAGCACTGGACAAGAAGATAGGAACTCCCAGTTTCTAAAGCAATGATGCCCGGTATAGCCTTGTACAAATCATAATCACTCTCACTCAGTTTGCCCTTCTGTACCACAGGGATGATAATACATAGCTACCTTCTTCAACAGAAGATTAAGTTCCTGTCTTTCCCTTCGCAGTACAGTGTGTTCAATAAACATTGCAATGGGAATCCCCATTCACAAGTCCAAAACTGGGCGTTTTGGCCTGTCAGCAATTAGCGAGAGAGTTGAAATGATGGCACTGAGAAACCTGATCATATGGAATTTCCCAAATAAAAATCACTTAACATAATCCATAAATTATCAATGGGAAATCCACTATACTGGCTGTGAAGGAAAAAAGGAATGGTTACTTCACCGTTCTATACAGAACCTCTCTACTATCCATGAGGCTAGATGTACAGTCTGAGCCATCCTGTGAAATATCTTACAGCGGGAATCTTAAAAACTACAGGATACAGACAGAGCATCTTGCAACTAATGCCACATTTTCTCCTACTTACTCCTTGTCAGTTTAGTCTCAAGATTCACATCTCACTGAAGGACACATTTAGGTCAACTGCTGTTGAAAACATCCAGCATAGACTCAACGATAAGAGTAAGAATCCTGTAGGCATTTTCACCTCAGAGCAGCGCATATTCAAATCTGGTAGAAAGTTCATATAGAGTGCCCTTTTTTATTCCAACTGGCAGGACGAATGTCACAGTCAGACACACAAAAAGAATGAGATTCACTGCTTTTACAGGAGCCTGTGATTGCTATAAAGCCATCACTGCCGCTGAGTTTCTGCCCTCCTATGGAACAGATCAGAGAAATAACAGACTCTCACATGCTAACCAGGATCTTAATTTAAGAAAGCTATTGCCTGGAAACTCATTCTGAGACTGAGGAAGGAGAGAGGAAGCATGACCTCCATTTCCATTAGATTCAACATGGAGATGTTTCCCACATAGTGAAGTAGAATATTGGGACAAGTTTTCAGCTAGGCCGATACTGGGCTGCAGATGCAAATAACTGCAAACTGAAAAAAAGACACACTTATTTTGGAATAAAAGACTCTCCAGATGGGGAGTTATGACTCTACTGGTACATTTATGCTGGTCAATTTCCCCATGTAGACCAGCTCTTAGTTTCAGATTTACCTCTGAATTTGGCAATCTTAATCTCAAAGTATACATACACCGTGTAACAGATCCACAAATGTTAAATCACAGGAAGCGTACATCAACCCCACATCCCATTGATTGAAACAGTACTCAAAAGATGTCTACCACCAAACAGTGAGTGAGACAGGGAGCCAGCAAAATCTAGGAGAACACCAGACAGAGTGAATTGCTCTCTCGGTAGCCCTATCCAAACACAGGAACGAGGATTTTATTGAGTTAATATGCAGGTACCTGAGATGGAATTTGTTCAGGATATTGAAGTTAACTCCCTTCTTTGTATGAAAAGTGCCACGAGATCTTTAACACAAGTTTTCTATGGTTTCCAGGGAAGACCTATCAGTAGTAAAGAGATGTCTATAGTCACTACTGACTCAAAGAAGAGTGCCAACAGGTTCCTGGCACAACTTCCTACAGGACTGTTTTCCCTTTGGAGATTCTTCCGTCAAGTGTGAGCCGTGCCTGCCTCTTAGCTTGTGAGATCCGATTAGAACCATGTTTGCAGCAAAACAGATGCAGACTAAAAGCGCACGTCTCAAGGGTGAAATACATCAAGCTGCAAGACTCAAAAAGGCATAGGAGAGAAGCAGAAATCAAACACAAACCACATCAGGGAAAATATATGCTGGAAAACGAGGAAATGCGAAGAAGCAAATAGCTAAAACATTAAAACGAATCATAAAAAATACTTGAGTAAGAATGCATTGAACTCAAGGAGCTTTCCCAAGACCAGAGGAGGGAAGAGGACAATGAAAGCTAACTGTTGGTGGCAGCGTCGAATCAATTATTCAAGTTTCACTGAGCGTCCGTAAAGACGCACTCAATCGAACTCAGAATTAGCCAGAGGTTGATTGGCTAAGACCTACTCGGCAAGAAGTGTAGCACTCATCTGACTGGAAGGCATTTCCCATTGAATCAGCGCCATGGGGACCTGCGATAAGCAATCAGAGGCAGATATGCAAGGTATTTTAAGTACTTTGCCTATCGCCCTTCAATTGCTGCCAAAATCGCACCCTGGTGTAAACCAGGGCAAAGTTGTTCCAGATAAGTAAATACCTTATTATGGATGATGACAGGAAAGCCTTCCTCAAAGGAGCACCTCTTATGGGAAATCATTAACAGAGCGAGACGTCTCTAAGGAAGAGAGGAGGCAGCAACTTAAGGACCTCAGGAGTCCTGAAGGAAGTTTAAAAGCATCAAAGGAGCAGATTTTTTTTTTTTTTTTTTTTTTTACATTTAAACCACTGAATCCTCTATATTTAACAGCTGTGACTGAACATTGTGGCACCTGTTTTAAGAAAGAAAGAAAGAAAGAAAGAAAGAAAGAAAGAAAGAAAGAAAG
>ML685954.1:3648117-3703972 GCA_007922175.1 Pelusios castaneus
AAGAAAGAAAGAAAGAAAGAAAGAAAGAAAGAAAGAAAGAAAGAAAGAAAGAAAGAAAAGCTATTGGTGTTTCAACAATTACATACCAGGGAACTTCACCTCAGTACAGGGAGAATAGAGAAAATATAATTAAGAGCAAGACAGGGAAAATATCTGAAGTAGTACAAATAATACGGACAAAGCAGCACAGCTCCTTTCAGGAGAAATCATGCCTCTTTGTTCCATTAGATTTGGGGGAGGGGGGGAAGAAGGAATCAATACCAAAAATGGGGATCCAGCTGATATAATAAACTTGGCTTTTTCAACAGCATTTAGTAAGGTCCCTCACATCTATATAATCAGTTAAAAGGGATGGTCCTGCCAGGGAATAAAACAATTGATTATGCCAAAAATGCATAAATAATTTTTTTCCCTGAGAATAGAGAGAAGATCCTAGGAATCTTTGCCAGATTTCAGCTCTGGGACTGACGCTGCTTACTATGAGAATGAAACTAAGTTGATGGTGGCAGCCAGATGATAAAACATGCTGTAGACTGAGACTGTTTAAGTGAGTAAAAACTACATGTCTGTCCAAAACATCAAGTTCAGCTCAAGATCTTCACATGTTTGGAGCCTGGGGGTATTAACATAAACATGAATGCCTCCCTCCTGTGCTTAGTACTCTGTTAGCGTCTGTAGGTCCCAGGTTCTGTCCTTGCTAATGAACTGTAGTGGGTATCACTACATTAGGATTTAGAGTTTTGGTTCCGGTTCCATCTAAATGTATTACTCGAGAAGGGTCTAGTCAAATTGAGGGACAGACTATTCATTAGCTGCTTCTACTAATCTGCAAAAGAAGAGCAGAGAAGTAGAGAAAAAATCCGAAAAGGAAGACAGAGAATCAGTACCTTCAAGTCCTGCTCTGAGGTGAATCCCTATAATAATACAGGAGCCTGCAACAAAAATCTAGTTTACAAAATTCAAGAGGAGCCCTACAAACCAGAACACATGCTTAACACCACCACCATACCCAGCCAGTGTGCAGGTCCAGCAACCAGGCCTAACAAACCCCTGAGTGCATGATGGAGACAATGAAATAAATTCAAGCTTCCAACAGGTTACTGAGAACAAGGGAGGGTTGGATTTAAAAACTTATTTTAAAACTATCTGAGAAACCTTTGAAGCCATGACACACGAATAAGGAGCCTTCCTTACAAACAGCCCCATTCTCAGGCTAAGAGCCAAGGAAGGAGACAAAATGCCTCACTGCAGGGTTTGCTGTGAGTGCAAGTTCCCTCCCACAGCACCCAAAGAGAGAAGGCATGTCCCATGCCAGCTCACTGCAATTCAAGCTTCAAAACTGCCCCATTCTTGACACAGGACCCTCCTTCCTGCCAGGCCTGTTCTGTCACGGCAGAGCCCCAACGTGGATGAAAGGGGGAGTCTCTTGATCCTAGACAATATGATGGTCACACAGAGCAGAGGGCTGAGACAGAGATAGAATTTTGCACTTTAGATCCAAATATTTCTGTAAGCAGCATTCCTCAAAGCACCTCTGACCTGCATCATCCAACTCTTATCCTGACTGCTCAACTATTATTGCCCTTAGGACTTGTTTTTACTAGGACTTTTTCCCTCAAGGCCCTGAAGTGTTCTTTCTGGTCCACACTCCAGAAAAGCAGCATGTCTCTCAAAAATGGGGGGTAACTCTGAAGGAAAACTGGGACCCAGATGACAGCTCCCTTCATCCCCACTTATGCACTAACTCCTACTCTAACACCCTAAACATTTCTACCTCCTTCCCCAGAATGAATAGTCTCTTTCCATCCTGCAGCAGTCATCCCAGTATTCTGGATCTAGAATTCAATTTTGAGCCTAAGTATTTTAATGCCCATGCAAAGGGCTGGATTGGCAACTCTGGCAGACTCAAAAAATTCTCTCTGCATCCACAGAATTCATACAATATGGGCAGTGGCTGTCCAAGGTTCTCCATGCTGCCTCAATCCTGATCTAAAAACACCATCAGGAGAGCTGGGAAGAGACAGTTTAATCTCCATGACCCATTAGTCTGCCGATTCAACCTACTGAAATTGCCAACACGGGGCTTTAACTGGTGCCAATCATGTTTGTGCATGATTCGGATGCCTCACTGCTAGGAAGTGGATTGAGACCCATGAAAAAAGGGTAACCAAATCACCACCAGTCACTACTGAGCTGACCTGGATTCACACTGGTGATTGGGATGGGGAAGGGCCTATATTTCATGTTCAATCTCCTGAGCTATCCCATCTCCATTCTGAAACGTGCTGATTCCACCTTACACCGTAATGATCCTCCAACCCCTGCTGCAGAGACAGGAAGGTCCTCTTTGGAACACGGCATCTCTCATGCCAGCATTCTGGTATCAAAGGGCTGCTTCATTACTTTCCAAGAGATACAAAGACAGACAGTTTTGTCATCGTTCTTTAAAGAACTCCTTTCCCCAAAACAAAAGCAACCGCAAGTGAGGAATTACTTAGCACGCAGCACAGTATGCTTTGGAAGTTCCTGACTTATCGGTCCTTCAGAGGAGCAGTCTGATGGCCCACAGACGGGCTGCAGAATGTGGCCCTCCATCCATACAGATATGCTGAGAGCTCCTTCAGATTGTGGCTTAGCTGTGAAGACTGTCAGCTTCTCTACACTACTTCCTGGTAGCATGGCTCATTAAAGAGCAATGCTTACCACCCATGTAGCCCGTCACTGACAGATCATGATGCATTATGTGGCCGTTTCCGTCCAGGCTGCTGGCCATTCTCTAAAACTTCTGGTGCGCCCAAACATGTCATATTCCCAATGATGGTCATCAGTGGGAGTGGAGAAAAGGGTAAGAGGGAGATACCTTAGTTCCTCTCTCCACTTCCAGATGCACCAGCCTGATCTAGCTGATACGTCTGCTGTTTTCAGCCCTTCTATGCCTGAAAGCAAAATAATATGGTCCAGTGGCCCTTTGGAAATAAAATAAATAAAGCTGATAGGCAAGACTAGAACTCAGGTTATAAACGCTTACTCCAAGCTCATGTCAGTGCCAGCTCTTGATGCTTTCCCACTTCGGTCACATTCATCCAACTCTGCTGCAGTTCACTTTCAGCTATTGTTTTAAAGGTTTCTTTGACCTTTCTGCATCTAAGTTATTTATAATGTCAGTTTGTTTGGTCTTCAAATAAACTAGTCACCAGTTTGGGAGAAATAAAACCAGAGATTTAAAAAAAGAAAGAAAGCAGAAGCCAAATTTAATAGCTGCTTGTAATACACTCTGTAGACAAGAAGTGCTAACTATCCGACTCAGCAAGGCACATTTGCAATGCAGACGTTTTTGGCTGCTAAGGTAATATGCCAAATGCAACAGTAAATCCTCAACTGTTTGGCAGATCACCTCCACACAAACATTACAGAAACCAAGAAATAAAGAAATCTGACATTATTTTTCTGAGACCCATTTGCCAAGGAAATGCTTAATGAAGATAATTCAAAAAAAGGTGGCAGTTCTGTGACATGCTTGAGCTTCAAATAAATCCTCTCCATCCCCAAATAATGAAATAATTCATTAGGATCTCCGTATTTCTCCAATTTAATTGGCAGAAGCCAAACCAAACTGACTAGCCTGAGGTGGCAGCATCCATTCGGAATATGCACTCGAAGGATTCACTCACCAATTAACATTGATTCTTTCTGGTGTTCGTTGCTGAGGTGGAAGTGCTGGGTCACACAGGACACGTATCTCTCCACAACATACCAGCACATTTCATAGTAGAAAGGATAACGGAATTTGGCATGCACCTGAAAACAAGATTGAGACTGTCAATCCATGTGGAAGGGAGACACGTTTGCAGCACTGGGGCCAGTCATCATTCTCATCATGTTGTCAAGAGCACAAACGGTGCGCGGGAGGGGGGGAGCCGAGTGAGAGGTATGCCTCCAGCATACAAAATGAGGAGACTGCCTGCCTGCCCGCTATGATAGCGTCATTTCTTGGTTCACTAATTTGTACCCTCTTGGGTTGGTGGGAGAGGAAGGGGGGTTGTGTTCTTGTGAAATCATGAAACTGATGCATGGCCCCCTAGGGTATCATTTAGCTATCGTATAAACATAGGGTGGTCACATACAGATGTTAGTCACTAGAATTCAAGTTAACATAAATGTGGGTTCTTCTGATTTCCTACAAAATATTCCATGATTTTCAAAACAAGATTACTACCTACAAAGAGCCAAGCAGGAAACTCAAGTGTTTACAATACCACAATTTGCTTAAACAATGGAACAAAACGAAAAATTTGATTGTTGGTATATTGCATTTAAACTTGAAATACAAAAAAAGGCCTCTGTATTTGTTCTACTCCTAACGTTTTGGTAATGAATTAACTTTTGCAATGAATCAAACAGAAAAGTGAGATTCTACCAAAAAATTTCTACCAAAGAGTATTCCCTTCCCTTTATCTTCCACCCTTGCCATTTTCATATTACAAGCTAATTTCTCAGTGCTGTATATCTGCAATATTTATTTCATGTTTGAAAGAAAAAGAAACTGCTTCCCTCCTCTCTCCCAATAGTTTTCCACATAAGAGATTTCTGTGCTAAGGAAGAAACTGTGAAGCCTCCAATTTGGGAATGCGAATGCACATTTGCTGTGTTTGAATATGTATGTACATTTGCTGTGGTTTTAGTTTTTTCAATGGATGCTATATATCCTGCATGCCCAGGAACTTACACTGAACAGTTCTTACTCCTTCCATGCATTCTGTGGGCTGGATAAAACCTTGCTTGCACACACCACATCAGGATTATGTCAACTGCTCTTAACAGTTTATATACAGTTTAACTTCGCACCTAACCAACAGATCTAACACATGTCTGCTCACCTTTAACAAAAACTGCATTGCACCGAAAGGGGTTCTTAATATAGGTAATCCATTTTCTTTAAACATGGGAGTCCAAACAGAATGATTAAATACAGCATCTGGAAACTCAAGCTAGCACTTGCCTGTGAAAAACAGGCATTTCTATATACCTGCCTCATGAGCTGAGCACCTGTGGGATTTGCTAGAATGTCCACATTTTGGAAATTGCACCCAGAGTGGATAGTCAAAAAGCCTTGCGCCTGCTCCCATGGAAGCAGAAATGCAAACACTTTCAGCAGTAAAACAACATTAAGGGAACTAAGTGCATTGCAGGGTACTGTATAAGAAATCCGAAGTGTTTACCAGAGCTGAGACCTTATTAACTCAGCATAAATGTAGCTGGCAAATCTGAACCCAGATGCTGAGGGAGACACAGCTGATTGCTGCTGCATCATTCCAAACACTCCCTATGTTGTGTGTTATACAGCACTGTGCTTCTAAAAAAACCATAAAACCTGGATGCGAGAACAACATTCAATCCCAGGGCATTACTGCATTGGAGAATCCTTTTTTCTTTTGGTTTGGTTGCATGTCAGAGAGAAGAGATTATGTCACTTATCACTATTACAGAACACAAGGGAAATCAGCCATGCTAAAATATATGCTAATAAAGGAACTCAAATTTTTCCAAGAGAGCACTGCAGGAAACAAAATTTGCAAAGAATTGACTTACAAACAGGAAGCCGCCTTCCACCCCTCAGCCTTCAAAAGGTTTTCAGCCACATGCCTGGGAATATTAAAGACATCATTGCTCAACATTTGTTGACAGATCCTGAGCTTCACCAAATTTAGTTGTTACCAATGTTAATTCAATGTGAAAGACAAGGCAGTAATGCATGCAGTGCTCCCATTATGTATATCAATCTTTAATATTCAATTTGAGTTCCTAATTGCCTCACTATCAATGTTCCAACCCACAGCAAATCCCTCCATGCCTCTGTAATTCGCTTTTGCCTGAGACAGCTCTGCTTTATAAACCTTCAGAAGTAAGAGCTACCATAAGTAGTCAAAGATACCGTGCAAAGACCTACAGCACCTTTTGCTGTAGAAATAAACCTAAGATTGACAGTGATTTAAATGTTGTTTAAATGTGCTTTATACAGAAGCATAAATGAGAACATCATTTATGATCTTCCTAGATATGTATTACGGATGCAAGTTGTATGATGTACACACCCATACCTTTTCCCATTGCATAGCCATAGGTCAAATGAACTTTTAAAAAAAATAATTATGAAGCTGAAAGTTATCTGTGATCAGTTTACAATTTACTATCTAATGTACCTTCTGCCAGGGGACTAAATCCTGCACCAGCAGGGGGATATACTAGATAATGTAATAGGCATTTTCCAGCTCTAACTTCTATGATTAATAATTTACAATCCACTGAATACATTTTTAATTATTTCTGTACAGTGAGAAAAATCTCTCTGGAATATGATGGTTTCTTCAGTTCAAAGTGAAATAATTTTTGAGACTTATATGAAAAACAAAGCACGTATGAGGCATGTTTTCCCCTAGAAAGCATTAGTCTCTTACACTATGTCCATTAAAAAATCATTATGCATTCTACTTGCATTTAATCAGTCTCATCATAACATTTTTTTAAAAATTTAAAATTCATTTGGGAAAAAAAAAAATTAATCTATCAATTTTAAATTTTAACTGCAGGTTCCAGAAAACAGAATCAGTAGCAAATACCATCATCTGTGAGTGACCACCTTACGTATATGTTTTGAATGCTTGTATCCTCATACAGATTCAAATACATTAATGTGGCTAAATCTAGATCAACTGAGAAGAGTTTAACATTTCTTCTTCTTCAGTAATACTAAAGCCATAACACCTCTATGCCAAAATGATGAATTGTTGCATGGCAGCCTGCTTCCCCATTACCCAAGCTGGTCTAGCAGAGAGCTAAACAGCTTGGCCTATTTGACTAGCTGTTAATTGGCCTCTAGGAAAGTCAGACTGAAAAATGAAGATCTCTACAAACTGCAAAGCTAGAGAATAATTGTTTATCTCAATTGTACATTAGAAGCTGTTTCCAACAATAGACATGTTTTTTATTACTCCTTAAAAACTATTTTAAATGGCTATAACCCTCTTAAAAAGTCTCCCAGGGATATGAGAAATTAAGACAGAATAAGCATGACAAGTGTACAAGCTAGGGGGTTTTACTGAGCTCTAAATCAGTATTACCGGTTCAGCCGTGTATTATCCTTGTCTTAGCTGCTAAGACAATAACAACTGCACCTAGCATAAAAATGGCTTTGAATACCAGCAATCAAAGATGATTAAGCATTATACAGCAGGTTTAAACACAGTGAAACCTCCATAAAATTGCTCTGTGCAAAATGAAGTGGGGAAAACACACCCAGATTACACTTTGATTTGAGTGTGGCAATTACTTTGCGAATCACATCGTGTAATTTACTTCTGTGTTACACACAATGGAAAGATCAATACTCAGGAGAAACCCATCTGCAGTCTCTTCACTGGCGAACTCGCTTTCAAGCACTTTACCCACGATCTGGATGTACCACTCAATGAAGATTATTCAAATGAGGAAGAAATTATAATATTTGTTCCACAAAGTAAACTGAAAAGTGCATTCTCACAGTCTATTCGTTTTGAAAACATTCTTAAGATAGTATTGTTTAGTGGTTTCAGTATTTTTTTAATCACCATTTTTAAAAAACCCATGTATTTTTATTTATTGTCACATTTTATTGCAGGTCAGTTTATGAGCCTAGGGTTGCATACACACCTTTGTTATTGCAGGGTTACTTGTGAACACTGGATTGTTTACATGTCTTTGTTATTGTAGGATTGCTCACGAGTGCTAGATTGAGTACAATACATTGTTATCATATAGAGCATGAGAGTGCTGAGTTTGTTGCTGTAGGGTTGTTTACTGAAACATTTGTTTGGGCAGAAATGAAAAAGAATTACAAGAACTTTGCAGGAAAAAATCTTAGATGAGACCTACACAATTAAAAGGTCAAAATGTGGGCTTCCTTTTCCAAACTACAATTCAGAGGAAATTTTCAAAGGAATTAATGGCAAGTAGGTGCCCAACTTCTGAATGCAAGTTAGAAGCTTAATTGCCCTTTGTGACTAGGCCAAGTAATGCTGATGAACATCTGAAAAGACAAGAACACCCTCCCTATCATGGAAGGAAGAGCCTGATTTTCAGAGGTGCTGAGCAGCCATTGCTCTGACTGAAGTCTAGAGGAGCTGCAGATGCTCACCTCCCCATGAAAATGATGCTCTGATTCTTCTATTGCTGCAGTATTATTATCTCTCTGCTCTCAATCTTCTCCATGGCCTTCTATGGAATTCATTCACACTCCGTTTCTGGTTTCAGTCTTCCTCCATAGCTCTCTCTTCTTCCCCTTGCTCCACCACTGTTGACAGCAATCCTATCCTCATCACCAAAGCTCTCTGCTCGCTTACATCCAGGCTCTGAGATACCCTGCCAGTTCTTCCACTACAAGCTCTATCCCTAGTATCCCTCTCCAGCCCTTGTTCACCTCTGACCTTGACTATGACGACAACCTCCTTCTCTGTGGCCTCCTTGCCGCACTTCCTACCTGCCCCTTGGTTTACTCTCCACGCTGTTGTTAAGATCACCTTCCCCTCCCACCACTCACATAGACACATTCTTTCACTGCCTTTCACATCAAGCTCATGCTTCTCATGATCCCAGGCCAGGACACACATAATTCCACTTCGGCCTTCGTCTTTGCTCTTGATACCTCCTACACCTGCTCTCACTTCCTTCATTTTGCCAGATCTCCCTTTTAACTGCCTCTTTCTGCTATGCAGCCTCTCCCACTGAAAATTTCTTTCTATGTGCCAGACAGATTCTCTCTCTCCATTCAAATCCTTCCAGGAAACCAATACCTTCTACCAATGCTTAGCAATACAAGACCTATCAGCCTTTGTGTCCCCTGGAAAGTAAGAGTAGCTCCTGACGTCCTCACCCTGTCTATCATATGTCTGATTTAGACTGAAAGCCTCTTGTAGGAATGAACAGCACTGAGAACACTGATGGTTTGTGACATCCCTGAATATTAAATAAGTGAGAAAGCTTTACTCATCTCTCTCTCACAAACACCCTCTGCGTAGACACTTATTCCAGCAGAAGATTGGCTTTTTCCAGTTCATCGTAAATCCCTTCCCAATTGACAAACTAAAACAAACAAAGTTAATCTTACACTGGAATGAGAGTGTCCATACAGGAGGTTAGACTAGTAGAACCATATTGCTTTAAATTCATAAGTTAGCTTGTACTGGTATAGCACTCTCACTTAGACAAAGCCAGACTTTCAATCTGGCCAGTCCTCAGGGAACTTACATAAACTGATTGTGGGATACTTGCAACATAATACTGTGTCAGGGTATCCAAAAACAAAAGCCCTACATGGGGCAATTAAAGCAGAATGACACTTCTTCGAGATCTTCATCAGTCTTATTTTATCTAGTTACAAATTCATTTAAGTTCGTACACACAGCCACTTACTCCATGATCTGATCCCCTCCCCGTTATGTGGCTGGATGTGCAGACTAAATGCACTCCCACAAATCCACAAATCTTCCCCTGAACTAGTGTAGAGAGACAGTGGAAGAAGGCTCTTCAGAGCACAAACAATAAAAAATGTAGTTTCCTTGTGCAGTTTTTGTATGGCTCCCACAATTCTATCCTGGCAGTGGAATCATGCCAGTTCCATTGGTTCGCTAATCTTGTTTGCCCATACAAAGAGAGGAAAGATTTACCTTAAAGGATGATGTGTCTCCACACAAAAGGGAAGGAGTTTACACTACAGGAGGACAACAAGGGGACATAAAACCAGACAAGAGACTCAGAAGTGATGTGACTTATCAATGAGAAGCAGGAGAAATTTGATGAGCAAATCCCAACAAGAAGAGCAGCCTTTGAGGGCCTCATTGTCTGGCATTTACCTTTCTTGTCCCGACCTCTGTGACATGGAGATACTGCTAGTTCTTGTCTTTCAGAAAGGGGCACGAAAAGATTTTATACATGAAACAGTCACAAGGAACTGCACAAAGAGAGTAAAGCATCCTTACCCTTGTTCTGTCCTCAATTTCATAGATGCGAAGCTGCATGGGAACATTAAAGCTGTGCAGGATATTTCCACCAAACACCAGAGAATCTACTGGAGTATAAACTGCATGTATCCATCCTAGAGAGGAAAAGCAAAGAACTGAGAATGCCTCATGCTAGGTAGAATCATAAAGGATTTTATAAATCAATCACAAATTCTCACAGAGCTCCAGGAGGAATGCAAATATTATTAGCTCCATTCTACAGAAAGAAACTGAGGTACTGACAGAGGTTAAATGACTTGCTCAAGGTCACACTTCAAGACTGCTGTAGTCATAAGAGAGTGTTGTGTGTGTGTATAATGATAGCTCTGGAGACTGAACTCCTCTACTTATCCACAGAACAGATACAACATGTGCGAAGGCTGAGCAAATTCCCCTTATGCTGCTCCACTAATGTGAGTGAGAAGGGGCGGCCTTTGGCTATTGGGGGCCCTAGGCGAAGGCCCATTGCAGGGCCCCCTATAGGCCTATGGGGGGCCCTGTGTAGCCCCGCTCTCCCTCGTCCCCACCCCCCTCTGTCATCCCAGTTCCCCCCACATGGCCCTAGCTCCCTGAGCCAGTTCCTCCTCCTGCTGCTGACCGAGGCAGATGCGGCTTTTGGGGTAGGGAAAGCAGACGATGGGGCCCCTTACTGCTCAGGGCCCTAGGCATTTGCCTGCTTCACCTGTCCCAAAAGCCGCCTCTCTGAGTGAGCCACAACCCATAGACGAGAGGGAAATTCAAACTCCATGGTCCATTCGGCTCCTGGTCTCACTTCTGATATCACCATACAGGTGCACAAATCATATTAACAGTAGTGGTAGTTTTGTGATGTCAGCTGGACCCATCAAAGTTGCATCGCACAGACCCCCAAACAGCCATCTGACTGTAACAACTTCAGGTCACTGCCAGCCACCTCTCAAAGGAAAAGCTCCATATCCCATTATCAGCTCTTCAAAGCAACTGATTTATTTATTTATTTATAAACCTGGCAAATCCTCAGTTCTGGGACTCAGTGTTTCTTCCACTGCAGCTGATGAGACTGTTAACAGCCCAATCCTGCAAGGAGCTCAGTTCCCTTTCCTGGACTTCCAAGAGAGACAAGGACACTCACCACCCAAAAGGATTAAGCCCCAGCAATTCAGGCAGCTGGCTTCCTTGCATTCCTTCTGCTGTACTATGTGCTTGTCATGTGATTAGCTGATGCCTGGGATTACACAGGACTATAGACTCTGATTTCAGCAGCAACAAAGGAATTGATCCTACTAATGATCCAGGACTTCAGGAGTCTGTAACATTCACTCTTGCTTTAAATCAAAAGCATTTCAATTAATAAATCAGCAAGCAGTCAAGGGACATAAGGAGCTGTCAATTTCTTCCTAACTTTGCACTGCTTTCCATGAAAGCTGGGGATGTTTTCGTTCACTTCTGGATGGGTGAGGCAGAAGGAAAATGCAACCCAGGCATACAGGGCAGACTTTACAGCCACTAGGCAGAAAAGCATTTCACTTGCCACTATATGCTGGGTTATGCTTTGGAAGCTCTTGAGCTATCAGATATGACAGGACACTGGCCTACAGCGCTTTTATTGAGAAGCATTTAGTAGCAGAGGGACACAGAAAAAAACAGAAGTTAAAATCTTCTCCCCAAGAACACAAAGCCTGGCTCTTGGTAAATATTTCTGACTTTACAAATCTAATTCTACATGATGGATCTTATGTACACAATGGTAATGGTAATTTTGGATTATTACTGTATCTTTCCTACAACAGGTATCATAATTTCCATCACTTACTCACTCATAATCAATGAGTAAGTCTGTCTCCTCCAAATCAATCTAACTTCTTTTTTTCCCTCACCGGGCCTGCAAGAAATAGTACCCCAGTCTTGGATTTGCATCTATAAAAAACTACCGAGTAGAGTGATCTTCTGGTCAGAGCAGTAGATTGGGAGACATGACTCCTAGGTTCTATTCCGTGCCCACCCAAGGACTCTGTGTACACTTGGGAAGTATACATCTGTGACTAAAGTGAGCAAGAGCTGAGGAGGGTCATTTGAACAACTCCCTGCATAAATTGGTTGGGTCTAACCATCTATCTAGGGAGGGTAATATGCAACTTTGTATATGCACTAACATGCCTCTGTGATGCCTTCTTGGAGACTGTATCTCTACCACCCAGCCCTGATGGGGTCTGAGGCACAGTATGGCATACTGGACCATATAAATCCATGTGGCCATGTGCCCCAGCGCTCTTAAACAGTTCCTCACCATGGAGAGAGGATAAGCATTCAAGGCCAAAAAGTGGCTTTGCAGTGTTGGGATTCTTGAACGTCTTGTATTGGGATCTCTTGGGATTTGGCCACCCGGTGAAAAAGGTCTTGAAATTGTTTAAAGTCATCAGCTGTGGTGGGTGGTGATGAAATAATAGCTTCGTCTGGTGAAGATGAGGAGTCATGTGGTGGAGATCTCTTTTCTTGGTCTTCTATATCACCCCCAGATCATCGGGTTCTTGTTCTGCCTGGGCTGTAGTTTTTGGCCAGGGTCTATGCATTCCAGAGGTGGATGGGCTGGAGGGGTTGGAATAATGCAACCAAGATTCCCACTGGGACCATTGTGGTGGGTAGGCAGATGGAGGGCCGTACCACGGAGGAGGATACCATGGGAACAGTCGGAAGTTAGGCGCTTGTGATCTATGAGACAAAGACGCAGGGGACCCGGCTGTGTCAGAGAAATAAGAGATTGGGGAAGCGGCACAGTGTGGATTCTCAGTAGAGAATGGAGCTTCCTTTTTTCATTGTATTTCTTTGGTGCAGAATGGTCCGGAGAGTGATTCGGTGCCAACAGAGCCGATCTCGGTGCCGAAGGATGTGGCACCGTGTGGATATCGGATGATGGAGTGACTATCGGTGCCAACAGTTCTGCGGTTGGTGTAGAGATCTGCAGTACCGTAGTTTCTGTGAGCAGTGACACCGAGGTTGTCTTCAGCATTGAGTGGTTCTCTGGTGCCATTGAGGTTGCGGTCTTTAGCGTCTTACCAGCTGCAGATGTAGAGTGCTGGTTGTTTTTATCCCTGAGGTCTGATGGGAAAGACCTGTCTTGGGATTTATTGGTTGGTGTACCTGAGGATCCTAATGCCTCTTTGGTACGTACTGTTTTCCTGGGAGGGGATGCTGATTTCCTCCTCTTGGAAGATCCCTGAGGTGGAGTTAGGCGTCTCTTCAGAGAGTGTATAGCCGAAGAGGCTGATGCACTCTGTCCCGGGTCAGATGCTGGTCTGAGTGACCATTCCATTAATAAGAGCTTTAAACAAAGGTCTCTGTCATGACGAGCTCTAGAGCTGAGGTTTTTGCAGTGGGGATATTTCTGCGAAATGTATCCCTCACCCAAACACATAATACAGAGACTGTGGCCGTCTGACGTTGGCATAGCGTCATGGCACTGCACACAGTGCCTGAATCCTGGCGATCCCGGCATGAGAAAATGTGGTTTGGGGGAGGGAGGGCCGGGTTAAGTATAGGTAGACAAAAGAATGAGGGAGAAAATAATTTGGGTAATGGAAAAGAAAAAAGACGTGAGGAGAAAACGACAAGCTGAGGTGAGAGTAGACGCTCTGTCCGAGACCGTGAGCGGTTCGAAGGAACTGAGGGGGGGGTCGCACTGCGCGTGCGCTGAAAAGGGCACCAACCAGGCACAAGCCAGCCTTTCAGTGCTCACAGGACCACAGCAAGCACTGCTACACAATTACCCAGTCCAGGCGCGGGGAGCACCAGAATCCCAAGGTGGAACATATGCGGATGCTGGACACCAACTGCAACCTGGACCAACCTCATCAGCCAATCATGCAGGTAAGAGAACACAGGAACCCCCAGTCTCCAGAGGGAAGCTGCTGCCACCACCATACACTCTGTAAACATGTGACGGGCAGCTGAGAAACCAAACTGGATGGGCTATGAACTGATAATGGGAGCCCCTGATGTGAAACACTGACATTTTCTGTGGCCCTGCTGAACTGCCACATGAAGGTAGGTGTTCTTTAAGTTGAAAGCAGCATACCAGTCCCCCATCTACAGGCATCAAGGGATGCACATCTTTGCTCCTCTGGGCTATGATCTATATGATTCTTCTGTTCACTTTTGCAACACAGTTGTATGGTTTGATGCCCAATATGCCATGTAAGGTCTCTTTATGAATGCTCCTAACATATTCCACAGGATGACTATAGTATCATGTTTCCTGCAGCATCATGTATGTGTACCTATGTGAAGCAGGTTACATGGCTCAGAGGGGAAGGGAACCCGTGGAATTGTTTTCCAGCAGCATGTAAACAGCCAAGGCTGCACAGAAGCCGGAAAGGTGCATAACAAAAGAATAACCTCGGCAAGAAAGGAGGGGGCTGAGAGGAGACTGAAAAACAAAGAGAAACAGTTTGAACAGGAGAGAAGCTGCTGGCTTTTGGCCAGGGAAACACCATCTGAGAAGCTACTGCAAGCTTTTAGACCTATCCCATGGCCAGGAGGTCCTAAACTGGCTAAACACCACCAGGAGCCAGTTTGGGGGGTAAGAATGAGGAGAATAAATTAAAGAGCAACCTTGGAATAGTGTTAGTAGAATAGAATGTGTCTATTATCTCTTATTTCATTATGGCTACATCTGACTGTTTTATTAAATAATTGTGCATTAATTTGGTATTTACTCACTTAAAATCATAACCTAATCAATAAACTAGTGTTTGTTTTATCTAAAGTTGTGTGGACATTAGAGGGTATGAATGAGGGAGGCTGGGCACAATCCATTTCAATGTTAAATGGACGGACATGAGTATATTGTGATTGGAGAAGATCCCAAACTCTGCAAGACAGAAGTTCCCACTATGGTATCTGGGGTTAGGAATGCTCGCAGGGGGACCATCGCCTGAGCAGCCAGAGGGCACGCACTCACTGCTTGGGACTGATTACACGCAGGTGGCTGGTGTGGACTGACTCAGGAGTGAGTGGTCACCTGACAAAGCGGGGTGAATTAGGGTTCAGGAGTGGAAATCTGGGTGGTCACAATGGCACACCAGACTTGATCTGGGGAGCAACTTGTCGCACCAGGGAAGGAATAAATGAACCTAAAATGACCATCTGGAATTTCAGGGTTTTTTTCAGAAACGGCCTTAACTGCCTTAGATCAAAAATAGGCAAAGACCCCCTTCTGGCTTCAGGATTAGGAAGTGTTGGGAGTAAAACCCCTTTCTCCTGGACAAAAAAAGAGATCTCCTCTATAGCTCCTACAAGAAGTGGTTACAGCTCTTGCAGTAATGCTTTCTTGTGAAAGAGGTCCCTGAAAAGGGATGGGGAAAGGAGGCAGGAAGGTGGAGCAGAAATAAAAGGAACCGAATATCCCACTCCAACCGTGCTTAGAACCTACCAATCTGTTGTGATGTGGATCCAAGCAATATGGAAGTCAGATAAGCAGTTTGCAAAAGTTAGAACAGAAAAGGATGGCACTCTTAGAACTGGGAGACAGCTCTTGACCTACATATCAAACGGAGCTGTTGGAAGAAGCTGCCTGCCCCTAGGAACCCGTTGCCAGCACAGAGGGAGGTGGTGATGGTGATCATCGTTTATAAACTCTGCTCCTTCTCCTTGGTAGGTCTTGGCCTTGAGGAATAAATCCCTGAAAAACATTGACCCTGATGAGGGCAGAATGCCTTCTGCTTCATTGCTGGGATGTAAATGTCCAGGGATTTCAGGGTTCCTCTAAAATCCTTAAGACTCTGCAGAGTCTCATCTGTCTTAACTGGAAAGAGTGGCGACTCCTCAAAAGGTAAGTCCTGCACTAGCTTTTGCACCTCTGAACACAGGCCAGGAGAGTCCAACCAAGACGATCTTCTCATTGTGGTGGCAGACGCCATGCTGTGCTCTGCAGAGTGTGCTTCACCAGGACCTGGCCTCCAGAACTGTTCTGGTGACCAACTTGCCCTCCACTGTTGAAGTGAGGAACTGAGGCTCCCACATAAGTCAAAACAAATCATTGCATTTCAAAAAGGTATCCCATGGGCTGAAACCGTAATATCCCAGCAAAGCTTTTAGAGTAAAGCCCAATCAGCCTGTGGAATAAAACTTCCTCTCAAATAAACCTTGTTTCTTGTCCTTCTTATTCTTTGGGGTTGAAGCCTGGTGCCCCTGTTTTTCCTTAGCAGCTGCCACTACAAGGGAACCTGGAGGAGGAGGATTATAAATGTGCTTTAACCTCTGGGAGGGGACACAGTACTTTCTCTCCACATTCTAGCAGTTGGAGGCAAGGAAGCTGGGGTCTGCCAGAGGCTCTGGTATACTCTAAAATAGCCTAATTTATTGGTAGAGATATTCTAGTTGGGGCCACAAATGTTGGAATGCCCGCCAGCTTGTGGAAGTCTGGTCCAGAAGATTAGAAGTTCCATGGTGAAGACTACTGTACTAACACTAATCAGACTGGGTGTAGGAGGAGAAAGAAGAGGCCAGTGCTAGGAAAGTGAAAGGGGTGAGGAGGTAAACAAGCTGCAAGTAGGAAATACCTTTTACACTTCCTGATTGTAACACTGGAGGAAACAAGCCCAGGAAATGTACAAGCTCAGCCACTACATTCAATTCATTCCCGCAGCTTAGACATCAGCACAGTTATGAAACATCTAGCTAACTGTGTGCAAACAAGAACATGAAGCAGTCATCTGAGCTTTCCAATTCCAACATGCAGCATCCACACACGAGAGTTTTTAAAAAGGAAGAGGGTTTTCCTGAGTAGCTGAACACAATGGAGCTACCAAAGTAACTGAGGTCATAATCTGTAGGAACTGGAGCTGTGTCATTAACATCTTGTATGTAACATACTACATCTATCTCTCTGTGCTGCTATTAGGTCACCAGTACTCTCTATTGGATAGTATATCAGATCTTTCACTGTGTCATGCCACCCCTACTGGATGCAATGTCAGACACACTCATGCATGTTTGAATTTTTTGCCCTGTAATGGCTACAGGGTGCTATGCAAGTTGCAGTAGATATCCCTTAAATGTAATCATGGTAAAGATGCCCTTGAAGATTTCCATAGAGATTTCAACAATTTCCACAACACAATCAAACTTAGCCTGGAACACTCCACACAAGAGATCCACTTTCTGGACACTACAGTGCAAATTAGCGATGGGCACATAAAGACCTCCCTATACCGCAAGCCTACTGATCGGTATAGTTACCTACATCCCTCGAGCTTTCATCCTCGACACACCACACGATCCATTGTGTACAGTCAAGCCCTAAGATATAACCGCATTTGCTGTGACCCTTTAGACAGAGACAGACACCTTCAGGATCTCTACCAGGCATTCTTAAAACTACAGTACCCACCCGCAGAAGTGAAGAAACAAATTGACAGAGCCAGACGGGTACCCAGAAGTCAACTACTGCAGGAGAAGCCCATGAAAAACAACAACAGAACGCCACTGGTCACCACCTACAACCCCCAAGCCAGACCCCTTCATCACATCATCAAAGATCTACAGCCTATTTTACAAGATGATCCCTCACTCTCTCAAGCCTTAGGAGACAGACCTCTCCTTGCTTTCAGACAGCCCCCTAACCTTAAAAGGATACTTACCAGCAACTACAGATCACAGAACAGAAACACTAAAGCAGGAACATATCCCTGCAACAGACCACGCTGCCAACTTTGCCCTCATATCTACACTGATGACACCATCACAGGGCCTAATCAAGCCACCTACTCCATCAAGGGCTCGTTCACCTGCTCATCCACCAATGTGATTTATGCCATCATGTGCCGGAAATGCCCCTCCGCCTTATATATTGGACAGACAGGACAGTCTCTGCGCCAAAGAATAAACGGACACAAATCTGACATCAGAAATTGCAACACTGCAAAACCTGTAGGGGAACACTTCAATCTCCCTGCTCACTCCCTTGACGACTTGTTAATAGCTGTGTTGAAACAGATGAATAACAAATCACAGCTTCAAAGAGAAACTGCAGAACTCGAACTTGTATTCAAATTTGACTCAGTTGTCTTGGGGTTAAACAGGAACTATGGATTTTTCTCTCATTACAACAAGTGATTTGACCTCACCCTCCTCTGTGTGCTGTTCCCCAGTGTTTGAATCCTAACACCTACTTTGATTTGCTGTTACAGCCTGACCTGATCCTATGTCATACACTCCCCTGCATTTAATTTCCTCCCATTCTGTAACTTTCCCATCTTCAAAGCGTCTGACGAAGTAGGATTTTCTCCCACGAAAGCTCATGCGATAAATAAATCTGTTAGTCTTTAAAAGTGCCACTGGACTCTGTTGTCTTTCTACAATAGACTAACACGGCTACCCCTTTGGAATTTGACTTCATGGGCTATTGATAGTTGTGAGACATTATCTTCCCCACAGTAATAATCTCACCAAAGCAAAGCACATCAAAATTTTTTAGTAAAGTTCATTTACTCTTTGGTGCTAAAATAGCATGGGACTAATATTAGAACAGAGGGATTAAGGACTGAAAAATCAAAAGCCGGAGGAATTTTTGGTTGAAAGATGAATACAAAAATACCTATTCATTATTATTAGAGACTGAAATTAGATGTATGTATGTGAAACTGCAGGTCTCCAGGAACTGGTAATGGATGAGACCATTTTCCCCGCAAGTCACCCATTCCAATCTGGCCCTGTTGGTAAAACTAAAGGTACTATTTGATTGCTCTTTGATGAGATTCAGTCTAATTTCTAGTAGACAGAAATTGAGCAAGCAGCACCAGGTGTTGGCAGTCTCAGAAAAGGGATGAAAAACTGAATGAACATGGAACTTGATCTACCCTCTCACTCCACTGGAGATAGTTCCTATAGCTCACAGCTGAGGCATAATTTAAGGTAGGCCAGGGAATACTACACTCCAATACATGTGCCATTCTTTTTTGTAGGCAGAAATCTTCAGACCCCAGGCCTGTCAACCCAGCAACTTTCACCAGCAACAAAGAGAAGAGGTTGGAATTAAAAAGTACAGACCATTTATTCATCCTTTGTAACCCCAATTATCAAGCAGCAACAAGAGAATACACCACTCAGGTTGGTGTTCCTAAAATTGATCTTTATTATTTCAGTTCTTGGGGATTAATGAACAATTACTTTTTCCCAACACTCCCTTCTTTGTTAGTGCTAACCATATCTCGTTCACAATTATAGATCATTCTATTGCTCCTAACATATGCTCAAATATTTAGGTATCACCTCAGGTAAACCTGGAAAGTAAAATTAACAACAAAGGCCTTTCTGAATGGTTAAAAAAAGACAGAATCTCATCTCCTGTAGTTCTGTAAAGCAGATGCTATTAAACACTCCAAACTTGTTACTAGAATTTGGGGATCTGTAAATTCCTTCTGCATCTCTAATGATGCACTCATCCATGGGAGAATAATAATAAAAGGAATTAAACATATAAAACTAAGGAATAGACTACGAACTGCAAGTCTTAGCACAGATGCTTCTGTTTCCATTAGCAACTGAACAAATGTTTGCTGTGCTGTAATGAAGGTATACTGTTCTTTTCCTATAGTTCTGTAGAACCCTGAGTAAAAATGTCAAATGGAACATATCTCAAAAAATAAAAGCCAAAAGGACTCACTGTCTAGTGAGATAATCAACCACTGGGTATTATCAGGAAGGTAGACATCCTCGTTTATCTCATATCCCAAGAGAGAGGCTGGGTATGATATGATAGTGCCCCATATCCCAAAATACCTGTCACGAGTCTTCTTTATGTTTGACTTGTTAAAAAAATAACTTTGACTCCAGTAACATGCAATGTAGTTTATCAACTCTAAACCTTACATCACTTAAACTCTGTCTTCAGCAAAGTGAACAGATAACTACTAATAAATTGTCCTTATCTAGACCAGTGGGTCTCAACACTGTGTCGGAGACAGCTTGGGATATGGCTGGATTTGGGCGGGGGCCGTGGGAAGGAGGGGGGCTGGTGTGTCCTGTAGGGTCGCAATATGCCACTGTGTCGTGACTTGCAAAAGGTTGAGAACTACTGCTGTAGACCATCAGAAGACCTCAAAACACTTCTTCAAATAGGAAAACTAAGGCACCCAAAAATGTTACATGACTTGTCTAAGATCTCACAGCAACTTTATGGACAATCTGGGAATGGAACCCAGACCCTTCCATCCTCACTCCCCATCCCTAGCAGGAAGCTGCTTAGAATTTAGAACTGAACATAACACTGATGGTTCTAAAAATAGATGAACCATCTATCTGTAACCTTCTTTTGCAACCCTCGCACTTTTGAGGTTTCCATATTGCCACAGGGTGGTGCCCTTTGAAAGGAGATGGGTCTCAGCTGCACTTGTGACACAGCCACTTATACTACCCCAGGTGGGGAAAATGAAGGTAATGTGACCAATGGTTCATGTGACCGGAAGAGGCTGGAAGGGAGGGGAGATCTGAAGCAGGAAGGCTTACACAGCACCGACAGGGCTTCAGGGAGTTAGATGGCTCCTGCAGGGGACCTTCAAACATCAGGAGGTAAAAGATTCCCACTTAGGTTGGGCTGGGAGTGGTCTACCAAAGCAGGGAAAACTGCTGGTCTGATGAAGAGCAAATATATAAACCTTAAAATATATAAACTTTGATTTGGACTGCGAGGGCTTTTTTTTTTGAATTGTTTATGATTTATGAACCAGCACAAGTAAGGCGATACTGGTTACAAGACAAACAATGAGTCTTGTGGCACTTTTAAAGACTAATACATTTATTTATTGCATGTATTTAGCCTTAAGGAGTCCTGTGGCACTCTTAGTTTGTTTTGCTGAACTAGATTAACCGGCTCCCCTTTGGAATTGGTTACAAGAAAGCTTGTGTGAAATTGAGGAGCCCTGAGCAAAGGGAGACTGAAGCAGGGTGCTGCAGGGTTACCCCATGCCATGAGAGGGCACTTTGGAGGTGTCCACCCCATTACAGACATAATGAGACCCAGATCAGAACCACTTCTGGTTTCAGTTTTGCACTATAAATTCCTAACCAGCAAAGTCTTCAAAAAACAAAATCTGCAGCATGGCTATGCATCCATGGAGCAACTACTAAAAGCATTTTAACAGTCCTACTTGTAAAGCACAATTACTGCTGCCCTTGGTATAAACACTATCCATTATGCTCTGCCCCCATTACCTGGAAGTTCTCACATACAGGCTGGCTTAGCCAACAGAACCACGATCTAGTGTCTGCACTCTCACAATAAATAGAGTCCCATTCACAACAAACATACCTATGGTGGTACTTACGCCCCCCTGAACCTTTGTGAGACATTCCCAAGGCCTCTGTGTAGAGGGATATGCTACCTACCTTCTTGAAGTCCCTTCCAGCCCTCTATGTCTATGATTCTATCTTCCCAGTTCATCTATTTTCTCTCCCAATAACAGCTTCATCAGAGGGAGTCGTAATTTCTGTGTTTGACTGAAAAGAAGAATGTTCAGGAGCATCACAGAACACAGCACACATTTTGCTAGATTCCCACTTTCCTCAAAATTTCCAGCGATTATAATAATAGCCTACATTCACATAGTGCTTTTCCTTACAAAAGATCCCGAAGTGTAGTACTAACTATACATAAAGGCAATCACACTGCACCAACAGAATGCTGGCAACTCTGGGCTGAGATGTACATGTTGTTTAACAACAGACTGCAACACTAAAACAAGTTAGGAGAGCAAACAAAGAATGCCATAGTCAGTGAAAAGCACATTATTCCGTTTGGATTTTGACAGGACATCTAAACTGACAATCTTATTATTGTAAAAGGGCCACAGGATCTTTAACCATCGAATCACAGAAACTGAGAGGAACCATGAGAGGTCATCGAGTCCAGTCCCCTGCATTCATAGCAATTCCAAGTACACTCTTAAGCTATCCCTGACAGGTGCTTGTCCAACCTGCTCTTAAAAACTTCTAATGATGGAGATTCCACAACCTGCCTAAGCAACTTATTCCAGTGGTTAATCACCCTGACAGTTAGGAATTTTTTCCTAATGTTCAACCTAAACCTCCCTTGCTGTAATTTAAGCCCATTGCTTCCTGTTCCATCATTGGCGGTTAAGGAGAACAATTTTTCTCCCTCCTACTCGTGACAGACAACTTGAAAACTGTTGCATGTCCCTTCTCAGTCTCCTCTTTTCCAGGTTAAACAAACCCAGCTCTTCTCTCATAAGTCACGCATTCCAGACGTTTAATCATACTTGTTACTCTTCTTTGGACTTTCTCCAGTTTGTCCCCATCTTTCTTGAAATGAAGCACCCAGAACTGGATACAGTACCCCAGCTGAGGCCTAATCAGTGTGGAGGAGAGCAGAAGAAGTAACTTTTTGTGTCTTACTTACAATATTCCTGTTTATACATCCCAGAACAGCGTTTGCTTTTTTTGCAACAGCGTTACATTGTTGACTCATATTTAGCTTGTGGTCCACAATGACACCCAGATCCCTTTCCGCAGTACTCCTTCCTAGGCAGTCATTGCCCATTTTGTATGTGTGCAATGGATTGTTCTTTCCTAAGTGCAGTACTTTGCATTTGTCTTTATTGAATGTCATTCTGTTTACCTCAGACCATTTCTTTCACCAGTTTGTCCAAATCATTTTGAATTGTGATCCTATCCTCCAAAGCAATTGCAACCCCTCCCTGGTTGGTATCATCGGCAAGCTTCATAAGCGGAATCTTTTTTTTTTTTTTTTTTTGCAACAGCGTTACATTGTTGACTCATAATGACAACATATGGTCAAACTCTTTGGTTTTATGTCTCACATAAAAAATGGTACCTCCAGTACCACAATGACCTCCTAATTACTAGGCGGTTGAGTTTTGCTTAGAGAGTCAGAAACACAGTTTCCTGCAGCACCCTAGTTTTTTCCTTTGTGGTCTCCCATCTAACTAATGACACAGCTCATCACTGCTGATAAGAAATAACAAGATGAAACCCCAAGATGGTGTGGCTACTGAAGAATTTGCTATCTCTCACAGCTGTTTCACAAAATTACCAGATCACACATACTGCAACTTATTCATTTGCTCTATGTATTCGAATTAAAACTATGAACATGGAAAGCTTACCATCTGAAAGGGCATAAGCAATGTGCTTGCTAGATTCTCTTTAGGCTGAGCCCTTGAATTGTACTAATCCTCCCTGCAATTAGAGACAAAACAGTGACTGTCAAATTCAAAGCCAAATCCTGTCTCCAGTGCTCCTGGGTGACTTTCACTGAGGTCAGTGAAAGCCCTACCCACAGGGCAAAAAGAAAACAAGCATTCTACTTTTGCTATTTCATCCACACTCTGGTAACCAGTGACACCAAGTAACTCCAAGGCTGTTTTCAGTTCATATCCCCAATACTTTCCCTGTATTTTCACAACTCTGACAGAAGACAGTGGGAAAATATTATGAGCCAAATTTTCAGAAGGGGCTTCACTAGCTGGCTTCCAACCTGTGCTTCCAACTTCACACATGCAAACTACACATGCATATTTGATGCACTACTGTCTGTGCTTGCACAGATTCACACAATTGGAGGTCATTTTATCAAAATGTGGCCCCAGAAGCTAAAAGGCATTGCAAGTAATCGAGAGAGAAGAAACGAACAAACACAATCCAAGCTCCCATAGCATTAGTATGATTGCAAGAATATATACTGGCAGGTATCAGGTGATCACACCCTTGGCATGGTCAAACCACCTACAATTTAAGAGAAAGACAAAAAGCATGGGACATGCTTGGAGATCTAAAGGCTGAAGTGGGCTTGAAAGTAGAGGAAGTGTTTCGTTTTGTTACTTATGCTAACTTAACTCACTTTCTGTGAGTAACGCAGTGGTAGTGAGTTTTTAGAAGAAGGGTAGTGAAGGATGGTGGCTGAAAAACCAGAAAGGGAAGGGCATTCCATGTATAAGGAGTGACCAAGAAAAAAAAACGTGGAAAAAAAGGAAGGGTGAAGAAGATGAATGGGGCTAGAGTTGTAGGTCGAGAGGAGTAGCAGTGGGAGACATGGTGAGAAACAAGACACTGGATTTAAAGTCAGTGGGGTGAGCTTTGCATAGCACTAAATGGAAGGACAAAACATTTAAATCTGAGGTAGTGGTCAAGCCACTGAGGAGATTCAAAGGTGGGGTGACTGATTGCTACTGCTTTTTTTGGATGGGGGAGAATATTTCAAGTGGGCTGGAGGGGAGTGATCCGTATATGGGAGTCCAGAGAAGGAGTAGCCTACGTAGTCTCTTGAGTCATCTCTCAGGGACAATGCTGTCCACCCGCTGGCACAGGGCATCAGTGACCTAGCAGCCACTAGAATTGTTTTTTATCTATGATCATCACTGTACCGGACTCCAAACACCTTCTTCCCATGCACTGTCTTTTCATGTTGCTTTAATACACAGACATGCAACAGAGAAAGAAGCTAGAGCACAAATACTGCTGGACCAGCTGTTGATCTAAAGGTAATAGAGATAATTTTATCTATGTCCTGGCTATGATGTGAGAGTTAACAACACCTTAATCTTAGGACTCTTTTCTCCCTCCTTTATAACTTTATAGAATTTAGAGTAGCAGAAATGTTCAGTGTCTGGAGCAGCCTCATGATTGCCTCCAAATGGAAACAGAATGTGCTACCTCTCGTTATGAAGAATTTCCAATTACTTTTAAGGCAAGATCAATCAGTTACGTAGCAGTCTGTGGACTCAGTGACAAAGCAAGAACCACCAAACATGCCCTCTTATCTGACTGAATTTCTTCCGATCTAATTGATGGAGATCCTTTGGCCACATGCAAGAGAGAACATTGTCTTTTATGGCTATTAAGAGCCCGTAGGCTGACACTGGGATCATTATTAATGGAACTTACTACTGCCTCCTCCATGAGGGCAAGTTGCCCTGTATCCTAAAGCAAGTGGTGCCTAAGCCTCTATAGAAAAAACCATCTCTGTAGGCAGTCACACCAATGAACCATTCATTTTGGAGGAAAGTTATTGAGAAAGTGGTAACAAACCAACTCCCACTTCACTGAGACTTCTCTACTGTCCTAAAACCGTACCAATTTAACTTTCGATCTGGGACTGCAGAGACTGAAGTACTGTTCTGGAGGCTGTTCTCTGTTAAATACTGACAGTGGCCTGATTGATTATCTCCACTGATTAATGGACAGAGACCAGGTTCCTTACTAAGTTTATTAGGTCTTACAGCACTGTTTAAAAAAAACAAGCCCTGCGGCAGAAAGTCTCAGAGTCCAGATCGACTGACTTGGACTCCTAGATCTCTGGCTATGCGTCTAAAAAAGAGCAGTGCAGACACCGCCCCACAGGTTGTCAAACCACTGTGGGGGCTGGGTCTCAGAGCCCAGACCCAGTGAGTGCAGGAACATCTACACTGCTGTTTGAGTCCTGTAGTGCAAGCCCAAGCCAGCTGGGTTTCGCTTCGTTTTTTGCAGCGTGGACATATGCTGATACTGTTGCTCAGGAAGCGTCATGACTCATCAGTGGGAGCAGGGACCGTTTTATAATGGTTCCATTCATTTCTTTGGGAAGGCCCTCGAGGGCTGTGTGGGGCACTGTTAATCCTCCTCAAGGACTTTCACATACAGGGTCCCACAAGATTCAGTCCCGTTGTCCCCTCCTATTTAGGTTATGTCTACACGGCAGCAGGGAAACCTAATTCTCTGCATGGGCAGACATACGTGCATTAGTTCCACCAGTGTCTAAAATGAACACTGTGGCCGTGACAGCACAGGCTAGCCGACCAAGTCCAATCCCACCTGACCCCTGGGTACAGATAAAGGGGACATCTGAGCCACTGCGGTCAGATTGCTTTTTTATGTGCTACCTCAAGGAGAGTCGGCACAGATACATCTACCTGCGCTGGGAACTACACGGCCCTGCTGCAGTGCAGACATAACCTAAATGTGTATGTGAGCCTGCTAAGGGAAACTGAGGCACGTTTTGGGCTACACTGACACCAATATGTTGCTACTTGGCTCATTTTCTCCTCATTATCATAACCGTGATCCTGCAATCTTTCTGTGCTTTGCTGAGTTAGTGCCTGGATGAAAGCTGCCCAGTTTAAACCCAAACCAGACCAATTAAGGTAATAATCTTGGGTATAGAAAAATACCTTGAAGCACTGCTAAGAATTCTAACTGCTCCCTCCAGTAATGGTTATTACCACCCTTGTCCAAGTCATTTACAGTCTTATGGTTTAATGGGATCCATTGCTGATTATTTGATTCTCAGAGGTCATAAGGGCCTTTTATCATCCAGGAGTCTGTGAACTTATATCTTACCACAGCCTGCCATGCCTTTGTCATCTGCAGACTGAGATACATAGCGTGCTCTTAGAACTACCCTCAAAGACCACTTGGAAGATTCAGCAAGCGCAAAATGTATCTGCCTGCCCGTGAATTGGAACAGGACAATACAAATACATAACACGGTGCTCTACTAGATCCTGGTCTGTTTCCAGGTATTTGTCATCAAGTTTAAGCCATAAATGGCCTGGGACAGACTCTCATATACTCTATATGCTCAATTACAGATGTTGCATTCCACCTGTATACTCTGCTTATCTGTAAGGTTAAACTCTAGAACAAACATTCCCTGATGTAAAGGTTTGTGGAGTTCATCCTTGGTTCTCTAGGGTAGTTATTCATTAGTGTTTGAGGCACCCTTTCAAAAGCAGTATGAAGCCTGAAATGGTAGAGGTATGAGCAGTTCTGTACATTGGCCTTTTCCAGGAAAACAGTAACTATATTAAAACATATATTTGGATTTGTCCCTATTCAACAACCAGATTACATTTGTCCTTCATTTAAGCTCCCAGTTCGAGGACAACTTGATTCATTTTATCTGCTGAGTATCACTAAACTAACAAACAGGAAGAATTATTAGTAAGAGGTTGTCCACAAGTGAGTGAAGATAAATATGTAAAGGCACTACCAGGATCAATGCAAAGAGCATAGGCACATCCAAACACTCAATACAAATAGCAATAGCACATTCTGAGCTGCTTCAATGGAAGACCTAATTCCTTTAATGGATTCATTATCCCACCCCCACAGCCATTTTGCCTGACGCGTTAGTCTAGTCCTCGCCAAATCAGTACCAAAGGAGCAAATAAACCATCCTAGTTGACAAAAACAGACACAGACCCCATGATGGTCTACTGAAGTCACTGCACTGTTTCTGTCACCATTATTTAAGCCTGATTCTGTTTCCAAAGCAACTTCCATTGCCATCAGGCAAGAAGGCTGCCAATATGTTCCTTGTGAGATCTGCTACAGGCAGGTAGCATTCTTCTGGCATTGTAAACAAACTTACAGCCTCTTTACAGCCATGTGAGGAGCACCCTTGGTCCAATTCAGCCTTTGCCTAACACAATTCAGCTGGCGTAAGCCAGGGGTAAAGCTCTCCCACCATCAGAAAAAGCACTCTCCACCTCTGCTCTGCTAGGGGTGCTGAACCGGGCACTGAACCCACCCAAATGGGCAGTGTGTTCGAGGAGGAGGTGTGTCCACACTACTTGGAACATGCACAGATTTCAACACAACTTCCACTGAAGACGCTCCTGAAGCGATTAAACCTGCTCTTCCCAGACATAAGCCATGAGGGAGGGCAGCGGAGTGGATACTCCCTGCCCTCCCTTCCCCCCCCTCCCCGGCCCGTGAAAGAATCCCAACTACAATGTGTCTCCAGGAATCAAATTCGATCTCTCCGTTCTGGTTATAAGCAGAGACTGAGAGTTGGAGGACTGTTAACCACAAGTGAAACCTGACTGGGAAAGATCAAAGACTGGACATAGGAAACATTTAAAAGCACGGTTGTATCTCAGAACAACAAGAAAAATGTATTTTTTCAAGTAGGCAGACAGAAATAATTCACTGGGACTTTTTACAGCTGTTTACAGTAAATTCAATGCTGATAAAGAGCTGGATTGACAGGGCTGCAGCCCAAAACCCTCTTTTTAGCTACAGCTCACTTCCTCACCAATGTGCTTCATGCATGTCCTTATGGGACCATCTCTACGGGATTAAGCCATTCAATCCTTAGCCTTTCTGCTGAGATGGCCAATAAAAGATCCAAAAACAGGCTTAGATTAAATGTTTTTCTATTACAGCTAGGACCTGTTAGTAAACATATTGATTCTAACGATGTCAACAATATTAACAGTTATTAATTGTTACCTGAAGGAATAAAAAACGTATAGCCTTGTTTCAACTCAATTCTTTGGCATAATTCCACCCTGTCTCCCAGAAAGATATCACTTTGCTTTCCTGACAGAACCCATTCTTCATAAAGTTCTAGATTCTGCAGAGTAGGCGGAATCAGCCAGAAGATCTAAAAATAAAACAAATGTTTAACTCTCACAAATAAGCAATGAAAATAACGAACTGGAATTTCCCAGGAAGGTTAATGGGTGCCATTGAGGCAAACACACATAAGCAAATGTCTTTTCAACATGAAGTATACATTTTCCACATGCTATACACAGAGGGCCCTAGCAGATCATAGCAGTAACTGGTATACATGAATTGGAAGCAGCCAGGTTACTCACAACTGTCACTGCTTCTATAAAACATCATCTCTAAAACTGAAGTCCACGAGGAGCTTACTTTCAGCTCAATGTGGTATATTAATATTATTATTAATTAATTAATTAATATTATTATTAATATTATTAATATTAAGCTTATTAAATATGTAGATGAACAACATCTAGAGCTACAGAGATGTTTTCGATTTGCTGCATTTACTTCCTTAGACATAGTATCTATCTACACTGAAATCTCAGAGCTTACTAGTTATATCTAAACCAATACACTTAGAATAATACAGATATAGCTATCTATGTGCATATTCTGAATGAGTGTGTGTGGCTGCACACATGCTTAAATTAACCTGAAAACTATAGGAAGAGACTGAGAGAATTTGGCAACCTGAGGCGATGTGATATGGGCACACAGACCAAGCTGGGATATATGGTTAGTTACATGCTACACAACACTTCCAATACCCAGAAGCATAAAATAAGCTTTTCCCTATCAAACTTTTCTGATATGTCTGTTCTCTGGAATATTCAGTATACTTGTTTTATCCCAGATTAAAGGGTTGTTCTCTCCAGTTTAGCAAAACTTCATGTTCAATCAGCCACACCTACAAACAAAAGTAAAACAAACAAACAAAAAACAGAGCAGTAGGCCTCACAGGAAGTGCCAAAAAATAAAATGTTACACTGCCAGGTCTACTTACCTTCCCTCCTCGGAAAACATGATACCACACTGAAGTGCCACCAAAATCAATGTGAAAATCAGTGAAGCATCCTTTCACGCTCATCAAACAGTACCTGAAAAGCACATTGGGGGTGGGGAGAATATAAGAATCAAGCATTACTATGAACAGTCTGAAAACAGCACTGTTTATTAATTTGCAATGGTAGCTGCATTTGCACAGATCTCCAGCTAATGAAGTATCTCTATAGACATCGAATTTAGTCATCTGAACAGGACAAAAATAGGACTATAATTGGACTTCTGTTGGAAAAACCATGCCTATAATTGTTTGTTATCCAGTTGTCTGGTAAGCAAGCGCTCAGTTATAAAAGGCTTGGGAAACAGACTGTAAAGTCAGAAGGGACCAATATGACCATCTTGTCTGACCTCCTACACAATGCAGGCTACAAAACCTCACCCACCTACTCTGGTAATAACCCTCTAACCTAGGACTGAGTTATTAAAGTCCTCAGATCATGGTTTAAAGACTTTAAGGTACAGAAAATCCACCAGTGAATGAGTCACGCCAATCTGCCTTAGGAGGAGAATACTAAACTTAACTTGGTCAGAAATTATGACCATGCCATTCTCTATGCCAGGTATGATCTTACTCTACTGCTAAGAGCAATAACCTTCACCAAAAGTTGTGTAGTGGCTGATTCAAAGAACAAAGTTGTGAAAAATCTCATCTGGATATAAATCCCACTGGATATAAATTACCTAACTGATCCCAATGCAACTTTTGCAGGGGACAGGAGCATCATTTGGTAAATGAACTCTTTTCATTCCCATTTTCAAGCATACCTGCACCAGAATAATGGAAGGTCCCAGTTTGCAGTATTGCAAAGTATCAATCACTCTATTTTGTGCTCTCTAGGTCTGTTTTTTCCAGAGCAGTTTAATGTCAACATTGCTGCAAAAGTATACAACGACTCTAACCTCACTGCATGAATCCCAAGCCTCCAGCCACCGTCTGCAACTAATGGCCGAATTACAGCCGCCTTTCTCACTACAGCCACCTTTGCAAATGCAAAAAACACACACCACTTAACCTACTAACCTCTTTTCCTCGTTCCAGTCGCCCTTTCATGGCTTTTTTTTAGTTGTGGAAATGGTATTAGTAAGTGAACAAAACAGGTTTAATTTAACTATGTCTTTTTCTCATCACTTTCAGGTAGAGAATCTCAGCAGTATGCAGACGGCGTGCAAAAGTCCCTCTAGATGATAGGCTAGAAAGGACCTTACCATGTGTCTGCAGAAGGCTGGCAAATCAGAGAGACTTGGATATATAAGAGCCTGCTGCCTAGCAACCCCATCCAGTCCTGGAGTTGACAGAATGATACGCAATGCTGTCATGAAGACAGTCAATTTGTGGGCTTCAAAAAAGTCTTGTGCTTTGGTCTCACAATTAAAACCTCTCCTTGTGCAATAAGAAATCTCTCCTCTTACACACTGGAATTTCAGCAGCATTTTGAAGCAGGGATAGAGATTTTTCCACCCCTGGAGTATTTCAGATACCTCAAAAATCATAGCTAGCCAAGAAGCTGTCTAGACTCCCAGTATGCCCCATTTCAAAATATAAGTCCTTCACTCCCAAATACATTTTTTAAAAGATCTCTCCTTTTATTCTCTTCTCCCAAGATGCTGCTGACTACACGTCAGAAGGAAATTAAAAACAAAGAAGCAGCTTATAAAGGAAGTTTCCTTTCTTTACACTAGCCACCAGAAAGTCAGATGTAGAACCGCTAACAGAACAAAAACAAACGGCATGTTTCAATTCAAGGAGGTCTTGACAAACATTGGAAGAGCACAATTTTTAAAGGAAAAACAAATTCTTATAGAATCCATTATTTTTCGTCTCCACAAAATCAACTACAAACATATCAAATAAAAGTAAATTCCCCAAGGCACTCTAGGACTGCCAGTCAATAAATCAGATATTCTGGACTGTTGCAAATGGCCCTCTCTATACTACCTGGGATCTTATTCAGTGGTTGGGGTTTTTTATAATCTTCAGCCTACAAGTTGAGGCTGCTAATTTGTCTGTTTGTATTGAAGGTGGAAAAATATATAAATTAAATTTCCAGTTAAATCACCAATGCTTAAAATTAGTTTTGCAACTGAGAACACAGTGATGCAGAGACAGCTGGAAACATTCAACTTTTTTTTTTCTTTTAATAGCATGTTGTCTTGAAACTCCTCTAAACAGAATCATTTCCATTCCCAAGAAAGGTTGATTCAGTAAAAGCTCCACAAACGGTGGTTAATGAAACCTACAAAGCATTTGAAAAGATCAGTTTTTCTTTCCATCCACAACTGAAACCAATGAGAAATGAGTTATTCCATCCTTCATTTCTGATGTTAATACAGCAGGGATGCGTCTGTCCGGCACCAAGCAGTTAATGAAAGCGTTAAGAGTCTGAAAAACGATCTTCCGCCATACAGCAATCTCCCTTCTTGCCAGACTCTGGCACAATGCCTTTGCATTGACCTCTACAGCTTCCTCTTCCAATGTACACTGCAGTCACATGGTCCCCTCAGCTCAGCTAATCTTACCCAGACAGCGCTCTAACCTCAGATAGCAGCTTCTCAACATTAACGGCTGGTCAGAGAAAGCTCAAGTTTTTAGGTTTCTCCACAACAAAATGTCCGCAATGAAAGGAAACTAGAAACATCGACATTGCTTCCTTCAGTTACAGCTCTCTGCCTACAGCGTTCTGGGCCGCAGCAGGTAATGTGAACACAGGAACTCACTTCCAAGTAGGATACAGAGAGAGAACCTTGACAGAGTTACATCCCCCAAATATAAGCACAAACAATTAATCAAACTTTGTTTCTTCACAAGTCCTCCAATTCACAGTCCCTACAGACTCAACTTTATCTCACTGGACGTCGCTGGTTGGGTTTTTAAAATATGCAGCTGCTTGTAATCCAGGGTTTTTTTAAGCCCCCTTCCCTGCAGAGTTTATTTTGTGCTCTTTCTCTAGCAGCGTGAAACTGTTCAACAGTTGATGCGCTATCACATTTTTTCTTTCTGCAAAGATCTTGGGAAATTTAGTACTCATTGAAACAATATTCTGAGACCCACAAGGAAACAGAACAACAAATACAGATACAAATGGAAAAAAATCTTTACGCAAACACTGGGAGAGCTGGAAACACACAAACAACATGTAGAAAGATTAAATGCAAACACAAATGCCAAGTGCAGACACACAAATCCACATGCACAGCTCAAACCCACCGACATGGAAACCCACATGCAGAGAAACAAAGGCAGAAACAGACCCACAAACACACTTGAAAACAGAGACACAGCGGCACACGCACAGAAACTCAGGGCAGAAACACAAGCACACAAAGCGCATTACCCTGAGCTCAGTTCCTTTTCTCTGGCTACAAGTACAGCCCACCACACGGCTCTATTCCCTCTGGCATTAGGACTCCCCTGCCGCTAAGCTCAGCCCATAAACCACTCCCAAACCCCAGCAGATGCTTCTGTTTTTGTTCGGGCCAATAAGAAAAGTAGAGCTCACTCTTCCTTCCTCCCAGGAGCAAAGCCCGGCTGGTTGAAATCCCTAAGCCTGAAACCGAATACCACGAAACCATGAGCCAAACCAGGAGAAGAAGCAGGCCACAGCTTTCTGTTTATTTGCTGGATTTTTTTTTACACTAACAGTAGTGGTGCTCTGTGGTTCGGAGAGGAGCAAGGCATTTGCGAGGGGGAGCCAAGAGAGGCCATTGGCTTGTTTGTTAACAGTAATGTCTTTCCTAAACTAGGTACCGGTAGCAGCCATGTAACAATTCCACTGATACTTCAAGGAAGCTGACTTTTGCTGCCCACACACAGTTCCACGCAGCTCCCCTCATTACCGTGTCCTTTATTTAGCGCATCTGAAAACATGACATGAAGAAAACAGGAAACGATGCGTACCTACCTCTAGTCTAGGAGAATCTTCCAGTGACACTAACTCCCTGTAACTGAAAGCCACAAATTACTCCGCAAGACAAAAGAAACCATTATCACCTAGGAGACATGGGGCCAGCCTCCTAGCCCCACATCCAGCATCAGTGCACTAAAAGACCCTATATGGCAGTGGCTATCCCTCTGCATGAAGAGAGCAGCTACACAGACAGCTCCCTCAAGAGTCTCTCTTCGAAGCAGTTTTAAGTCCTCGGAAACTGAATTCTTCATATGCTGCAGCCCACCTTTCCCTTCATTTGGGCCGAGGAAGACGCTGGTTTGTAAGTGGGACACAAATTCAGGCTGCACAGGGATTCCAAGAAGCAGGAACTGAATCTGGCTCATGGACACACTTATCGCTCAGGAAATCTAGCTACTTGTGTCTCCCCTGCATGACATGATGCTTTGCATACCCTCCCACCTCTCACAATGAGTAACGGATCCGGCCAGGAAACTTAACCAGACTCTCCCACATGATAGGATGCGTGCACCCCTCCTGCTGGGCAGGATGTGCAAAATCAGTATCAAGGAGTAACATTTACCAATACCAGGACAATGGGCCAACCAGGAGATGGTTTTCAATAGACAAGAATTCTCTTTTCTGTCATCCCACACAAATCTGGAACAGTGCAGCTAGATCCACAGTAACCAGGTTTTCCTACAGAAGACAGTCCAGCTTCCTTCTTAATCCAATTAAAATAAAGCATCACTTATAGCAAGACCATTAGTAATTAGGAGGCTGCACACTTCAGAGCTTCTGAAGGCTGTTCACTGCACACACCAGGGTCTCCTTGAATCCCTCCATTCCACTCCACAAGCTCCCTGTCTCCATTCTCCCATTTCCCTCTTCTTCAGGGATTCCCAGCAAACCACCCCCCTTCATCCCTGAGGCTGCGTGCATTCCCCATTCCCTAAGCCAGGGTCACTGGGTTCCAGATGCCCCTCTCTCCCCATACCAGGGTCCCTCACCTTGCCCCCTCTGCTAGGGGTTCTGTGTACTCCCATTCCTTCTTCCCCCAGACCAAGATCCTGCAATTTCCCCCCATGCCAGGGCCTGTATGCATTCCTTCCTTTCCCTCCCCCATTATCATCTGTCTGGGAGATTAGTCATTCAGGCTTTCAACATGCTGAACTCATTTGGGATGACACGCAGAAATGAGATGGGGGTATTGTCATAGGGGAAAGTGTTTATGGTTGCTATCAATAAGTTGTTTGATTACATTGCAGAAGGGCTGAAAACTGGTTGTGCTAAAAGGATGGCAGGGGATCTGTGTCTCTCCATTTTTTTAACCTTTTGTTCTTCTCCAAATTCAAAAGTGTTCTGGATATTAACACCTGGAACATTCTGTAAAACGTTGGAATTGACTGAATGTGGCATTCAAAAGTTATCTTATTAGAATACAGACAGACAGAAATGTCATCACGTTGAGAGTATGGCCTTAAAATTTCAGCCAATCAGTCAGTAAGCATGATATAGACACAAGGTATTTTAAGAGAAGACCCCTGCCCTGAAGAGCTAGAGATCTCTCTCAGACAAAAACAAATGGAGGTAACAAAGAGAAAGCCTGCATCTTCTGGGAGTGCTTAGGTTGGTCCCCATGTTTTGTAAAGCAACTGCAGAGTCAGACCTGAACTGAATAAGCCGTGGTACTTTTCCAAACACTCCATCCACAAGTGACGCCAAAAGGGAATACTGCTCACAGTGGATTGTGTGAATCTTCACACAGCATGATCGATCATTCTTCTTTTTGTTTGTTGTGACTGGTAAGGATACAGTCATTTAAATCTGCACCATAAGAGTTTGGCGTTTATAGCCCAGATGGGAATGGGAGAAGTTCATGCCTCTCAGAGTATGACAGCAAAGAAAAATCCACGGCTGGCCTGTGCCAGCTGACTTTGGCTTACAGAGCTCAGGCTGCGAGGCTGTTTCACTGCAGTGTAGACTTCTGGGTTCAGGCCAGTTGCACATTTTTCTTTGCTGTGTAGACATACCCTCAGATCTAGAAGTTCAGGCTGCTCGCAGACCTGAGCTTACACTTGATTTACATTTAAGGTTATCTTTGAACTTTAAGAACTATAGAAGTCTTTTTTTAAAAAGACTAATGAGCATAAAACAGCAGTTCCTCGGGCAGAGTTTCTCATCCAATGTGCCATGGCACACAGGTGTGCCATCAGGCCTGAGCAGGTGTGTCACACGATTTTTATTAAAAACTACTCAGAGTTCTGAATTGGCTCATGAATATTCATGAGTTCATTTGGGGACTACATGGTGGTGTGCCTCAAAATAATTAAAGGTATCGTGATGTGCCATGGCAGAGGAATGGCGGGGAACCACTATCCTAGGGAATGTGCCAAACTGTGAATCTACAGCAAACCAGATCAATCTGCCCCCTGCACACTTTGCAGGAGAACCTTTTGATACTTGTCAAAGTGCAACTCACATCTTTATCTCTGTGACAGCATATAAAGCTTTATTTTCATTACTAACTGTTTGAAATAGTGATGGTTATTTCAGCTACCTCTGTATTACTGCAAGGTCTGTGAGCTTTATATAACCTAGTGCTTGAGATGAATGCACAAATTTGAGAATAAATGCTTTGCTAGCCAACAGGTGGGTATGAGAACTTTGACTTATCAGCATAATAGTCTTTTACCTGGAATAATTATAATCATATGGTGCCTTTCTTACCAAAAGCAATTCACAAACGCTACGGAGAGAACACCGTCAGAAATGAAGTATGCAGACTATCGTATCAGCCTATGTTCTAGATAACCAATTCCACAATCCATTCGCTGCCCCTCTATACAGTTGACAAACTTCTGCCTCCAGAGGTAAAACCCACTTCATAATTAGACCCTAGATCAGCAACACATTTAATCACATGCTAAAATCTATCCTTATTCAGCAAAAGGATGAATAGATAGGGGTGTACTCTAGAAATACGGCTTAAAAGAGGAGGGATAGGACTGCCCCTGAAACAAGGTATGAAATCAGACCCGCATCTTATTTTAGTGGAGAGATGAATTATTTGCAAGGAACACACCAGCTTTCTTTAATAAAAGACAGAAGTGATTTATTTTCTAAGAGCTAAGGTCAACTATTAAGTAAAAGGAAAAATTTCTAAAGCACAAAGGGCAGTTCTGGGTCCCTAACTCTCATCTGTGCCTTTGAAAATGGCCCACCAACACAAAATCTATTACCAAATTATTTTTCTAAACAGTTTCGAGAAACATCTGTCACTATTTCACTATACCTATAATTGCAAATGGTGCCATGATCCCTACTACTACCTGACAAATAATCTTGCCAGCCTAATGATATAGGGCCCAATCCTGAAAATATTTACTCATGTAAGTAAATTCTTTTTCAGTTAACTAGTCCCATTCATTTCAATAGAACTCCTTCACTGAGTAACGACGACTCAGACAAATAGGAGCTTGCAGAATCAGACCCACAGTTTGACAAAGAAAATGCAGCTCAGGATATGAAACCATATAGGAAGCTGGAGAGTTTCAGGGTGGTCCTGAGGAGTTATTTATTCCATCTTTTGAGGGGGGGGTTTACAATATCTTAATATTTGAGCTGATTAAAAACTGTATTTTCCCCTCTTCATGGAAAATTTTTAGTAAAGGAAAAAAAATAGAAAATCTGAGTCTGAAATGCTGCCATAATGCCTCCTGGTAGTTGTGGTTCAGGGAACTTATATTCTCACTCTTTCCACAGGCCAGGGTCTCTAGTCAACTGCATCTCCCATGATGCACCACAAACAGCTCAGCCTCTCTCTACTCTTAGTGAGAAGTGGGTTGCATCAAGGTAGCTGCAGGCCATGTGCATTAGGAGACAGAATCCAGCTCCCTCCCCCCTATGCTGGGCTAAAGGGGGTGATTGACGCAGGCCCCAGCTATCCTAGCTCTATGCTCACCGAGGACTCCCCTATGATCTCCAGCTAGGGAGCTACAAGACTCTCTCCACATCACTTGAATAGTGCAAAAGGAGGAGAGTGGGGCCAAGAATCTGGCCCATAATATTTATACATTTCTTATATTAATAAAATCACAGTCCTCATGTTCATAAAAGCTCTGAAAATCTGCTTTTCTGAGAAGTGTCATTCACAGGCTGAATTGTTTCTTCTGGGGACTCAAACTTTGTCATTGTGCTGCACAGACAGCAGAGTCCTTCTCGGTTAATTATTCAGAAGATATTCCACAAAAAATTGTCAGATCTTTGTTTTAAGTGTGGGTGGGCAGAAAGTCCTAAACCAACAACCTTGGAAACTGAATTCCCCCTTGCATCCATGAAAGGGATAGCACAGACAACCTTCCTATACTCTGTCCCTGACCCGCAAGAGCCACTTCTATGGCACAAGAGTAGTTCAATTTACATGTTCATACAATCCTAGGCCTCGCTGCTAAGAATGTGACCAATGCAAGCAGATAGTGCCAATGTTTGATGGGGTTTTCTATGCTGTGAACAACTGTTCATTACAAGCTGGACTGAGCTCTCCTAAACTCATTTCATACAAGCAAGCCACTGAACAGGCATATTGTAACAACTTTCAGACTCTGTTAACTTGGCCTGAATTTAAACCAGCGAGCAAGAGAACAAAAGGCTCTTATCACTCAGCTATCCAATTACTTGCATATTATTATTCTCTGAAATTAGAGATGGTGTTTAGAAAACCTTTTATATTTTACCTTAGTTTTCATCTAATATGACTGCCCAGCTACTTCAGTTTGCTATGTTCTCTCCTAGATATTAGTCATTTACTTGTGGGCAAATAATAACCTCGCTATGCAGAACTTTTTTTTAAAAAAATGTATATTCATGGTAAAAATCCAAATGAAAGCTAGGAAGGTCCCCAAGTGCATTCTGGTAACTGAACCAGCCTGGCAGATGGAGCATTCTCTAACTCCATTCCCAGCACAGACCTTTACACATTTGTGTCTGGTGATACCATCTCTGCAAACACAATCCCTGTAACTGGAGCGCTCTCTATTTGTATGGAAGGTACTAATGGTGGGTACAGCATCACTTACAGCAGGCTCCCCATATTATGGCCACACTTAAGGGCAGGACCAGCATGAGAGAGTCCCATTTCTAGACTCTAGAAGTCAGGAAAGCACAGGATACAAACCACGGGTGTTTGCTAAGATTAATGAGCAGCATGACACAGATAACAGCATTTACAGATTGTTCAGCTCCTCATCATCCTGCGCCTTAACCACTGTAATCTACTCCTGTATGGCCCCGATGCCAGTCACACTCACTCCCATCAGCCCCCTTCAAAAAAACGCTGCTAGTTTATCACTTCAGCTACATCACCTCCACATTTCTAACCTCCACAGGCTCCCGACCTGTACCTCCACTTCGTTTGTCTGTCTGCCGCATCCTGTCTGGCATGTAGACTGTGATGCTCTTGGGCACAGACTGTCTTTTTTGTTTCTTTATCTGTACAGGCCCTGAGCTCAGTGGGGTCCTGCACCTAGGTGGGAGTTCTTAGCCACTATTATAATACAAATAAATGTAAGGGTGGCATAATCTAATGGTTAGAGCAGGAAACTGGGAGACAGGTTGCCTGGGTTCTGTCATCTTTTCTGCTACTCACAGAGAGACCTTAGTCAAGCCCCTTAAGATACTCAAACATGAATGCTTGAAGTTAGGAACCAAATCTCTATTTAGATACCTAAACAAATAGTTTCGTTTTATGAAAGCACAAAGCAGTGAAGTCAATGGAAGTTGAATATGCTGAGCGCCTCAGAGTATTGAGTTTGTAAAGAGTGCTTGGCTGAAAAGCTCTGCTTGCACTTTCCCAAGTGTTTAATGTCATTATGTAGCAAAATAAATGCTGCATTTCACTTTTTAATTGTACACTCATATTGTATGTTAATTGCCATCTGGTAACTCTACACAAACTGGCTTTCACTTGGAAAACATGCTAGTTACTATGAAAAACTGGACACATTCAATAGAGGAGAGTCCAGTAAACACTGGTGAGCAGCGGAATTCACCGAGTGAAACTCCATTGGTAGTGAGGTAACACTGAAGTCAGAGACTGCAAAAACAGGAGTCCAGAGAAAGGTGATAAAAATTTTCAGAATCAGAAAAAGACTTTAATTTAAAGAGACTAAAAACAGTGAAACTGTGCAGCTTAGAGAGGAGACACAAGAAGGAACATGACAGAGGTGTGTAAAATAATGACTTTATACAGAAGGTAAGATCAGGTGCTCATATCTACCCCACCATAATGCCAGAACAAGAGGATATCCAATGAAATGGAAAGGTAATTGACATTTAAAACAGATACAAGAAAATAATTAAATTTTTAAAAACCCACATAATTAAGTGGTGGGACTTATTATGACTAGGTATCATTGAGGTCAAGAGTTTAGTAGGATTCAGAAAAAGCACTGGAAATTGATATGAATAATGTGAACATTCACATTTATATTACATAGGATAAAAATAAGAGAGATGAACTCTTAGGTCTCAGGGCATAAAATAACTCTTTCTACCCCGTCGGTCAGTTAGAAACTTCCTTTATCAGTCCTATATCGTAAAGGCCTGATCCAGAGCCCTTTGAAGTCAATAGAAAGAACCCCATTAACTTCAAAGAGCTTTGGATCAGGCCCCAGTTGTCTATTATGAAATCCTAACATGGAAGCAACAGGGCCAGCAGCGGAGACAGGTCACCACACAAAACAGATCTGTGATCTGATCGAGGTGGGAATTCTTATCTTCAAATGAAAATCCTCCCATGCAGCTTTTCTGATGAAAAAGTCTTACATTTAATACAATGGGAAAATGTATTAAGCATTTTCCCCAGAGAAAAGAAACCCTCAGCCTTGATGCAGAACCCAACAATAACGTTTTTAGTTCTGGCCTCTGAAATAACATATACTTCGGCAACGACTTTACAGCCAACACAACACCAAAAATAAAATAACTCTTTAATAGAACGTAAATAGTAAAATCAATCAAATAATAGCAAAGAGCTCCAAATAGCTCTTGATTATAGATTGCAAGTTCATAAGTATTTACAGTGACTCTCTCTGCCTATTTCTGCCACCAGAAATAACCACAAGAACCTGGATGGGGACGTTTCATTGTACTCATCTGGACTGAGATATATCCTCAAACCAAGAAAACAGAATCAGTGAAAACTGCTCACAGGTAAGAGAAAGTCAATCCATCACCAAACAAGTAATATTAAAGGAAGTTCAGTAACCTGAAAGATCACTGGATTTTCCAGGATGCCAACAAAAGGAATCTGGGGGGAGGTATATATGTCTTCAGCACTGTTACTTGTCATCTCTGTGTTCTTGGGGAGCCACGGCATAGTACTCAGCCTCTCTGACTCACCTGAACACACACACCCTCAGCCTCTGCTTGAACCAGAAACCAAAAGCAATGAAAAGGCAGTGGGAGACACATCTAAACCCCACCAAAGAAGGGTAATAGCGAAGATGTGAGGAAGCATCTCTATTAGCACATTGAATGGAAAACAGAGAACCTCATTTCCATCAAGGATGGAACGAGAATTAGCATACCGAATGAAGAACCCAGCTCCAAGGCAGGAACTGCACTGCACTCCGGGATCTGCAAAGCAGGAAAGCACTGCAGGATGGGGAATCTCTGCTCCTGAGGTTAATAAACTCAGGCCTGCACAAACCCAGCTCAGCAGTTAATCAGACTGATTCTAGTCAGACATACTTTACTGATATCCAAAATGCTGAAGCTGCCTGATTGCTGGAAGGAACACCATCCCTAGCCAGGAATGATCAGTTCCTTTTGTCCAGCCTAAACAGAACAACTCTGGGCTACTCCCTTAAGTCCTTATTTACCCATAAACAAACTGGCTGTTCTGCCTTGAACCATTGTTTCTTTCCTGCAAAAAACCTTACCCACATCCAAATCTCTGTTCTGATAACTGGATCCAAAAGCTGCACCAGCTCCACTAGGACTTCACTTTTCCAGACTGATTCTGATGGGGGGGGGTCTGCCTGTCTCGAGCACATCGGACCCTAAGCTGAACACTGTGTCTCCTCCTGGGCACCTCTGACTGGTTCAAGCTGCCCTGAGTGGACAGTGAGACCCCAACTCCCTCAGTCCAGATATAATTTACTAAACCTGACCTTAGTAATCAAATTTGAGCTAGATTTCCCCAATACTCCGATCGAAATTGTGTAATATTGCAACTGTTTGTTGTTTTTCTTCCCTTGTATGGTTATTACTATTATTATCATAAGTTTTATATACCTGGCCATAAAATAACTTTTGTAATCAAGCTGGTTACCAGACTCTCTCCAAACTTCATTTACTCCTTTGGTCTCTTAGCTTCCCTATATTGCTCTGGAGCAACACTTCTTTTACCTAGCCAACGATCCCTGTGATGCCCAAAAATCCTGTGGGGTTTGCTCATCAAGGGAGTTACTCCGAGAACAATCGTAGAGTAGCAGTGGGGAGAGCAACATGCTGAACCAGAGGCATATACAGGTGGCAGCTGGAAAGTGCTGCTCTGCCCAACCTTATTGAGTCCAGGGGCATATAAGAGTAGCAGGTGAAAAGTGCTGTGTAAACCAGACTGCTGAGTTCAGGGACATATAAGGGATCAGCTGAGGGTGCTGACAGACCCGATCCATTCAGATGCACTTTGTTAATCTGTGAATGTGTATATGTGGGTGTTTATGTAAGCCTGGGGCTGGAGGAACCCAGTCTTGGGAAACTTAGGTCCTGCAGGCTAGCTCCATTGGGTGGGGACTTGCAGAAGGGAGACGTAAACTCCATATGAAAACACAAGTGACATAAGCAGTACATTAATAGAATTACAACCCCCACCCCCAGGGACGTAACCCTAATAAATAAGCATACCCAAGGTGACGGGCGAATCTGATATCAGCACCCAACGGAGACCGACAGATTTGTCATTATAATAAAGAGTATTTATAGAATGTCTTCTATCTTCAAAGTAATTTATAAGCATTAATTTATTTCTCTGTAAAGTAGGTAAAGATTATTCTGATTTTACAGATGGGGAGACAGAGGTACAGAGAATGTAAAGCCGAAGGTTGGGATTTTCAAAACATTCTAGGGGATTTAGCCATTTTCCCCCACTTTAAATGTCTTTAATGGAAAAAGTGTCTCAATCCCCTACACTGCTTTGAAAATCTCAACCATGGTTTTCAAAGTTGAGTGCCTAAATTTAGGAACTGATGTACATACGAATGTCTCCTGTGGTTGGTACAGTTGAAAATTGTGATGTGTTTAATTAAATGCCTGTATCCGATTATAGGTGCCTAACTTTGGGCACTACAGTTCAGAATTTGGTCGTAAGTGATTTCCAAAGGTCCATGGATTGGTTCAGTAGCAGAGCTTTGATTAGAACTCAAGAATTCCTAGCTGTCAGTACCATGTTATATGTAGTGCAGAAGTTCTCTCATCCACCTTGTCTTTCTAATACCATATTTAATATTTAGAACATGCCTCTAAAACAGAAACAGCCAGTCAACACAAAACCTACTTAAGCAGTTCAGCTCTATGTAGTACACATTCACTACAAGAGTCAATAGCTATTTCTGTTACCAACACTAGCCCATGTCTCATTCAGCATACTAAATCCTATTAAATTTGCCATATATATTTTAAGGACGCCAAATCTTTTTTCCCCCACCATTACTTGAAAAACAGCTTAAAGGAAAACATCCCAACTGGGGTAAACTATCAAATACTGGAGTGCAAGCTTCATTACAGTCATTAGTGATTTCCTTCATTTTTCGCTATTTTGGCGACTTACCATACACCCCCATATCCCTTCCTCTTAGTGACAACATGATAATGTCCTAGAGGGGTAGCTGTGTTAGTTTAGTTCAGCAAAACAAACAATGAGTTCTCTGGCACTTTTAAAGACTCTACCCGCAAAAGCTCATGCAATAAATAAATTTGTTAGTCTTTAAAAGTGTCACAGGGCTCCTTGTTTGTTTTATCATGATAATGGGAAGTGATGCCATGAGCCTACCCACATAATGTGTAGAAGATAGGAAGAGACTATTTGAGTTTCTCGCATGCTACCTCTCAAATAATGCCTCAGCTCTGATCTCTGAAATGAAAAAGTTCAGCCTTTCCAGCCTATTGTATCATTGGCTTCTCTGTTGACAATGCCAGTGAGAAAATCAATTAGCATCACCTGAAGTGGAGTTTCAATGGGGACATGTACCCATTAGGAAATGGATTGAGATACAGGAGATCATTTCACCAAGCAGCCCTCATGTTGTAACTACTTTTGGCCATTAATGACTTGGGATGGTTTTGAACCATTAGCCTAGAAGTGAAAAGTTCTCTCTCCCCTTTGACATGTTTACGGTCCTGAGAAGTGATTAATTACAACAAATTTTTTTTACCAGTAGGATCCCGTATTCCAAAACAGAGCTAGCCTGCCAATCTTAGGGCAGGACAAGTAGCCACTCTTGTCTAAAACATTAAAGGAAAAATTCAAGGTTTTTAAAATATTAATTATTTACATTTAGTGAATCCCAAAACTTTACACTGAGCATTTGACTTAGTATTTTAGAATGAAAGACAGAATGTACCCACAATTACAAAAACAATGACAAGCCTTAAGAACACATGAAAGATCCATTATAAAGTTCTCAAATGAAAAACTGATCTCCTTGAAAGCTGAAAAATACCACTGATACTACACAGATCAAGCAGGTCACTCAAACCATCACTCATCCTTGCTCACTGAACAAATCAATACTTCTTCAGCTACCAGCATGTGAGCTCAAGCAGGAATTAACTAGAGAGGTCAAGATTATAACATTTTGAAAACTAAAACAAACTTACTTTTTCACTTTTGGATACTTCATCTCCGAAATAGCATTCGTGGCATCCATCTGCCTCTCCTTCAAATGCTGCGGCCACATATTATCCACCCAATCGACTAAATCCACCTAAAATCCCCATCAGAATCAATGGTTAGTCAGTAAACATGTGATGGGATGTACTACCAGGAACAGCGATTGGCAGTTTGTATGTGCTCAGAAATCTCCCTTAACACAACTGTCATTGTTTCAATCAGAAACACTGTGGACCCAAACTGTGAGGGCTGATACATTCTAACCCCCCAAACCCTACAAACATTCAAATCAAAGAGAGTTACGCCACTGAATTTATGGAGCAGAGATTCTAACTCAATGGCACCTGACTACACTTGCAAGATTGAGCCACTGTTTCTATGGGATCTCCAGAGTGCCAGTACTCGATTGTGTCTCAGATTTGTGATCACGTACATCAAAACCACTATTTCAAGAAATAAAATTATTCTGATATTGTATGTTTTCAAGGAAAATTAGCCTGGTGATCTGGCCAAATTCCAATGTAAGTAATTACATTACTGTCTACCGAACAGTTCCCTGGATAACATTTGGATACAGAATTCTTCAATGTTCTTGTCTCAAAGCCAAATATTTTCCTAGTGTGGGCAGAAGCAACTATTGGGAGCTACGCATAAAGAGAGTGAAAGAGAACTGGGCAGAGAAGAGAGGGGAGGCTATGGAAACTGGAGATAGCTTAGTGGACTAGTGCAATAACTGCTGCTCTGAGCACCACAGGGAATGAGCTCAAATCCCAGCACAGTGGGTGAAGCAAAGATAAACATATTCTCTGTGCTGTGTTATGAAGGACAGACCAGATAACTGTAACGGTCAATCTGACTGTGAAATGGTGGGGCACACAAACCAGGTTTTGAAAAAGGGAGGACAGAAGAGACTAAAGCACCAGGTAGAAGTTGTAGCACAGCCTTTGACCACAGTGGAGCTGTACCTCACAAGACAACTCGGGGAAAGCCAGTGGTGTGTAAATGAATCTGAATCAGGGGTGTCATTCTTACCCTCCTAAGGGGATAAATAAGCCTCAGAGGACTTTTCAAGACCTAACTGAGGCACAGGTCTCAAAATGGTACAAGCTCATCTCTGAAGCCATTCAGCACCTCTGGGATGAGCTGCTGTAGTGAGAGCTAGAGAAGCCATGATTTCTCCACCCCAGTCAAGGTCTGCCCTGCTACATTCATCATCCTTACCAGTGGATTCCATCCAAAGGACCATCAAGGACGCTACTGGTATCCTGCCTCTGTGTTCCTAGAGAACTCCCACAATGACATGATCTGCACGAGCTTCCCAATAGAGAGGCAGCCCCAACACCCAGTTTTGCAAGAATTGTGTGTGCTAGCAACTTTCCATCTCTATCAGGTTTTGTAGACAGCATGCACAACTCGCAGAGGGAACCAGTGTAGCCCACAGAAATAGCAAACATACAAGTTCCAATACCATGGCCATATGTGATTCAGGAATGGTGTTCACAGACAGAAGCTAGGTAGCTGAGATTCTAATACAATTCCTACATCCAGCCATTGCTATTCATAGCATTCACTTGACTTGCAAACTGAACCCACAGCCTCTGTTTTATGTGGGCAGAGAGCATTCTGGAACACTCACATAATCCTCAGCCTCCAGGGAATTAATTCTGTAATTATGGTGTCAATCAGGATATGTCTACACAGACTTTTGAAGCAACTCTCGCAGCCTGGGTTGACAGACTTGGGTTAGGCGGGCTTATGCCAGTGCTCTAAAAATAATGGTATAAACAGAGCTTTGAAATTGCGGCTGGAGCCGGAGTTCAGACTCTGAAGCCCATCCCTTTCCCATCGCAATAACAACAGCAACCTTCCTGGGTAAAGACTGATGCACTGGAGTTGATGGAGGTTGCAGCTTTTTGAGCATCTCTCTGGATCAGAGCCTGCATAAGAGCTGTGGGATTTGTATCCTATGTATACAGAGTGTGCAGCTGAGTGATGTGAAGAGGCTAAAGATAAACAACAAAATGACAGGAGCCCTTACCACATTGGGGCGCTTGACGATGTTCTCTAGTTTTGTGTGACTGAACTCCAGGCTGATGACATTGTAGAGCTTCTCACGTTCAGCCTCTGGTGTTTCGTAGTATCGCACAAACTGAGACATACTCATCTCAATGCCCTTCTGCGTGTTCACATCCATCACATCCACAATCCGACGGCTTCCTGCAAACACACAGAACATTTTAACAACATTGCTTTCAAATTCATAAGTCCTGGGCAACCACAACTTAACCCATAGGAAAACCCAGTGAAGCTGGCAACAAGGGAGAGGAACCCAAATCAGCCGACCCTCTGGTCTTAGACAGCACAAGGTGGAGGAGCAAAGAGGATGGGCTGAGTCTGGGACTTGGCATACCAGGGTTCAAATCCTTACTCTACCACAGACTTCCTGGGTGATCTTGGGCAAGTCATTTAGTCTTTCTGTGCCTCAGTTACCCATTTGTAAATTAGAGACAACATTATTTCCCTACCCCATAAAAGTTGTAAGTAGAAATACACCAAGAGTTATGAGAAGCTCAGATACTATGGTAATGGGGGCCACACAAGTAACTAAGATAAACAGATAGTTCTCTACATTTCTAAACTTCCAAGATGACTTTACTACTACAGTCAAAATTGTCCGCAAAAAGAAAAATGCCACGGATGAGCCTGCCCCTGTAAGGTGCTGAGCATCATCTACAGAATTCTGAATGCTCTGAAAAATTCTTACTGACATCCAAGAGGGTGGGGGGTGAGCATACGAAGCACTTTGTAGGATTGGGCCTTCTTTTTGGCTCACTATACACAAGCTTATTTTCAGCTCCTTAAGTGTCATACATGCAAGTCCCCTTAGCTCCAGAATGTTGAACAACAGTTTCAGCAGAGTCTTTGGTTTCATACAGTCCTCTTTGGCCAACTAGAGGTTTCCTCTCCCCCAGAAATTGTATCTATGTAATTAGCTGCTCATTTCTGTTTGAAGGAGAGCGAACCCAAGAGAGACATGCATGCCTCATTCCCAGGAAACAAGGATTTCAAAAAACAAAGTCACCATCATCCAAAAACCAGCCTCCAATACAGTTTACAGATAACTCTAATTAAAACGCATTTAAACTAAATGGAAGGTCTGCAAATACCATCTGAGGAACTCATTAATAACTATAGCACCAGGTCCATTGTGTGCTTGGGAGCAATATTTCAGCAAGAATGATAGTTTGGACTGTCTTACTATATTAAAAACGTCCTTTGGCACAAGTATCAATGACAGTGACAGACATAATAATGATTCTGGAAAGGAACTCAAGTCCATAAAGTTTCATAATCAAAGAGAAAGATTTATAGCACGTAAATCTGAGTCAGTCCCAATAGCCCTGCATTTAATGCTCTCTGTTAGCACGTTGAGTGACAAAGATTCAATTCTTTGGTCTGGTCTCAGGAATCCAAGCTAGTATTATCACCTTTAGGAGGGGCAGGGTGGGAGTTAGTGACATTTAGTCTCTATCATGTGAATAAGTGTGCAAATTATTTAATATTTGCATATTTGAAATAATTTGCATATAATCACATTTCACTTTTTAAGAAATTGAGTGTGGATTTAGTGCTAATGAAGGTTTTGGCAAGCACTCCCATTATCTCTCCACTATGGTGTGCAACTGCTAAACTGAGATCATGGCAGCTACATCCTCTATAGGCACTCCAGGTTCAAGTAGAATGAGATACTGGATCTCCAAGGCCTGTGAAGAGAAGAGGCTCTGGATTACCCACAGAAACATGGACGATGAAGGAGAAAGGATATGACAGGGGCCAGTGACAGTACCACATGAAAGTGAAGGAACTGCATCAGGCATATCAGAAGGACAGGGGGGCCAAAAGCTGATCCGATGTTGAGCAATAAACCTCCTGCTTTTACAAAGAGCTGCATGCTGCACTTGGCAGAGATTCCACAATCACTTGCAAATCACCATAGATGCATCCAAGGTTACTGAGTCACAATCCCGATGTAAACAGCGAGAAGAATGTGGTGGAGAAAGGGGGGCTCCAGCTATGCCATGAGCCAGGACACATTTGAGATTCCACCAGAGTCAGTTCCGGCAGTCGGGCATGAATGAACCCAATGCAGGGGAAGGAACCTCACATAAGTATGTCATCGTATTTCCCATTACAATGATGCACTGATGGTGTCCCCAACTACACAGGTGTCAACTTTTCGACAGCAGTACAAGAAAGAGTGGTCATATTATCTGCTTTTTAATTCACCTCCCTGTAGAGTTAAGACAAGGGAGGCCATGTGGTTTTTTTGGACACAGGGATATTCGCTGAATCCTTCCAACAGATCTCTCTGTAATTCTCACAGAGATATCCTGCAATCCACTCCCAAAGTTTTCTAGGGATGGCTGCCTTTTTTCTTCCTGTGTGATAGGATTCTTTCCTATGCCAGTCAGCACTAACTTCAACAGACTCCCCTGCAGTACCCAGGTTAGCAGCATATGACCCCAGGTGGGGACTACCAGAAGCAGTTGTGTTCTCTGTCCCTGTTACTGCCCTCAGGAGTGAGATGTCAGCTAAAATCTGCCACTGCCCTATACTCAGCATTTCACACAACCCAGCAAGTTAAGACATGGGCATCCCAAGTCCAGTGTGCAGGACAAATGCAACCCACAGAGGTCTAAAATGCTGGGGGCAGCCACTCTCTAAGGTACACCTACACTGGAATAAAACGCCTGTGGCACGGCCATGGCTGGGCCAGGACAGTTGACTTGGGCTTGTAGGGCTCAGGCTGCTGGGCTAAAAATTGCAGTGTAGACATCTGGGTTATGACGAGAAGTTGGGCTCAGGCACCCTAGAAGGAGGGAGAGGTCCAGAGCCCAGGCCCCAGCCCAAGCCCAAATATTTTACAGCCTCGCACCTCAAGCCCCACGACCCCAATTCAGCTGTCTAGACAGACCCATAGTTAACAAGGCAGGGTAGGCAGCGGCAGCAACAGGTCCCCGTTTCAGGACAGGAAACACTGCATGCTGGGAGCTGTAATCTACAAAAAGCACACATTCTATTACAGACCAAGGAAGCTGCCTGCAATTTACTACTGGAAAGTTGCTCATATATCAATGGTTAGGCAAGATTGGATGTTGCTGTGTTAAGAGGAAGGGTTATTTTTTCTGCAGCAAGCTTGGCTCTGATTCAGAGGCAGAAAGCTACGGTGATGCTGCATGGGAAGGCATTTTACTTCCTAGAAAAGAAATCTCTCTCTTCCACATGTGATGCTGCTTATTCATTGAACACACACTAGTCACCAGAGGAACAGGGGAAGAGTAACTGAGGAACAAGCTCTTCACCACTCACTAACAACAAAAGAAAGCAAAGAATGAGAAAAGAGGTTTAGTGGTAGAAATGTGAACCATGAAGAAAAAGGGAACTCAAGGATGACTTTATAGTCACAGAAAATCTGAGCTGGTTGCTCTGTCCCACAGTGCTGGCATAATCCACTTTACAGAGATGCGAGAAAAAATATGGACAAGCTATAAAACTATCTTCTCTCTTTATAGCACCTATAGGTTAGTCAGGCACTGAAAACATCGACAAATTAAATATAACACTACTTCCTGATGAATATCTTTATTCCTGTTACACGCATATGTGGAAAATGATTTACCTACAGCTCCTGACTCTTACTCCAGTGCTCTGAACACTAGACCATGGTATCTTGCTTCGAAAATTTCCCCCTCCTACTTAGTCCCTGTCTGTTGAGACTAGACACTTGCTAGATGGTAACGGTATGCAAACTGCAATACCCTACTCTGGGGGGGAGGGGGGGGAAGACAGCACTTCCTGGCACTACTGTTAATTACAAGTGCCTCACGTGCTGCAACAAATGTCTCTACAAAGCATATTTTGTGGTTGATTCTGCCTAAATTCACTCCAGAGAATGAAGAGTGCTTAACAAACGTTCCTGGGAATTGCTGAGTCTGAGCCCCATATCATTCGGCAAAACTCTCTTCTATAGACACTGCAAAGTTTGTAACACTGTTTCTCTCTATTGCAACGATTCGCCAGAGGGAGGTAGTGATGAGGGGGCTACAAACTCCCAACCCTGAGCTGTTGGAGCAGGGGCTACAACTTTATCTAAGTTTCCAGCTGGAGGAAAATTACTTCCCCCCATTTCAGACCTTCAGTGGCATGAGAATATTAGCCAAGCAACCTGTCTCCAATCCTCAATACGTTCTGCGCTCTTTTTAGGTTTGGAACTCCCACTGATATTGGTATTAGTGGGAATTCTATAGTCAGAACCAATTTGGTATACGTTGTACCAGAATATGTGAGCAAGTGATGACCAGGATGAATCAGAGGGAAATCTTCCTCTTGTGTTTTCTTTCCAGAATATTACATCTCTTCCCTCCAATATACGTACCCCTTTACATGGGTTGGCAATTAAAGAATGAAATCTGCCTCCCCAAGTAGAGACAAGACCATGTGTAGGAGTGATCCAAGATTCACTGCTTAAAGTGAATTAGCTATAATCCCCACAGCTCCTAGCAGATGGCTGTGCCTAGAGGATGCTGATCTGGCTGGAACTAGGAGCCAAATTCATGTGAAGAGATGTTAGCTGGAAAAGACCTCTTTCAGAGGGACTTGATCTTAAAAAAAAATCAAGCTGCGGCAGCCTTTTGATATTTATATCACTTACCATAGAAAAATCTTTGTTAATCAGTTTGTTTTGGCAGGACTCCAAAAAGCCCAGCTTGACTGCTTAGCGGACAAGAATGTGGGGTGTTTATCCCGCACGCAGCTACTCTTCATCTGACCTTTCCAGTAAGGCAAGCATATAGTCCTTCTCTGCTATGGGAAAAACACTGCAATATCTCACATGGGTTGGGAGGGGAACAAAACCTAGGCAAATGGGTTCTGAAGGTCCTCGCTCAACCCCAGCGAACAGCACTGAGGTCAGCGCTTCCTGATTTTAGCAATAGAGTAATAAAATGAAATTAATATATATAGAAGCTATAGATCCACCAGGGGGCATTAAAGAACAAAGGAAAACAGAATTTTAACAAGGAGACAGTCACAAACCTCTCCTGCATGTCTACAACAGTAATAATAGCATGTCCCTGCATTTTCCCAACCTGAGGGTACATTTTAACCCCTCATTATCAAAGGAATATTTCAAAGCCATTAACTGGCTTCTTTGCTGAATTCTCCTCCTTTTCTCACTACCCCTCCTCTTCCAAACATTTATCCCTAACCAGCTATGACATGAGCTTTCGTGGGAGAAAATCATGAAAGCTCATGCAAAGGCAATAAATAAATCTGTTAGTCTTTAAAAGTGCCACAGGACTCTGTTGTTTTTTCTGCAATAGACCAAGACGGCCACCCCTTTGGAACTTAACAGTCTTTCTTTCTTATAAAGATGTAACATTAAATGTACCTGACATGCACCTTCCCCCACACGGATGTCTGCAATTTTATTATTTGCCATAAAACCACCAAACTGCAATAACCTGTGTGATTAGGTTTTTCACGTAACAAAAGTTCAGATACTTAAGCCCTGAGCCCATGAAAGTCTCATGAAACCTGCCTTTTATGGGACTGGACTCAAGACAGAGACTTAAAGTGAATAATGCTTTGAGTGACATCCCTCAAAGCCAATTAATATCTTTACACTTACCAAAAATATATGCTCTAATTCCAAGATGGTCTTTTGCGGTAAATGTCAGACTGACAAAATCTCAGAGGAAAATGTTTTCATATGACAGCCAATCAGTTTTAAGATCCAAATGTAGTAGGTGATCTACAGTAAAGCAGAGTGCTGCCATTTTACAATTTAACTAGACAACACACAGAGAAAGAGAAGGGACGCAACACAATACAAGTTCCAAGGGGGCGGGGGGGGCGTGTTACTCGGGTTCAGCAAAACAAACAAGGAGTCCTGTGGCACTTTTAAACACTAACAAACCGGGGGTGGGGGGGGCGGTTGTGTCGTGGTTTTGTGGAAGAGAAGTGAGATTTTAAAAGCTTTTTTTTTAAACCGTATCCTATCCATTATTTGAAACACCAACTCCTTCCACAGCTATTCCTAGCAAAGGGCTCTTCTATTTAATAAGAAATAAGCTTAATATTGAGAAAATGCATTAATACAGGTTAAGGGAATTGAATATTACCTAGAAACCCTTATACAAATATTCCTTTATCCTACAGTACTGGTCCAAATCACTACCATGATAACGGTGTTAACACATGGTTTGGGGCAATTATTTTTTTTAAACAAGTGAAATTCTAGTCTGACAGCAACCGAGACTGAAGCCCTCTATTCTCCCTACAGAGTATCTACAATGGCGCATAGACAAAAGCAAAAATGCAATCTCCCCACTCATATCTTGCCTCCTGGGAACGACCCCCCGCAGGCAGAGAGGGCAATTTAGTTTTCATAGCCTTGTTTACATTACTTAAACTTTCCAGCAGCAGGTATTTTATTACCAAAGCAGCTCCAATGATCGATAACAAGCCCAAGTCACTGACGGAATGGTGTCTGCATTCTAGCAGTATCAATGGTGAATTCCTAATGTGGACCTGCAGCCCGTATCTGTTTCCATATTTGACAAAGGGACTAGTTCTGGCAGTGGTTTCCTGTCATAACCACTTAATCATTACAAACTGGACTGAGACCTTAAATATCCATTAGACAGCAAGAGCCTGTAGTCCCTGCCAACCAGTGATGAAATCAAGCCAGCAATTATGAGAGTTTGTCTGGACTTGAATTTAAGAATGTGTTGTCAGCTAACGTGCTAGACATCTATTGCTCAGGCTTTAATTTGAGAAGTTGATCTTGAGCTAAAGAACATGCAGTTTTAGCTACATTAGACTTCTAGGAAGTGTAAGCTAACACGTGTTAGCTAACCACTTGTCCACATTTAAAGTTATTTCAGATCAAGGTAAGGTGTGAATCCAAAGTGTAATAGTTATTCTGGAATAGCTTGACATGTGGATTGTTTTACCCACTTTGTGGATTAAATGGCACTCTAATTCAGAAATATATGACTGATCTGAATAGAAGTCAATCAAATCAAGGAAGTCCATTGGAAAAGTCTCAGAGCTTCAGATAAAGGCAGCTACAAAAGGCTTCAATTGTACACAGATTAGGTGCAGCACCCAGGCTTTCTCTACACTAACACTTTTGTCGGGCAGGGTGTGAAAGTTTCACCAATAAAAGCGTCAGCGTGGACATCACTGTGACAGACACTCTCCTGCCGCCATAGCTACTGCCAGTCGTTGAGGGAGATTTAATTATGCCAACAGGAGAGCTGTCTCCCATCAGCATGGAGAGGCTACATGAGAGACTTTAGAGCAGCACAACTGTACCAGTACAAATTCCAAAGGGGTAGCCGTGTTAGTCTATTGTAGAAAGACAACAGAGTCTTGTTGACTCTGTAACTTTCCTATCTTCAAAGCGTCTGACGAAGTGGGATTTTCTCCCACGAAAGCTCATGCGATTAATAAATCTGTACCAGTACAGTACAAGTCTGTAGTGCAGACATAGCCTCCGATTCCAGGCAAGCTGCTAATGCAGCATTAACTTAAGACACCCATTCACAAGCTCTAGGACAAGCCACCAGCCCTAACTCTAACTTTGTCAAGAGAGGGAACTGTCCAATTCCACTATTTTCCCAATTCCACCAGGGAATCAGTGGCTGCATTATTTATTCCTAGCTGAGGCACTGGGATCAGAAAGAGTAACAGATCAGAAATCACATTGCACCATCTGAACAACATACGTGACCACATGTGTAGTCGGCTTCCTCAAAGATCAAATTCCATTCATTAAAAAAAAAAATAGCTGTTAGCACCACTTACTGCTGACTATGTAAATCTCTGGTTATTGGAGGCTGGTTTGACTTATAGGAACAGCATAATTTCAAGTGGTCAACTCTTACATTGTTTACCTCTGTTTTGTCATGACCTGTTGAGATTAGGATATAAAAAGAGGCATGTAGAGCACAGCAGCCTCATCATTAGAAGATGGATGAAAGGAAAGCAAGAAAGGTTATTAGAGGGAAAGGAAAAGACAAAGATGAAGATGACTTCTTCAATACTACACTCAGGGAAGCTAATCCTGCTGGTCCAAGAATTTTTGCTATAAACTGGGGATTTATCAATTGGAGTGAGAGAGGAGGAGAAATAACTGAGTGTATTGGTTGGTCACAGGATGATTGTACGCTGCCAATGTAATGCAACTGTGAAAAAAAGCAAATGCAATCCTAGGCTGGATCAGGAGACGAATTTCAAGTACAAACAGGAAAATCTTGTTGCCATTACACAAGGCACTGGTGAGACCGTGTCATGTGCAGTTCTGGTCTTCCATGCTTAAGAAAGACAAATTGAAACAGGTGCAAAGAATGATTACTAGGATGATCAGAGAGAACATACGAACACTCACACTGGGTCAGATCAATGGTCCATCTAGCCCAGTATCCTGTCTTCTGACAGTGGCCAATGAAAAAATGGAAAAGCTACATTATGAGATGAGACTCAAAGAGCTTGGCTTGTTTAGCCTAATCGAAAGAAGACTCAGGGGAACTAAAGGCAACTAAAATGATTAGGGGTTTGGAGAGTGCCTCGTATGAGGAACGATTGAAAAGGCTGGGCCTCTTCAGCTTGGAAAAGAGGAGACTGAGGGGGGATATGATAGAAGTATATAAAATTATGACTGATGTGGAAAAAGTGGACAAGGAAAAGTTGTTTAAATACTCCCATAATACAAGAACCAGGGGTCACCAAATGAAACTGATAGGTAGCAGGTTCAAAACAAATAAAAGGAAGTTCTTCTTCACACAACGCACAGTCAACTTGTGGAACTCCTTACCTGAGGAGGTTGTGAAGGCTGGGACTATAACAATATTTAAAAGGGAACTGGATAAGTTCATGGTGACTAAGTCCATAAATGGCTATTAGCCAGAAAGGGGTTAAGAATGGTGTCCCTAGCCTCTGTTTATCAGAGGATGGAGACGGATGGCAGGAGAGTGATCACTTGATCATTGCCTGTTAGGTTCACTCCCTCTGGGGCACCTGGGCACTGGCCACTGTCGGTAGACAGATACTGGGCTAGATGGACCTCTGGTCTGACCCAGTACGGCCTTTCTTATGTTCTTATGTTCTTAGGGGAAACAAGATGGATCTTTTTAAATACATCAGAGAGCTAAATGACAGGGAGGGGGAGGAATGATTTAAATTAAGCACCCATGTGGATACAAGAACAAATAGGTATAAACTGGCAAACAAATTTAAGCTTGAAATTAGAAATTAGAGCTTCAGAGGAGTTAAGTTCTAGGGAGCAGTGGAGACTAACTGCCTTCAAGACTGAGTTTGCTGAGGGTATGGTGTGATGAGACTGCTATAATTGCATATGGTCAATCTGTGACTGCTCACATCAAATATCTCCAACAATCAGTGATGGCACACAAGATGGAGAGGGCTATTATGAGTTATTATGGAGAATTCTTTCCCAGAGCTGGCTGGTGTTCAGGATCTAACTGACTGCCTTATTTGGTGTCAGAAGGATCTATTTAAAAGGACATAGATTTAAAATCTTATTCTATTTACTTCCATTCCCTGTGCTACTAATAAATGACATATTAATTGGAGTCAAATTCCAAAGGGGTAGCCGTGTTAGTCTATTGTAG
>ML685954.1:3704372-3730612 GCA_007922175.1 Pelusios castaneus
TGGGATTTTCTCCCACGAAAGCTCATGCGATAAATAAATCTGTTAGTCTTTAAAAGTGCCACAGGACTCTGTTATATTAATTGGAAAAGATTTAAAATATCTAAATTACTGTTCACCAGGTGTGTTTGTCTGTTTACTGTCTGCATTTCACTCATATTGACCAATGAAAACAGAATTACCCCTTTCACTCATCAGTTCTCATCCTCTACTCACCGGAGTTTTGTTAAAAAGAATTTTCAAAGACAAGCTCAAACTGGTTTTTGTTTTGAGAAAAAGTGCCAATGCAGTTCCAGGTGACTGGTTTTGGGTGGCTTTTTAAAGTTTTGTATTAAAAAACCCCTTGATCTATGATGATTCTCACATAAAATCAATATTAGTCTTCTTAGTAACAATGTCTTTTCAAGCAACAGACCATGTTTCTATACTAGCACAAATTAGAATACAGAGAAAGCATGCATTCCACATTCTCCTTTCTCTCCTTTGGTAGCTATTGCATGTAAACCCTAGGACCTCAGTTGAGTCTCCAGGCTCCTTCACATCTGCTGGATGGATGCTTCTGACACAAACCACAAGACACAATTTGCCCTTCATACCTTGCATATATGAAAGAGAAGAACTGACTCAATCTGGAATCATGGGGAGAATGTTTCCATAAAATGGGAGGACTTCAAATCCTTAAGAGGATATCTGCCATTCGCATTTAGAATAATTATGCACATTAGTGAAAATTTAGAGTATGCTGAAAATCTTGTCTCTGACTAGGCTCAGAAATGTTTTAAAAAGTGAAGATGCTTCAGATTTGTGGTGAGTCATTTAACCCAGTATTCCTTAATGTTTCCTGCTGGACCATCTATTATACCCTCCTGTTTCTACAAGTACTCTTTTTAGGGGAGGACGGATGGTGCTGTAGTAAAAGCCCAGGCCAAGGAGGAAAAATAACTGAGTTCTATTTTGGGCTCTGCCTGAAAATTTCAATCTATCAATTGCCCAAACAGCTGCAGACCTCTGGGAGACCATGCAGATCATAAAGCCCACAATGAAACGTGAAAGAGTTAGGGACAAAGGATTCTCAGTCAAGGGGATCTGGCTATAGAACAAAATTTCCAGAGGAAAACAGGCAATTCCAGAGTCTCATCAATAAGAGAGGCTGGAGAAAAACCCTTCTACCATACCAAGAAATCACACAGCACTGACACAGGTGGGAAAAAAGCTACAACAAATAAATATCCCAAGCAGAGATTTTACCCTAAAAAGGGAAAGAGGTGTCAGGGAAGGGCTTCATTATTATTTATTAATGATTTTACAGGAGAAAGTGCTGAGATACTACAGTGATGAGAGGCAGAATAAAATGCTAAGGCGGAGAAGCTCAAGTAACCAACGCCAAGTCTAGCCATTCAGGCCTCATTTTCAGAAGTACAGAGTTTCTCACAACTCTCATTGACTTCAACTGAAACTGTGGGCACACAGGATAGCTAAAAGCAAGGCCCTTAATCTTTCTCCGCCTGTGTTTGCCCAATACCTGCAGTGACAATTCCTCCCTCACCCTTCCAGGATACATTCATTAACACATGGGAAGTGATCCAAGAGCCTCAAATAGAAAGTACTACAAAAATCCAAAGTATTATTAGACTGTGCACACACTTTTGACAGACTGTTCAGGAGGATATCATGGAAGGTTCTGACACCACATGACATCTACATATCTGAGAGGATAGTGTTCTTTGCTAACTTGAAGGAAACTTGGGTTCAGTTCTCTTTTCTGATATTATTCAGGTTAGCAGCGATGAAAATGTAGTAGTTCTAGACATTAACCAAGCAGTATTTTTAATCTAGCAAGGTACATGTTACTGCAAAGTTAAGGAAATGAACTGGAATTCAAAACATGTGCATGCAGAAGAGAGTTATTCAGGCTCTGACCAAAATTACTCTCCCAACTGTCTGCAAGGTAGATTTACAGGGGAAGCACGGACAGATATTTGAGAAGTGCATCTTTTAAAACACTCATGTGAGGTTCCAGCAAGTTTATATAATTAAATCCAGATGGTAACTACTGGATAGCAACCTGGACTTCTCTGCAAGTAGAAATATTAGTAACGAAAGACTGCAAAGGTGCAGGTCACAGGTGCTACTGGCTGCCAAAAATAACAACTGTTCTTTTATTCCAGCACAATGTCTGAACACCACGATCACCGGCAGCACAAATGCTGAACAAGCTAACCCTCAAAGAGTTGGCCAGGATGGAGTGAATAGGTTTTTCCTTTCCCCACATCTACTGTGTGGTAAATTGAGAGATGACAGGAGATACGTCTACACTGCAGAGATTATACCAACGTCTACATCACTGCAGCAGTAGAGGAATCCTTTCTGAAGAGTTTTCTCTCCCTTTGGAAGAGTTGAGGTCCGGAGCAGCAGATCCCATCAGTGCTTCCACCAGCCAGGTATTCTTCTCCTAAAGCACCTGATTAGCTGCACAATGCCTTCTAGGGTGGGGTGGAAGAGCTGTGTCATTGTCTCCTGCCAGCAGGCTCCCTGAAACAGGAGAGCTGACCCTGCCAAAGCATATACACCTTATCACTAATCACCTGTTGCAGGGCGTGTCAGTGCTGACTATGTGAAATGTTGCCTGCTCAAATACACCTACTACTACTCTTCAGAGTCCTCTTGTTCTCATACTAGAGAGGGCAGTATCAATTAAGGAGAGACTGCCCGGTTTTCACACTACTCTTCATGTTTGGAAATACCTCAGTCAAGTCTCAACTATAAATTCTCTTTTCAAGGCTCAAAATGGTCTTTAGTTTTTGCCATTTCTCAGGTGCAAGATCCCTGACAAAGCATTTGAGGATACTTGTATTTTAATTGATAAACTCTTCCACACTCTTTGATCTTACATTAATTAGAGAAAATGCTCTCCTGAGCCAATCTGTGCTGCTCAGTTAGAGGGATTGCTCTCAACTCTTGCAGTAGGTTTGACCTGTTATTTCTCACACCACAGCTGGGAACTTGATCAGCATTGTTTAGCACCTCAGGAGTCCCAGGCCTATGATATACCTGTACGATCAAGGCTCCATGTCTAGTTGGTAGCCTGTAACAAGCAGAATGTCCCAGAGATTGGTGTTGGGGCTGGTTTTTCCAACATCTTCATTAATGATCTGAAGAATGGGGTGGATGGCATCCTGATGACACTAATCTGGGAGGAGTGGTAAATACCCTGGAGGGTAGGGATAGGATATAGAGTGACTTAAAGGTTTTCAAACTTTTTTCTTCAGGACCCAGTTGAAAAAAATAATTTATGCTCGTGACCCAACAATTCCATTTTTGAGCAATGCATTCCAGTCTTTTGGCAGCGGCAGCAGAGGGTGCCGTGATCCAGTGCCTAAAGATCTGCGACCCAGTACTGGCTCCCGACCCTAAGTTTGAAAACCACTGACCTAAACAAATTGGAGGATTGGGGGGGGGGGATTTTTAAAATCATAACCGATGGAGGAAGTCCAGAGAAAAAACAAAAGCAACAAAATTCTTCAGCAGTTTTGGAAGCGAACACAGTAACGACCTGAAATAACCCAACATTTTCACCCCTTAAACAGTAAGTTTGAAGAGAACTAAGCAAACAACAATCCTCCTCTTGAAACTGTAAAGCACTTTATGACATTCTGTCCTTCAGAATGAGCGTTCAGACAGCCATTACAGAATGAAGTTCTAAAGCCCTATGAGTTATTAAATTCTAGCAGACTTTTTCCTCTTTTAAGTATTGTCTGAAGTTCCTAAATAGGCCACTTGTTTTTCTCCCACTCTCCATTTGTATTCTTGGCTCACAGCCACTTCACAGATCAGACAGATTCCCACCACTGAAATGAATCCACTGTCTTCAGGTTTAAAAAGAATAGGCTAGCATTCATTTGGAGTTGGTAGTCAAATATGTCTACTTAGAACCATTATTATAATTCTCTAATTTTAAATGGTCATTCTTTGAAAGTAAAACTGTAGCATTTGTACACGTGCACACACACACACCCCACCAAGTCTGTAGACAAATGTTAAAACTGTCAAGCTGTGAACAGAAATTACATTTTGTAATAACCCTTTTCTAAAACCAAAATTCAATAGCAGTATTTCCATAGTATGTTTAAAGATTCAGCAGAACACAGCTTTTTAAAAAATAGATATTGGAATGCAAACTCTGCAACATTATGTACCAGAAGTGACACTGGCTATAAACAAGAATGAAACTAGCTTCTATGTCATTCAGAAGAGAGAACTGCAAAGTACAAACAAGAAGTAAAAAAGGTGACAACTATTTTTTAAATTCTCTTCTAATACTTTAGGCTGGGATTTTATAAAGGATTTAAAAGGAGCAGACACCAAAATCTCATTAATTTCACTGAGATTGAAGCATTTAACTCTCCCAGGTCCCTTTGGAAATCCCAACCATAGGAATTATTAGTAAGGGTAATAAAAAGAAGTGTCTTCATAATATAAGATTTTTAAACCAACAAGATGACATGATTTTCAAAAGCATTTAAGTCACTTAGAAACCGAAGTCCCATTAACGCTTAATATGATTTATTTTAGGAGCTCTGAAAAATGTTACCTGGTGCTTTTCAAAATATTCTTAGGATAAAGATATAAATTATTTTTCTCGTCCGAGGAAGTGAACTAAACAAATGATATATATTCAATCCTAAGGAAAAAACTTAGATACTACAGCGATGGGCATTACAGAAACTTTACACAGAATATAAAATGAAATGCTCTCTCTGTTGACCTCAGCACAAATTCAAACTGTGTAGATAGATACTATCATAATGTTTCACACTCATATAATATCTTTTATCCTGAAGGCTCCCCAGGCATTTCACAAGCTTTGCACACACAGCATTACTGAAATGCAACCATCATTAAATTCTAAAGGGTGGGGGATTTTTGCCAAGGACATAGGAACACATCAACTCTAAAAAGCTCTTTAATTCTCATGCAGAACAGAGAACTCAGTTTTTTTAATGTCTCATATGAAAATACACCATATACACTGAGCCAAAAATCTTGGATAAATGAGCTAAAACTGTATTTTGTAAAAGCTCACTCGTATGCATCTTAGAACTTTCTGAGATTATTCATACATGTTTTAGAAATTAGCTGCCATCAATAGAGTTACACTTGTTTCCCCCCAAGCCTGAATCCGGACCTTTGCACATTGGAAGGCACTCGGGTATTACAATGACAGATGTTGCATGTCATAAAAACTTGAATTGATAGATATGAGCTGCAGACATGTATAGTCTCCAAAGAGTTTTAAATGGATTTTTTTTTTAAATCAAGTTTCCATCTGTGATACCAAAGAATCAAACAATAGGAGACGATGTTCTTGACCAATGTATAGGTTAGGCTTGAGATCTATAGAAGTTTATCCAAATGTAGTTAACAGAATAGCTACATAATATTCCTAGTTGGCTTGCTGTGCAGAAATCACTTCACCCAATTGTGAGAAATGTCATGTTTCTCACATCAGAAGTTAGTTATTCCCAAATTTAATATTATTTTTATTCACATTCCACTGATTTGCAAAATGTTCTGTTATTTGTAAACATTTTCCTGCTTTGCAGTTCATTCTCACTCTAATGTTCCTGGACAATGTAAACAGGAATCTCCGCCCTCTAACATTTCCAGAGATATCAATCTTGGGGAAAAGACAACTCTGTACATTGCTTTTCCTATATAACAGGCTGTTAACACTGTTCCCAGAACTTATAACCAGTTCAACAGCTTCACCAGTTTCAGACACTGTAATGGGCAGCAGATCAGAAGCTCTGCTGTAAATCTACAAAGCATTATTCTGAGATCCAACTAACTAGCATTAACAGAAGTCACCTGCATTAAGCTTCCGACCACAAAAGAAGAGATTCAACTCTGTACAATCTCAGAAGTGCTGATTTTCTCAGCAGCTACAATATTATTATAGCACCTAGGAGCTATCCTCCAGACCTAGGCACAGTACAAATAGAAAAAAAAGACAGTCTCTACACCACAGAACTCCCAGTCTAAGTAACGTGAGATTAAGAAGAGAACCCTCATTCTCTTATCTAATTTCATGTTTCCTATTTTATTCTAACAACACATAAACCATAAATGTGCTCTAATAAAGCCATCAAAATAATACTTCCCACTCCACTTTAGGCACCACCACAATACAAATAATTAATAACTAACCATTAATATTTTAGAACATGACACATCCCTGTGAGGTTTAGCTACAAAGACCACTTCGCCCACCACTGAAATATGGCTAGCTTTGGGATAAAACACAACAGCTGTTTAACAGAACGAAGTATCACTATGTCACAATTTAGGACAGTATTGTTGTAGTCATGTTGGTCTCAAGTTATTAGACAGACAAGGTCGGTGAGGTAATATCTTTCATCCTGGTCCCAGAATATTAGAGAGAAGGTGGTCGAAAAGTTGGCCCACCTTGTTTTTCTATATGTATTCAGTTCATCAGGATTAATGCTCCTACTTTTATAAAAATTGACAGGGAATTGTTAACTATCACAAGTGATGAGGATCTTGGTTTTATGCGTCATTCAACAGCAGAAGTCTAGTGCAGCACCCCTGAAGACAGTCAAAGGCCATTAATTCAATACTGATTCCGAGGGATGAGAGTCACCTATCAAATCACCAAAGCTGTTCCATGAAGCTTTTTCACTTGGTTCCCTTAGAGAATTTTCACCAAAGCACTAATCCAGCCAAACCCTGGGTACACTTATGGTTGCCCTCTTGCTTTAAAAAACAATTTGCTCAACAACCAGTCACAGCAACAGGCTCAATCAGTCAAACTGCTGTTTTCCAAGATAAAAATGTATTTGCTGTTAAATGACTGGTGCCATTTGGCTGGGAGAACAGGTACCTGGTACCTCTTAGTGCGTAAAGCATTAACTTTACTTCCAAGAAGCCATTTATATAGCATGATTAGCACAATTTCTAATAAGTTTTTTCTCCTTTCTCCAAACTGCTTCTCCATACCTCCTCACAGATTCTGAGAGTTACCCCCATGTCTACAAATACATCTGGGCATTTACACAGAGTGAATATTTCCAAGTAATACTGAACTATATAGAATTTATTTAGTACACTCAAGATAACTTACCCACTAATAGCTTCACATCTCTGACAGTGAAATCTTGGTCAGGCATTCTATATTTAGCAAAAGGAAAAAAAAGCATTGTAAAATGCTAGGAACATCTAAGTGTGACCACATTTTCTTTACAAGGATAAAACAGAAATAAGTTCATGCTGCTATTTGTGATACTGCAATACACGTGGTTATGACTGGCAGGGATTAAAAGAATGGTTTGCAGCGAGGCTAGATTTCTTTTTTCTGTTTTGTTTTTTGAGTGGAGGAGCAGAGACAGGGAGTTCTATCAAGACATGTAATTTGCTTTGGGGAATTAGTTTGGTTAGCACAAGTACCAAAGAAACTGTCTCTGCCCACAACTGGGGAGGGAACCTGCCAAAATCTTGCTAGCAGCAATTACATCTGGTTAGGTCTGTTGATTAAACAATAATAGATTTTTAAAAATTTTATTAAGAAAATGTTATAAAGGAACAGACAGTCATAAGGTTAAATATAGGAAGTGACTGGGCAACCAGGTTCAGAGTATAGGTCATTGAGAAGCAACGTGTTACGGACTAGATTCCAAGTTCAACCAGTACATGACTTGCAGCATCCTGGATGGTGAAAGTCAAAAGACTTTTCTCCCACAAAAGCTCCCCATGCTATAAATAAATGTGTTAGTCTTTAAAAGTGGCATAGGACACCTTGTTTGTTTGGCTGAACTAGACTAACACGGCTCCCCCTTTGGAACTTGTCCAAAGACTAGGGGTTTGAAGTACAACTAGGAACATCACTTTTCTAGAGGTTATGAAGAGAGTATACTGGGTGCAGCGGAATGGAAGTACATATGTTAATAGAAGGGGGTTGTTCCGGATTGTGTCAGTAGTAAAGTGTGGAATTCTACACTTCCATGGCACCTTCCAGATGACCACTTCAAGTACTTTACAAACAATTAACCCTCACAATATCCCCATAAGGTAAGTGTTATCTTTTTTGCTTCTGTGATTTACATTCTCTCTGTGAGGGCCCATAGCTTTAGAATTCACTCCCTCCCATGTCTGAGACAGTCCCAAACCGATAACCTTCAGGGCTCATTGGCAAAGCTCGTATTTTTAACCATGTGCTTGAAAACAGGGAAGAGGAGAAATGTTAGAGGAAAAGTGGATTTGAGGTGGCTCTTTTAAACTGACCATAACTTAGAAATACTGTACATATAAGGCACCTAGAGCATATAGATGGGTGTCCTTTTTAGCATTTGTATATAGCATATACAAACAAATAAAATAAAGGGCAAGCCTGACTACAAGGCAAGTGGATAAATCCAGTCTGCTGAGAACTCCTATTTCGCTAGCAGTGGCACAAGGGAGTGAGATTTATGGAAACAGTCAAGCTGGAGGAATACCTACCTTCCTTTTCCCTTAAAAATGAACCTACATGTTCAGCACTTTGGAGAGGACCCCTAGATTTGGTTTGTTACTTTCTCTACAACCCCTGAATGCCAGAGATGTGCCAGAGGGAGAATTCCACAGTGCTGAATGCAAACTGAGTGGCCAATAGTCATGGAGCCTACTTTGTGCCAATGTCCTGCTTTAATTTATAGTCTGCACTGACTGCTTGTATCTCCCTCTGTAAGCTTTGATATGCTGCCACATGAGCAAAAATCCCTGCTGCTCCAAACATACCTCTTTCCCTCTTGTTCCACCCAACATAGATGCCATGCTCAGCCCTTGCACAATTAAGACTGATTTACTCCTGCACTGTGGCACAAACCGCAGCACCATCTGTGTGATCAAATACGGTCCATTTGTTAACTCTGCTTACAAATCCAGAATGTCAGTAATGGTTTGGATGGAGGGAAGAAGGAAACGCTACTTGTTCTTTGCAATATGTCCTTTTCATTTACACTGCACCTGGTAGATGGTAGAAGAGGATCTCATGGTGCTTCAAATGCATTAAGTTAACAAAACTCACACAACCAAGTGAATTTGAAAAAGGATATACAGGGATTGCTTGTTCTAATGCCAAAATATAAACCCTCCTGCGGTAGAACACAATTGTACAGAAACACTATGAAACAGGTTAGAGCAGAGAGTGAAGACTGCCATATCCACCTGAAACTGCAGAAGAAATTAGGGAGGCAAAGTATAATTACTTGACTTGGAATCTGGCCTAATATTAGGGTAAACACCTGCATAAGATATGATCCTTGGGATCTCTACTGACTCAGTGGTCAGTTTCAGTTTTCTGTTTCATACAAAATATGTCACCTCCAACAGAACTATACCTGAATAAAATTATGTATATTGATACAGATGCACAGGACAGAGTGCCAACTCTCAGTCCCTAATATTTCTTTCTGAAGCACCTAGGTGTTCCTTAGAAAGCTCTCCAGTTCAGGTACTGACCTGTGCCAATACTGGTTAACTTTCTGAGTTCTGATTAATTGCAGTACTATGTGGTGTGACTGCCAGATGGTTTAAAGACAATATGTCTTTGCAGATAGCACTCTCTCTCTCCAACTTACAATCATCCTATCAAGGGCAATAATCATCAGAGTGTCTGATTGTTCCAAACATCTCCCTAAAAAAACGACTACTGCTAACACATCACAACTTTTATTTCCTGCTTCTGACCACCAGAAGTAACAGCTGGTGGTGGTTGGAAATAGGAAATGGAAAAGCACAGAGGCAATTTTTAAAGTTTACTTTCATTCTTAATAATCTTCTCATCAAATACCACACTTCCTGATATTCAAGAGCACCACCATACACGGCAACAGAACTGTTCAGATACACTTTGTAGACCTGAGAGCCACAGACATGCTAGCTGACTGTTTAACAGCAAAGAGTATTGGAAGTACATAGCAACAACTATTTCTAAATGTCACAGAGATCTAAAATTATCTTATACTGTGTGTGTGGTATTAACACATTATACACACACAAAACATAACTTTTCATCTCAAATTATTTGGTGTACTGCATATAGGGATCTCTTCATCTGCCAAACTACTAAAAAGCAACCCCCTCTGGGGCAGGATACTTCCTGTCCCAAACTCTTGTGTAGCATTTCTGTAACTAATTTTGTATCATTTGAAATTTCAGGAAGAATTTAGGTCAACAAATATGATTATCTGAACTGGGTAAAAATACTCAGACTAAAATCTTGGCCCTAATCTTGTCAAAACTATTTTGGGAATGAGAGACAGGGCTAGCAATATCAACTAGTATTAATGTTACCCAACACTTTCCATTATAAGAGCTTGTTTTCAATTACGTACAACTTTGCTGAACTTTATTGTTTTGGTTGAAATTTTCCATGCTGGTTATCTGCCTCAGGCTGAATTTTTCTGGATAATTTAAGCCAAAATGGTTAAACCATTTCTGAGAATGAGGCTGGGGAAAAATATGTTTTATTTATGTTAAAAAATTCTGGTGACTTTTTTTTTTCATTATTATTATTTAAAGTCTCATGCCCCCATGCTTTGGAGCAGGGACTTGAAGACTGGCCTTTGTATCAGAAATGTGTCTTTTTCTGCTGCTGTGAAAAGCTGCCCAAATTTGGCCAAGTTACAAGACTCTGAAAAACAATCACAGGTTGACACATGCTCAGTAGACACTTAGATTTTAGCAGCTAAATTCCCCAAAGACTCCATTCATACAGGTGGATTTCCCAGGGTGAGGCTCATGCACTGCATTTGTGCATGCTGATCCCTGTGATTTCCCCAGCTGGAGGAAACTCAACTTCATAATTTTTGATAGTGGGAAACTACAGCTCTGGGCTGCTGAGAGTCCAGGCACCTGACCTGACAGCCAGGAGCCTGTTTCTCCTCTGCACTCAATGCTCCCCCTGCTGGGCCCAGGCAGAGTAGAAAGGGAGGCTGCTTGATTTGAATGCAGCAGGGACTAGAAGTAAAATTGGGGGAACAGAGAAGGATGGAAGTTGGGGCTGGAAGGGAGAAAGAAGGAGACTGCGAATTGGGATGAAAGAGAAAGTGGCAACTGGATGGACACGGAGAATGGGAGGGTCATTGGGGAGTAATGGGACTGGGTCCAGGACAGTAAGTGGAGGGGGGATGACTTGGACTGGCTGGATGAGAAGACTAGGACTGAGCACAAGTGGAGCAGAGAAAAGAAGAGGAGGGAAGACACATCTGATAAGGAGCTGGTGTACAAGGGAAAGACTGGTGCTGGCTTGGCAAAGAAAAGAGGATAAAGAGTTAGGGGAGGACGCTGTGACTGGATGAGGAGACCAAGGAGGGAGATTGGGACTAGGAGTCACTGGGGACAGTGAATGTGGCTGAAGGAAGGGGGACTGGAAGTGCAAGGGAGAAATGAGATAAGGAACCAAGAGCGGGGGAAACTAGGACTGACTATGGAAAAAGACTGGGACTGGGAAGAAAAGCTGGAGGAGGAAGAGAGACTTGGAAGAGGATGAGAAGCCAGAAGTGGGAGAGATACAGGACAGGGATAGATTGGAGGGGGCAGGGCAGAAGGAGTCACTCTTAAGGGGATGGACAGAAGAGCTTGTGCCCTTCCAGCTTACTGCACTCCAGAACACAGAGTCTCACCATTCCTCTGCTCAGAGAATATCTGTGAAACCCAAGGAGAAGTGCCCCATTCCCATCTAATCCCGGTCTACTAATGGATGACAACCTACTAGTACTATAAATTACTCTATTAGATAAAGTGGCAGATGTCTGTGTGGTGGATCTATTCTAAAGGTTCCAACCCTGCTGAGATTCATATTGGTGTCAATAAGCTACCACTTGATGGAAATTGTTTTTAATTACAACCACCTAGGAAATTACACACACACACAATTAATTAAAAGAGTATTCAGTTTGTAAAGTCAAACATTCAAAAATTAGGAAATCCAAGAATTAAGATGGCTGTGCAACCCTAATTTGGCCCTCTTATACATATGCAATATGATACAGCCTTTAATTACATGATGACATAGTATTTTAATGGGGGGGGGTTGTAGTTTATATATATACACCATACACCAATTACTCTTGGTGAGAAGACATATATATACTTAGAGGTGCAAATTTAGATGAGATGGAATTAGATTATATTATTCCATGAAATACAAAATGCTATAGCAAAAAATTACTTATGTAACTTATGTATCTCGCTCCTAGCATTGGAGATGAATATAAATTGCATTTCTAACATTCTTCTGACTAAGAAGCAGTCAATCCCAAGTACATATTTACCCTTCTTTCAAAACTCTTACAGCTTCACCAGTAATAGAGATTCTGCAACTTATCTGACAGCTTGTTTATGGTGTATGAGACAGAGTAGTTGTAAAAGTAAAAAAATGGAACCATACATGTTCTTTCATTCGAGCACAGACAGGGAGCCGGAACCTTTGGGATCTGTTTCCAGCTTTGTCCCTGACTCACTTTGCGACAGAGCACCACCTCTCTCTGTAGCCACTTACCCTTTCTCTGGCCTAATTTGCTCATATGTAAATTAAATATAATCATCCTATCTCCCCCCAGAGGTGCTGTGAGGCTTAATCCTTGTAATGCATTTTGAATTCTTCAGGTGAGAGACCATATTCAAGTGCAAAGTTATAATTTTGTTAACACTTAAACGCATAAGTAAGATTTAGTTGTAACTTACCTAATTCCCAGTCCATCCTTACTTCTGAAGAGAAGGGGAACCCTGAGAGCTTCTCTTTGCACATACTCGAAAGTAAAATCTGTTGGAATATTTGAATAAAAAACAATCAATTACAATGACATTCTCACATCACTCTACATTTTTTCCAAGATTCTCCATTTTAATTTCTGCAGCAAAGAAACCTCACTATCACTTAAAGAGAACCATAAAGGTATTCAACATTTTTAGGTCAAAGGAGAACCTGAGTGATTGACAACAGTCTCATAGCTGCGCTCCATTTTTCCTATTCACTTATACATGTAAAGCAGAATGCATTCAGAGCATCTCAGTTAAGATCCTAAGCTGAGATGTCTTGGTTATGATAAAATGGTAAATTAACACTTACAGAATATTCACAACCAAGTACCTAAGAGGCCTGGTACTTATAGAGCAAATGTTAGGATAAAGCTATATGGCTTGTTTTTAAGAAATATACTGTTTCTTTTGGGTTTTACAAGAGTACAGTGTAAGGCCCTGATCCTACAAACACTTGTGCACATTTTACTTTACACGGAGCTCATTGCAACAATGTACGTTTGTAAAGTTATATGGAGTGGTGTTGTAGCTGAGTCAAGTCCAGGACATTAGAAAGACAAGTTGGGTGAGGAAATCTCTCTTATTGAATCAGTTTCTCTTGGTAAGAGAGACAGTTTTCGAGTTGTACACTGAACAATATCACATTATTATTTCATTCTGAGGATTAAGCTGAACTGTTAATTTTTACATTAAATGGTCTGAAATGTCATATGTCATAGCTGAAACAATGATGCAAGTGATTCAGGACTAGTGGAAAAAGTGACAAGCAACAAACGGGACAGGGCCTTCAGGAACTCCATAGTTTATTTGGACTCTGCAGCCATAGAAATTAAATTAAATATTCAAGCCGCTGCATAGTACCTACCTGCAATCCTCCTTCCATAAAGGAGAGTAAATCCTATATAGCATCACTAAAGCATGCTTTGAACATTATAAATATTTAAATAGCTTATAATAAAAAATATGAATAATTTGTCTCCATGGCAATCCAAATATAACATTTCCAAACACCCAACCTATCCATCTTATATATATATCCACTTTTAATTGCTTAGGAAATTTAATTATCTAACAACCTTTATGGCACTCTGAATGAGATTTACCATCCTCAGATTACACACCTTGTTTCTGTTTACGATCAAAACAATTAGAAGGATGTGAGGAAAATCAATGCTAACTTTCCCCTCCTACTTGCTTGTTAATGTCTCTTTTTACAACATTTTCCCTCTTTTATTCAATTAGCGATGAAAAGAAGTTTGAGTAAAGCATTCCCAGGTACAGCTGTCTAGACCATTGTTTAGCTAAGGAATATTTTACTAACTCTTAATAATTACACTTGTTTTTAGAATAGTCAGAATACAACTTCTGTAATCTGTTTTTCACAGAACTTATGGAAGATGGTATTTTGCATTAGCAAAAAATTGTCATTTATTACTCAAATGCATTAACACTAAAAATATTCACCTGGCTTTAGCAACATGAATTAACTAAAACAAAACCCTTCTGAGTAGGACGCTCTACATTCAGGACACAAAATGCATGAGTGGGCAAGGGGTGTCAAGGATAAGTAACAGTTCAAGAAGCAGAGAGCAGATACACAACATATTACACTAGTGAACAAATAGCAATGGCAGGCTTTATTTAAGCCCCCAAAAAAGCAAATCACACTGCAGCTTTACAGCACCTCTGAAGAAAACTTCCAACCCACATTCCTGGCCATGGATCAAAGAGGTGCTACCATGAAAAACAGAAACAAGGAAGCAGACCATCAAAAATATTCAACCAATTCCATGTATTCAAATATCTTGAAATTTCTATTCTCACTCAGCAGCAAGATCTGCAAATTTAATATTTTGTATTGGTTACATTCAACTCTTCCTTTTATAGAAAAATTAAAGAGCCAAAAATTAAAATGGAGCAAATAAAAGATTGGGCCTTTCTTTAGAAAGATCCCACAAAGCATTAAAATCTCTTGTGGGGCTGAACAAAGCAGACATAGACCAAAACATGGTAACAAAAGACACTCATTTATTTTCAAGTTCCCTACAAGGAGAAAAGCTACCCAATGGTCTCAAAAGCTTCTAAGTAAGAGAAATAGTGGATTGTAACACAGTTGGCAAGTAGTAAGAAAAGCAAGTTAAGAATTTGGGAGACAAATAGAATGCAATTCACCTCTGGAAAATTACTGAACATTTTTAGAGCCAAGTAACAGGTGTTGGAGGGGGAGACTTCCTCCCAAAATAATAAATCTATCAAGAAGGCAGACATTTTCTTTGTCAGATAAAGGGGCTCTTCTAAAACAAGTTAAAGGTATCCATGCAAGGCTGAGCTTCAGAAAAAGAAGAAAATATTCTAAATTAAATTAGCAGCTTGTTAATTGTTGCCATTTGAAGAGGAATACAGCAGAAGTTAATAATTGGATGTTACTGATTCAAATTGGGGTGACTCCAAGGAAGTTGGATTTTGGAAGCAGCAATGTGGAATTTGGGTACCAATTTCAGTACAGCACAGTAAATAAAGCTGGCTTGCAAGCAACAGCACCCCTCAATCCATCTGATCCCCTAAAATACCAATCCCTGACACATCCCTTCCCAGCAGGCAAATAAGCTGCTAGTTGTACTGGCTGGCTTCAATTATTTATTACTTTGTAGCTAAATTCTAAAAGCAACTCCAGGTAGTTTGGAGGGGCGACTGTAATTTAATATATTATTAACACAAGGAAGTTATTTACCCTGGAGAACAGGAAAATCAATTGCATCCCTTGAAGCTGACAAACTGGAAGCAAATGGGACCTCGATTCAATATGGGGCAGAGAGGGAGGAAAGGAGGGACAAGAATCACACCACCACCGGGCTGAGCGGGGGCTGGGGGTTTTCTGCCTTTCTTCCACGAAACGGATTCCCTGAAATATTGGAAGCTGAACGGGGATCGCGCTGATCAGCTGGACTGAGGAGGGCGGGAGACACTGGGGTTTCGCTACAAGCCACATCCACGTGTCATTGCAAAACAAAAAGTTGCACATTCGTGAATAGGTTACATGGGATTGATGTGAGCAGCCCCCACGCCCTTGCCCACCTCTAGCTACAAAGGTAATGACACAGAAACACATGCATGTGTTTATTTCCTGGCAAGGTCCAAGCTAGGGCCCCAGCTCAGTGTGCAACATCCATCCCTCTACGCCCTCCGCTGCTGGTCGGCCTGGATTCGTCACCGGCTTCCCTGGAATGGGGGATGCAGGCGGGAAATACGAAACTCTGCAGCTCCTCTGGAGCAATCAAAGCAAAGAAAGAGGCACCCACCCATTCCTCTCCCACCAAACACATTCATCCCTAGACAGCCAAGCCGGCCATTTACCTTTCCCTTCCATGGCACGCACGAAATCCCCATGATACATGGGACTCTTTAATTTCTCCTCTAAATTAAAACCTCTGGTGCAGACAATTTCCTCCACGTCGGAGAGGTCCTCGTTTTCATCGTATCTCCTTCTCCCAATAGATCTCTGGAAAACAAAACAGAGCGGGAGTGCCAAGCGGACTTGGAGGAAGAAAAACGTTTAAACTTTGGGGCTACTTAATAAATAGGAGCTGGGGAAATAATTATCAAGGCTGCAAAATTAACCGTCCAGAAGGCTCCCCCTTTTCTCCTTGTGGCACCGAACTAACAGGTGTCCGACAGAAGGAACACCTTCTTGCACCAGTTTTTAAACGCAAAAGAAGGGAAGAGGTTTCCACACAGCACTGTTTAATTCGCAGAGCCCCGCATGACTGCCCCGTGTAAACCCGTACAAAAAGTGAGCGGCAGCCAGGCTCTGTTCCTAACCCATCGGGACTCCGCTCCTGTGTTCTTTGTGGAAGTCTAACTGAATAATTTCGCACAAAACCTCCATTTACTCCCACACGCGGTATTCAGTTGCAACATTGACATAATCCAAGGGTTTCCATAGGCACACCGGAAGCCACGATTTAAAAAACAAATTGCATTATGTAACGTTAGGATTTATCTGCGCTTCCCCCTCGCAACGCCCCGCGTTAGTCCTAGTCCACCAGGCTGCTCCCTTCAAGGAGGGGAAAGTGAGGCAGGACAGGAATGAGTTAAACGCACGAAGAGGGGTGTGTATGGAGTAGGCCCGGTGAAAACAGCAGCAGCCTCCCCCCGAACCAGCGTGTAACTTGTTAACAGCAACCCCTAGTTCTCCGGCAGCAATACAACGCCGAACTGCACGTTCACACACACAACACACTCCGCATGCAAACACAGGGCTGGCTGTGCACAAAGCTAGCTCCCTTTGGGGAACCAAATACACCAGCTGCCTCCATTGGGGTTGCTCATTTCCAAGCACTTTACAATCCAGATCGTCCTCTCTGTACATATATATAAAATCCCCCCAGCAGCCAGCCCTACAGAAACACACACTTGATCGGCACAATCCTTTACCACCAGGAAAAAGAAAAAGAAGAGTATTGTCCCACCCTCTCCTTCCCCTGTTATATTCCACCCCCTTCCCAAGGGTTTAAGCTGATCTCTTGCAAACTCAGTAGCTCTGCTGCCTACATTTTACATGCATTTCTCCCTTTGCAAATAATTAAGCAACATCAATTATAAAAATGTACAAACAGGAAATAGATAGAAGCCACTACACACCAATCTTCTTCCAGAGTCTTTCTCTGCCTCCATTTTTTTGGAGAGTTTCATCACTTAATTGTCAACAGTTCCTGTCCTGCATTTTTTTTGGCCCAAGTGGGGAAGAGGAAAAAGAAAAGCCATCCAGGTCTCTCTAAAGTTTTGCAATTTTGCACCAGCACTTTTTGGGGGAAGGGGGAGGGATGGGGAGGGGGCGGCGATGCGTTTTGCAAAGTCCTAAGGAACCATTTTCAGGCACTGAGTGTGGAGTGGGGCGCAGGCGTCATAATCCCCGGAACGTAAACATTGTTGCCGATCGCGTTCAGGGAAGGGGGGGCCCGGGGAGGCGGCGGCTGCAGAGGGGGCTGGGGGGAAACAAGATTGCACCCAGCGCCAAAGATCGCTGCTGCCGCCGCTGCTGGCTGGCTGCTCATATTGGTGTGTGTTGTTAGGTCACGAGTGTGCAGCAGGCATTGCACGCAGGCGCTGACTCACTGAGCTGTTTGTTATGGAGAGAGCTGGAGTGTCAGAGGTTGGAGGCAGCAGCGCCTACTCTGTAATATGAGGAGGAGAAAACAAGGTACGCAGGCTCACATAATGATAGAGACAGTCGCTCACGCAGGCACACAAGATACATAGAAGGACGTTCACAGGTGTACAGGCACGCTTATGCACATAAAGAGACGTGCACACGCAGTACCAATGTATACATGAAAATATACAGAACATACATAGAAAAATGCACAACATCACACCCATAGGGAGCGTGACACGTGGGAACATGGGAGATATACTTGGAGGCAAGACAGGCTCAGAGGCAAGGTGCATGGCAGTAAGATATGCGCATAAAATGTACACAAAGCACACAAATCTGAAATGCATGTGAGACATATACTCGAGAGTTACATGTAACTTTATAATAAAATCCAAACCTATGCTTGTATCCAGTGTTTACATCACAGAAATGGCCTTCCTTAAGAGAGGATCAGTGTCAGTAAAGAATACAGGGGAAGTATTGTAATCAGAAAAAAGTTACTGTTATTTTAAAAGGGATTGCACTACTTTATTTAAAGTTTTCCTCGTGTGTTTTTAAGGAATTGCTGCCCAGTATCAATTCTAAAAGGGTTTATATAATATTAATTCTGTTCTTGAAAGATGTAGTCTGTACTACAAAGGAAAGAAAATTACCTAATAAAATAATAGGGTTTATTTTAAGCGCTCAGTATCAGTAGCATCTATTATTTTTAACTCTTGCTCGTTTTTTAACCCTTTTATGAGATTAAAATATATTTTTGTAGCAGAGTGTATTTAAACAATTGCCTTACATAATAAATGATTTAATATAGGCTACTAAACAGTCATCACAGGAAAACAACTTTCAAGTATTATTGAACTAAGCTAGATTTGAACTTCACACAGTGCTAAAAAGCTCCATTTCACATTAACAAACTTATGAGCTATCCAGCCTCTGGGTTTCCCCTGCTCTTTAAGAGATCTGCTTAATGCTAGGTAATGAGAACCAGTGATTTTCACATGTAAGACATTGTCTAAGATTGTCTTAGGAGGTTGATAGTGATCAAATGTTTTTAACCAGCTGATGGCAGTTTAAAAGAGGGTGTCTGTGTGAAACAACAAAATAGTCATTTTGGATCAGTTCCCAAGTGTCTACATTGTTGTATACTGAGGAATTATGAAGCTCCTAAGTTACATTTCTTAACAAAATGTTTTATCTTTATTAAAAGAGGGGAAAAATCATTCCAAAACATAAGGAATCTAAACAACAGTCAAACCAGTTTAGAAGCTAAGATAAATCTGACTAGCAGAGTTGTATTTCTGCATATTTTTGTTTCCAGACCAATTAAACAGATTTAGACTAGAAAATTAATTGCAATAGCCTATCATTCTTTATTGATTCTGTGCTCTTCTAGCCAACAGAAATGCAGACACTCACATAGGTTCCTGTTTAGTCGCTCTGCATACAGTCAGTCAGTTAATTAACACTTTAATTGATAGATTAAAATATTGTGCAAAACATATAACTAACACATCACAAAACCAACATTATAGGCCTGGGTGGCAGTCTCATTAGAAAGACTAAAGACTCAATGAACCATGGTAAACTGACAGAGGAAAGATTGTTCAGAAGTGGCTTAGAACACAGAAGAGCCAGGTTTAATTCCGGGATCCACCACAGACTTCTTTTTGATGCTAGGCAAGTCATTCAGTCCCACATCTTCAAAGGAATGTATGTAGCATCCAGCGTCCATTTAAATCATTAGGAGTTTTGAGGATCCTTAGCATCCATTGATTTATTTGGAGCTAGATACTGAATAACTTCGGGGATCTCTTTGTAAAAGTTCCCATCTATAAAATGAAGATGGCAGGTCTTCCTTCCCCCAGAGGAATGTTATATGGATGGACATATTAAGAGTTGTGAGGTGTTGTGATGTTTATTATATATTAAAATACATATTTACCAGTTGCTACCTTAAGGCTTCAATCCTGAAAAATCATATGCACAGGCTAACTTTAAGCAAGGAACACAAAGGTTAAAGTTAAGCACACATGTAAATCTTTGCAGGACTGAGGCCAGAATAGTTGAGTACAAGATAAATGAGAGTAGAAAATCATCAGAAACAAAGCAATTAATCAATTAAATAAGCCCCTGTTACAAAAAGTCCATCAATAAGATACCACAGAGGCAAAAAAAAATCTTTATTTTTTTCCCAGATCAATAAAATCTGGGATTCTTGGCATATCAAGCAAAGACACCAACAAGTATATTAAACACACAAATAAACAGAAACTAGAGCACGTTACTAAAATTCTGGAAGTAAAGCAGTTTCAGAAATATCATAGTCTGAGTCAATGGGCTTCCAGCCTGAGAACACTGATTACGGTACTTTTTAATCTTGTATTGAGACAGAAATTATTGATTTTAACTTTTCATAAGGATGTTTTATGGCTTATATTAACTAAAAATTTTCCATAAAATCTTTTGTTTCTTTTTCAATTATAATTTATTTTACCAATAAAATATTTTCTTCACTTTGTGTTATAATTAATCAAAAACTAAACAAAACCTTAGATGGATCCAAAAAGGAATTGGACATTTATATAAAGGATGAGAACATCTACATTTGCATTAGGTAGGATAAAAATATTATAAGTGATATTAAACCCTTATGCTTCAGAACACAGGCCATCCACTAAATGATGAGAGTTAGGAAGCATTTTTGCCATAGGGCACTGGGCAGGTTATTCCTTTGCTGGGAGTGTCTGCAGCTTCTTCTGTAGCATCTGATACTGGCCAGCAATCAACTGGACCACTTCAATGCTTCTTTAAAAATAAAACCCAAATTTATGAAGGTATTCATATGTCTGGGGGGTGACTGGATCATTGGGAGATGGGCTACAATAAATCATATCAAAAAATCTTTTTTGTTAATGTTAGTAAAATTATTTATATTACAATTATGGCCACAGCGCCCTATTCACTGACAGTTAAGAGCTGGAGCTTTCAGAAAAACACCCAATATCTTACAACTCCTGCTAGAATAATCAAAGTTCTCACCGCTCTGGTTACTCAGGCGATGTGTGGGAAGAGGTGAATTTCTCCCTTGTTGAGCTCACAGGCAAATGTGTTTCCTGTTAAACAAAGTAAATTGTGCTAAAGATCAGATCTTTAAACACTCTTCACCTGACTGGAGATGAAAAACTAGATTTTGAACATTTCACTGCCTTGGGACAGTATGTGTAAAATAAAAATACTTCAGTCTGTCTGTGTCTAGCGAGACCAGACCAATGTTTTTCTCACTCAGGAGACTCACTGATTGCAACTTGAAGCTGCATCCCACATCCTTCCAAGCAGCGCTGCTGTACCTTCTTAGACTCATCACTGTTTGAGACTGCTAACAATCCTTGCCTCTTCTCCCAGTTGAATTTCTTACCCCATTATATTTTTCATGCCAAACTTTCCATTTGAATTTCCATTTTGCAATAATACAAGTTTTGTTGTGTGACACAACAGGAACAAATGGAAGTAACTATTTACATATTTGGCTAACAATATACTTAGAAAAGGTGCTGTGTAGAGGGTGAATGAATGGTTCTATTTCTGGGCCAAATTCATTAGAATGCTAGAGAATTACAATGCTTCATCCCTATTCTAAGACCTGCAGAGGTACTTTTCTAGCACAGACTTAAATGCTCATGTATAGCAGACAAATGGAATTAATATTTTATTTACTTATTGGGGAAGGATGAAGGTCTGGGTTAACTCTGCTCGGGCAGGAACCTGAACCTGTAGTCCTAGTTCCTAGGAAATGTAACCTAAAGCTTCAGATTCCTAATCTGATTTCTCTGGTTTAGTAACCTCTACATAAAAGAAGAGTACAAATGAACTAAAAAGTATAACAATGGTCATATTTGTATAGATTCCATCATCTCCTTTTGATATAGTCTATATAGCAATATGAAGGAATCTGCAGAGCAGGAAATGCATGATGGGAGGAACTAAGGAAAACAAAGTTTATGGCCTGATTTTTGTGGTATCATTCATGTGTAAAATGCTACCAAATCAGACTGACAGTATTTTTACAGTCTGCAATAGTGTGAATAACATAAGTTGCATGGGTGTGGAAAATCAATCCCTCGGTGCCTTTTATATCCACTGCAACTAAAATGAATATAAAATTGCTTCTGCCTTTGAGATGTGATTGTCCCATGTCTGATTCTAGAAAATAGAGCCATCCATATCTAGTAGTGTGTTTGTACTTTTTTTTTTTTTTTTTAACCATAGCATCATTTCTTTTTCTCACTTACATCTCTCCATAGCCCCAAGCTCTCCATGGCACTAAGAGTATCTTCATAGCTTTGTATTAAGACCCAGAATTCCAGAATCGTCTTTGTGGATGTGTGACCTTTGCCAAGTCACTTCACCTCTCTGTGCTTTGCTTTCTCCCTCTATATATAAAAAAAAATTGCCATATAAAACAGGTTAAGCACTTCAGGGCCTTCAGGTGGTAAGTGCTGTTTACTAGCTTAATAAGTAGTAGTATACAAATCTCTTATGCATCAGAAAGGTTGTTTGATACACAAGGCAGAGGATTGAGACCTTTTGATCGGTCTTTGGATTTAAGATCAAGTGAGGGGGTTAAGAATTATTTTGGAAGCTGTTCCTTACAGCATACTATGCAATCCACTTACTAGGGCTGGCCTTCACTACAGAGTTTTGTTGACAAAAGTCAGCTTTTGGTGACAAAACAGTGATGGTGTATACACTACAGTGTTCCCCCTGCCAACAAAACTTTCCTACTCTGGTGAAAAAATAAAACCACCTTGACACAAGGCGTACAGCTTTTTGTGGCAAAGTGAGCGATAAAGCTTCAGATGCTGTTTGCAGGTAATTAGGCTTCATGAGATATCCTGCAATGCCCATCCTGACTGTTTTGCTCAGTGCTTTGAACTCTGTTGCACTGCCCTGAATTCCACCTACACAGGCATGCACCCCTCCCATTTCATCCAAGGAAGGTTTGCCTTGCTCATTGTGGATTGCTCACAGCATCACTTATTCCTGCTACAAAACTGATCTACCCCCTCTCCTTCAATCCAGGCAGGAGCCTTTCTGGTTCTCTCAAGAGACAAGATTGTAGGAGAACTCCAAGGTAATCAACCCTGCTCTTCTATGGCAGATATATGGGCAGTATGGGCCGCTGCAGGGGATTGAAGGGAGAGAGACTCCTGATGTGCTGTGCAGAGCAAGGGAGGGGGGTAGAGGTTGATATCTGGGTGTCTTCCTCCCCACACCAGTGAACAGGTCTCAGCTGAGGTGGGGTGGGAACTGATGGACAATAGCTATCTGTGCACTAGCTTCTGTCTCAGGATTGGTTGCTTCTGGCTACTGTCTGAACATCAAGAGACGGTGCGGGCATACTCACTGTCCCCCACACTGTGTGTCTCCAACTCACACTCACTCCCTATTATACACTTCCCCCCACTCTCACACTTTGTTCTTTGGGCTATTGTGTATGTGTTCAGCAGTGTCAATTTGGATGTTAGGGCAGGTGAAAAGCAGCAGACAATCTAGTAGGATGCCTGTGAATGGATGGGATTCAGAAACTAGCTAGATGCTGAAACTAAGGAGAACTGCAGAGGTAGGGGGAAACCCATTATTTATTATATTGTTAGCCCTTGGAGACAGGGATTATCAAGATGTTTATACAACACCTACCAAATGAGGCCTTGACCTCGGTTAGTACCTAGGCAAAACCACAATGTAAATGCTTCATAAGATCATGGGATGATACATTGTATTTCAGTTAATAGTAAATAAACATTGTGATGCATTCAGTTTTAAACCATCCTTTGATACACTATAAAAACAAAGAGCAGGATTGCAATTATTCCATGGAAGGTACTATTAGGGTGCAAATATTATAACAGATTGCAAAATTGAATGTTCACCTCATGAGATAGGAAGGAAGCCCTTTTTCCAGGGGGTGAGCAGTGAGTCAGAAATAGGACTAAATTGTGATTCCATAGTAGACACTTCTCCCTCTCTCTAGTGACTATCTGCTGATTTAATAAGAGTGAAACTTTTCAACTTGGAAAAGAGATGACAAAGGGGGGATATGATAGAGGTCTATAAAATCATAATTGGTGTGGACAAAGTAAATGAGGAAGTGTTATTTACTCCTCATAACACAAATTAGGGTCACCAGATGAAATCAATAGGCATCACATTTAAAATTAACAAAAAGAAATATTTCTTCGCAATGCATAGTCAACCTGTGGAACTCCTTGCCAGTAGAAGCTGTGAAGGACAAGATTGTAACAAGAGTTTAAAAAAAGAACTATATAAATTCATGGAGGGTAGGTCCATCAATGGCTATTAGCCAGGATAGGCAGAAATTGCTGTTTGTCAGAGGCTGGGAATGGCCAATGGGATGGATCACTTGATGATTACCTTCTGTTCATTCCCTCTGAAGCACCTGTCACTGGCCACCGGTCTGGATAGACCATTGGTCTGACCAAATATGCCCATTCCTATGTTCTTAAACATCTGTTGAACTGTACTACTTATCTGCTACCTACTGCAGGGCAAACAATTTTTTTCAGAGGATACTTAAAATTAATGGCATTCTTAACTGGAGGTATGGCTTAGGATTCAGATTGCTAGATCCTATGAATTGCTGTAAGTGTAAAAATAATTCATTTTAACAGAAAGTTATTGAATACAGCGAGTGGAAGGTGGCTGGACTTGAGCTGCCAGTGATTGGAATGTTGGGATCAGAAGGTTCCGTGGCAGTTGGGCGTCCAATTGCCTGTGCTTGAATGCACGAATCTGCAATCCCTGTCCCCAGCCTAGAGACAATTTGGGTCTGGGAGTGAGTGTAGGTAGAAGTTTGAGCAGATACGTGTGTCCCAGTAATTCCAGAGGAGGGAATATAAAAGAATGACATCATAGAGAAGTTGAACACTTACTGTGCGTCTGCACGGCACACATTTTACAGCAGTACAGACGCCGCATGCATCTCCGCCCCCACCCCAGGTAGAATAGCGGGGTAGACTGCTGAGGTGATTAGCATAATCACATGCCTGAACCTTGTGGGGGTGTGCCGCATGTGGCTCCCTGCACCCTGGTACAGTGCATCCCCCGCCACCACCATTATTTTAAAGAGTGCCTTGTCCTGCTGCCGGAGCCTCTCACCATTGTAGGAAAATGTTCTGGCCGGGGGAAAGTTGGGAGGAAAGGTTCAGCAGCTTGCCCCTACATCCCACAACTGATCCGTCTGCAGAGCTATTAAAAACACATGGCTGGGCCACGCCAGCTGGCTCAGGATAAGGGGCTGTTTAATTGCCGTGCAGACATCTGGGCTGAAGCTCAGCTCCAGGACCCTGCAAGGTTGAAAAGTCCCAGAAGCCCAGGCTTGGGGAACTGCTACTGAACAGCACCTGAGCCCTGTAAGCCCAAGTCAGCCGGCACAGGCCGGCTCTGACATGCCCAAGGGGACACAGCTAGTTTTTCGCTACAGGGTGTAAACGCCACGTACCCTATGTGCAGCCGCCAGGGGAGTGCGGAATAGATCTACCCTTTCGGTGACTAATTAAACGGCTGGCAGAAAACAATAAAATAAACCCTAAATAACTCAGAAGACAGCCCCCTTGACTCCCTGCCAAACTCATCTCTGCAGCTCTATGGCCGCCATTTTCACAAGTGGCCACTGCCTGGACACCAGAGGATGGAGGGGCAGGTGCCCAGCAGGGCTGTTCCAGCTAAAACAATCTGGACCTAACTGCAAAATGCAAACCCAGCCCCCCCAAAGTCAGTGACTATTAAAATATCCGTGGGTGAATTTAACTTCCTTGGGCTGGAGTGGGGGCAGAGGCAGGCTAGGTGAGGGCTGGGGCCAGGCCCCCCCAAGCTAGCTTGATTGGAAGGGAGAGGGGCCAGGCCCCCCAGGATACCCTGACTGGAAAAGGGGCGGGGCCAGGCCCCCCAGGGTACCCTGACTGGAGAAGGGGGAGGAGCCAGACCTCCTAGAATACCCTGACTGGAAAAGGGGTGGGGCCAGGCCCCCCAGGGTACCCTGACTGGAGAAGGGGGAGGGGCCAGACCCCCCAGAATACCCTGACTGGAAAAGGGGCGGGGCCAGGCTCCCCGGGGTGCCCTGACTAGAGAAGGGGGAGGGGCCAGCCCCCTAGAGTGCATTGACTGGAGAAGGGGGAGGGGCCAGGCTCCCCAGGGTGCCCTGACTAGAGAAGGGGGAGGGGCCAGGGTGCCCTGACTGGAGAAGGGGGAGGGG
>ML685954.1:3730622-3763369 GCA_007922175.1 Pelusios castaneus
CTGACTGGAGAAGGGGGAGGGGCCAGCCCCCCCAGGGTGCCCTGACTGGAGAAGGGGGAGGGGCCAGCCCCCCCAGGGTGCCCTGACTGGAGATGGGGGAGGGGCCAGGCTCCCCGGGGTGCCCTGACTGGAGAAGGGGGAGGGGCGTGACAGGAAAGGGGAGCGAGGCCAGGGCCAGCGTAGCCTGCGGGGTGAACAAGGCCCGGCAGTCGGGGCTGAGTGAGCCGCCCCGCACGGGCGCTGTGGGGCAAAGGGCAGGGAGTGACGGCTGAACGCGGAGGAATACCTTCCTGCGCGCTCCGCTCCGTTTCCCCCACGCCTGGAGGGGCGGAGCAGGCTGCATCCGGCAGAGGCGGTGTTGGGGCACTGAGGCGCGTGCGCGGCGCCCAGGGAGGCGGGGCGTGGCCTGGCGCGCAGGCTCGGGGCTGAGACCCGGAGACGAGTCCGGGTCTTGTCACTGACTCGGCCGCAGCGCAGGCGGCGCGCGGGGTGAGGGGCGCGTGCAGCCGGAAGCAGCAGCAGCGAGAGGAGGCGCCTCGGGACGGGATCTGCAGCAGGGCCAGGCGCCCTCTCTGTGCTTCTCCTCCCGCAGCTCCGGTGCGAGCCGCCCCGCCGGCGCCCATGAGCCTGAACGAGCACTCGATGCAGGCGCTGTCCTGGCGGAAGCTCTACCTGAGCCGGGCCAAGCTGAAAGCGTCCAGCCGCACCTCTGCGCTGCTCTCCGGCTTCGCGATGGTGAGCGACCCCATCCTCCCCGGCTTGCTGGGCGGGCACGGGCCGCCACGCTCCGGGGGAAGAGGTGCAGCTGAGCCGGGACAGCGTCCTCCCCCCCGCAGGGCAGATAGTCCCACCCCGCAGCCGGGTTTATATTCCCCTAGGCGCTGTAAGTACCCGTCCTCTGTGGATCAGGAGCCAGATCTATCGAGATGTGCTTTTTGCTGGTTCCTGGGCGACGTGGAGTGTCTGCCGCTAGCCCTCCGTGCAGCGCCGAGCACCAGCATGTCCAGAGAAACCCCTGCCTGGGTGTCTGATCTCCATTGCAATAGGCCGTCTTAGCTCAGGCGCGTCAACCTCAAAATGATTTGGGGAGAGCTACTCCTGAACGGTGGGCACCAGCCTGTGTGTCGCTCCCTGGCTGAAGTTAGAGTGGAGGGAAAGAATTAAGGCTTTGTTCATGAGGCAGGCGATGGGTTGGAGGAGGATTCAAACTGTCTAGGAGGATTTGCAGATCAGTGGCTGCATGTTCACCATTTTTTACTTTGATTTATATAGTGGCTTCTTCCCTCGCTTAATGGCTTCCCTTCTTGGTTTACTAACACTTCCCCAAATGTGGAATTATGTTGTCCATGGCGTTTATTGTTTTGCTGGTTGGCTTCCTGACTGCTTTGTCTTCCGCTGATTCAAGAGTGAGCTCATCTCTGGAGTATATTCTTCCCAGGTACAAGTGGCTTCTCACAGAATGGGCCCATTATAACCAGAATACAGTCTATATGTTGCCATGCATTGAAATAATTCAGGACTTTAATTTCACTTCATTGTAAATTTGGGGTTCTACATGTCCTAAACTAGGGCAACATTGAACACATCTTGTTGGGGGGGTTTTAAGGCAGTTTTGCATAATTCATTGCTCTACAAAATCTTGCATGCATTTTTTCAGACTGATTTGTCAAGAAATGGGTTATACATGAATGGCTCCACACTGGCTTTTTTTTATACTGCCTTATTACATGTGAAAAATGAATGTTTGTACAAATTGCTGTATTGCAGCTCTTCATTATCACACAGGTTTTGGTTCTGAAATTGTACAATCAACTAATGTTGTCAATCAGTGGCAGGTAAGAGGGCGGTGCTGAGTTCAGGATCAGGATCATCACTGTACTTAAGCTGTATCCACAGTACAGCAGCACTTCAGCTACAGTACTAGTGAAGACACAACTGATAGGGATTTTCCATTGCTGTAGTAAATCCACCCTCTTGAGAAAGCCAGCAGATAGGTCAACAGAGAGTTCTTCTGTCCACCCCTAGGATGTCTGTGCTGGGGTCTAGATCAGCTGCTAAGCAATGTAGCTAGCTTACCTAAAGTTTTAGGTGTAGACCAGACCTAAAGCCCCAATCCTTTGGATTGACACATGCCCTTAGCTTTACATGTGTGAACGGTCCCATTGACTCTGTCAGAACTGCTAATATGCATAAACTTAAGTGGATATACAAGTCTTTGCAGGCTTGAATATTTAATGCATCATTAGGTCCAGCTTGTAGGTGTCTTCTCAACAATCATATGCAGTAAATCTCCAATCTGTTGCATGAATTGCGATGCCCCCTGTTGACTCCTGTTGACTTGATGGGGGGGCTCTGGGCTAGGGCACAAGTCTGACTGCACACAGCAAATAGTAGGATCAGAACCCATTGTTGCCTCCTACTTTAAGTACCAGAATCTTTCTATTCTTGGTGTTTTTGCTAGAGTCCATTTCATCTATGTGATTTTAAATTAGTTTGCAGTCTTTGGATAGAATTAGTGTTGTCATTCAAGAAGTGAAAATCTGCTAAATGGCTCTTTAAATCTGTCTTAAGTAGCTCTGATACCTACTCCAGGGCTCACAAATAAAAAATAAAACTCCATTTACTTTATCTTTTTTCATTATAAAGGGACACTTCAGTGTAAAAGTAGTACTACTATATCCAGTGTTTTCACCACTGTTGCATGTAATTCCTAAGGTTCTTATAACAATGACTGAATGACCCTAGAAAAACTTTTCTCTCTACATTTAGTTTATTCAGGATAATTTTGTGTATAATCCATTTTGCTGCTTCGTCACAGAATTGGTCAGTTTTACTGATTGGGTGATCTTTTCACACACCCAGAGGGATTAGAAGCACGCGTGCACGCAAAATGAGACTCAAGGGCAGACGTAGTGCCTAGTCTTCTTTTAAATTAATTAAAAAAGATTAGTATCCAATGACTGTCCCGTTAACCATCCATTATGGTTGCAATACATGTTTCCAGTTGTACTCCTGAACCTTACTTTTAGGAAAATCATGGCTTTTTAAATAGCATGAATCTAGATCATCAGTGTCTTTTTCATTCAAAGTGGATGTGAATGCATTTTATATTAATAAAAAATCTGGCCCTCAAAAGTCTCCGGGATGAGCTCTTAGGTTAAATGGGACATTTCTAGGTCCTGCTGGACTCCTTTACAAACCCTTTTCACCACTTTTATACTTTGTCTAATTCAGGGGTAGGCAATCCAAATGATAAGAGCCATTTAAAAAAATTCCTTCAATAGCCAAGTGGTTTGAGAAACACAATGGGAGTAGCCTCTTGGTGGGTGGTGAAGGGAGCTGGGCCAGGGCACCTGCCACAGGGTTCCCTGGTGGAGAGGGAGACTGCCCAGAACCAGGAGTGGGCCATCCACAGGGTCCCCTGGTGGCTGGGGTGGGAGCTGGGGGGGGGAGGAAGCCCAGGTCCTGGAGCCACAAGGAGGCAATGAAAGAGCCACATGCGGCTCTGGAGCCATGGGTTGCAGACCCCTGGTCTAACTGGAGATGCTTTCTGAGTATATTTTGAAATGTTGTCTTATTTTTCTGCAGCGCATTGTTTGGAAACAGCATCCTCACTTTAAGTGCCATTTTTCTGATGTAGAATGTATTCTTGTCAGCCAGAAACATTCAGCTATACTTAATCAGTGTGAAAGAAATGTTTCAGTTTCCAACACTGCTGAAAGACGCACCGACCATCTCCCTTTGAGACGAGTCCTTTATTAGCTTGTAAGCCATGACCTTCCTTTATTTTAAATAACATAAAATTACTCTAATATACAAACAGAACAAAGTGAGCAGTGTGAATCAACCTCCTGACGGTCAAATAAATGTCAGTGTCATACTTCAATGGCTAAAAACAGAATGCAGCTCTTTCGGGGCATTGGTAGACTGACAGACAGGCAGCTGTGCTTAGAGCAGAGGCATATTTGAGTGAATTCTCTACTGAGCACCATGCATCAGCCTGTGGTAGTTCAGCACATTTTGCACTGCCACGTATTCTACCAAACACCCATTCTGATCAGACCAAATCATTTATTGTGGCAATTTCCTGCATCCGTATTTGATTATAAAAATGATAGGTGATAATGAGGAAAATAGCTTTACTTTCTACTGTGTTCTAGTTTGTATGCTTTTTAAAAGAAGGGGTTTAATATTGCAGAATAATTGACTGTTTTAGAGCTGAAAGAAAATTGGTGTGAATTAACAGCAGTGCTACTTGTTTGCATCAGGCATCAAGGGATAAATCTTAATACAGCAAGCTTGATTAATTGGGATGTGTTTAATCAAATGGATTGTTTACTAATATGAATGTAGTTCAAGAGACAATTGTGTATATACAAATGAAAATTTGCAAATACTCAAGTCAGGTTTCAAATTCACAAATGCCAGGTATTAAAAAATATAGATATATATAACATCATCCTGTGTTAGTGTTAACTGTTCTGAGTTGCAATGTGTGCTAACATGAGAGAAAGATAGTCAGTTCTGATATTTGCAGACTGTAGTTAAGAAACTGCATCACCAGAGGAGACTGAAGGATTTAGCTAATCTAATATCCTGTGTCACACTGTGCCCAGTACCAGTGTGGTGATTTGGGGCATCTATGCAATTTATGAATTCTGGTAAGATATGAAAATTGCTGTACCACAAATGCCATAATGTATGTGTATCACTATTGCATCCTGGTACCCTGGTATGTCCTCAGAACTCAGCGGTCATCTAGCCAGGCAAAGGAGCACCTTGGGACAATGGGTTTCTCTTCTCTTGTCTATAGGAGTGTAGGGTCTAAGTGGAAAGTGGAAATACTCCAAGCAGGACAAAGGTGAAAGCAACAGAGCAGGCCAGGGAAGGCTCAGAAAGACTTTTCAATAGAAAGGAAAGAGATGGATCAACCAAGATCAGTAAGGTGCTTACCTCAGCCTGAAGAGTGCCCTGCAATGGTGGGGAAACTGAGGCAGCAAGATGCATGCAGAGTTTTAATTTTGTGGAGACCTGTCAGGATCGTGTACAAAGTCTGTCTGCATGCCAAGCACTGACCATTTAATCACTATGTCCTTGAAGAAGTAAACCAGAATACTCTCAACTAGTGGAGTTGTGAGAGAGTATGTGTTTAACTGATGGGAGTGAATCTAATGGGTGAGCACTGGCTCCATGGATAGCGAGCTGCATGGTCCGGACTCTCAGTAGGTAGTAACAGATTAACAATCTGTACCATGAGAATGTGCCAGAGACTCTAAGATTGGGACAGTGCTGGGCTCCTTTCTGATGCTGAAGTCTTAAACCCCCCAGGATTCAGCACCTGTCTCACCTCACAGGACTCTGGTGAGGATGCTCAGCTAGATCTGTGACATTCAGATATTTTAGAGGAAATTGTTGGGGCAGCCTTTTGATTTGTGGGGCCAGTAAACAAAAGCAAAGCCCCAGATTGCTGGAAGCCTGGAGAATGAGGTGGTGAATTGCAGTGTCTGCAGAGGGCAAGGATATCTAAGCAGTCACTTGCTAAATCCCCCTCAGGGGGATTGAGGCCATGTTCTCTCTTTCTGCATTATCATATGTGAAGAAGACTGGAAAAGATTTTACTGTTTTGATTTTTTTTTTTTAACTTGTCTTTACTGTAGCCTGGAAGGTTCTGCCCTTGTCTACGCTAGAGAAATGTTGCTAAAATTACTCATCCTTGCTAACACTCTTTCACCTCCATTTGTGTTGGCGGTGTTAGGACCCTTAGTGTAACGGTTGGCTGGCATTTAAAGTGGAGTGTCAATTAGATCTTTGAGTAGTATTAAAGGATGTGCAGCTTTTAATACTAGAAATACAGCAGTTGTATCAATGGGGATTTTTTCTAGTGAAATCCTTCAGATTTAGAAAGAACCTTATGGACTGAATTTTAAGCTAGTCTGTGTCTGTTTGCTACGTTCTCCTGTTGTGACTCTGATATGGAAAGGAACATTAACTAGTATTTAGTGCATTTAACTTGTTTCATGGACTCAGCCAAGACAGCTAATATCTTTGCTTTAGTCTCTCCTTTGTAAAGTACCATAACACCTACCTCACAGGATTATTATTTTTTAAAGTGCCTTGTGATCTTTGAGTTAAAGGTGTAACGTAAGTGCAAGTAATATTCTAGTCAGGATGGCAAGAGGTCTGGTGTTTATGAATCAGCTTAGATGGGTTTGAGCTTTCATCTGACATTGGATAGAATTGACAGCCCCTCAGATGGGAACGGATTCTAAATCTGATCAGATAAAATTAAATATATATTTTACTTTTTACAGTCATTTAGTTAGTTTAACTGGATATAGGCGAGTTCTGTCCCTCTACCTGGCTGCTAGCCAAAACAAAGAGCCAGATGTTGTAGGTAGAGGGATGCTTGGGCCAGAGATGGTAAAGGATAATGGTGCTAGACCCCAGGAATTGTAGTGTGCCACATGATTTAGATGATTATCAACCACTTAGTTCTGTTTGTTTTAAAGGGTTGTTTAATCTTGCTGCATTGTTTCTAATTTCTTTTAAAATCCTGAAAAATTTTAGTGTTAATTTTGTTCACCTTTGTCAATTACGTTACCATTTGCTGTGGCTTCCAGTGTAACAGGTTATCATAGCTCAGCTTTTTACTGAAGATGTTGGAAAGTGTTATTGCTGCATATTAACTGTCAACATTGTATTTTGTTGTGTTGCAAAACAAAGGAGGCTGTTGGTTAAGATGACAGTCAGGTTAAAAGTATGTAAATATTAAAAACATAATCTAATGCCAGTGTTACTATTCTTTAGTATATTTAAACTGGAAAAATGTCTAATCTGACTCCTTCTTCAATTGAATGGCTTGTATTGGCTTATATTTTACCCTGCTCAAATAACGAAAATAGGCTGGTCAAATATCACATCTTACATTGTTTCCTTGCCAGGTGATCATGTGCTAGTGGTGGTATTTCGGTTGCATATACTATGGGGAAATTCTTTAAATTCAAACAGTTGAAATAAAAAAAACCCCTTGAACTTCTATTAATAGGTTTTGTAAAATTCCAAAGGGGTAGCCGTGTTAGTCTATTGTAGAAAGACAACAGAGCCCTGTGGCACTTTTAAAGACTAACAGATTTATTTATCGCATGAGCTTTCGTGGGAGAAAATCCACTAAATTGTGGACTTCAAATTATTTTAACAGGATGAAGTATGTGGTTATTTAGAATCTGAAGGACATTCCCTACAGGACAATGTAGTTGACCTTGGTGAATGGATCCAGTGTTACAAGCTGTGGCTGTATTGCCACGTAACTGACTAATATATAAGCTTGCAAATACAGAGCACTGCAAGAGAAACATCTGCAAAATAGCCTTCTGAATACTCCATTGCCATTTTGATTTTATTACAATGACTTCACCCAAGAAAGATTTATTATCAAAATTCTTTCAGTATCTGAATTGCCGCTTTTTGTGCCCTATCAGGTTCCTGGTCCGAATGTTCTAGGTGCTGTACAAACAGATTGGAAGGACGTGCCCTGACCCATAAAAATTACAATCTAATTGTAAAGCCTTTCTTTACAACAAGCTCTTATTAGAGGTAATTGCTGGTTTTAAATATAAGTAAAATAATCCTCAACTGCTGTATTTCAGTGAGTTGTAATAATATACCAGGGACCTAATTTTGTCTCCCTCCCCCATTTCACCTTCCATTGCTCCAGAATAGAGGGCAAAACATGACCATTGGAAATATCCCTTGTATAAAATGGCTCTTCTGCTGGCACAGCCTAGCAGTTGGAGCTTGAGTTCCATCTCTTCTGGACCACAGAATGCTGTCTAGCTGGCCTTGTAACTTAGAGAAGGCCCAGAATTTGGAAGGTCCAAAGGATAGTGTTTAGCCATTGTTGGGGTAGTGTGACACTATGCAGAACCCCTGGGGTACAGCCTGGGAGCTGAGGAACCACTGGGTACTCTTACCCACTACTTAGCTTTGGGGTGATCTTTCCACCAGACTGGCCGGTGACACACAGGCAGCCTCTGCAGACCCTGTTATCACTGAACCCAATAGCAGATGGCGGGAGACACCCGACTTAGGTGAATGAATGATTTCCAGCCACAGGGGAACCAAAAACAACAGAGAAACTCCAGCTGGCTCCCCAAGCCAGGATCCCAAGACTATACTATCTTGCCTTGCTCAACAGGCTTGACCAGTGAATGTTGTTACCCAGTCCATCTTCCCCTCAGGTGGAAAGAACAGCACCAGCTTTTGTTACTGATCAATTTGCCCATGCCCTTCATTCAAAAACACACTAGTTAAGATAAAAGATTAAACAAGCTTATTAATGACCAGAAAATAGCTTTTAAATGGCAAGCATAAAGAGATTAAAAGTAGTTACCAAAAGAAATAAATCTAAAACCAGAGTCTACAGGCTAGCAAGGTTTGAATTGGCAGTGTCTCTCACCCTCAATAGGTCAAATTCCAAAGGGGTAGCCGTGTTAGTCTATTGTAGAAAGCTCTGTTATCTTTCCTCAATAGGTGGTACAGGACTCCTTATTTGTTTAGAGGACTGGGCAGCCTTCCCTGCCTAGGCCTCCCCTCCCTACTTTCAAAGTCCCTTTGTCTTCCAGATGACCCTTCGGGTATTCATTAATATGGGAATGGAGTCAAGCTGTGGTGTCATTCCCTTTCTTTTATAGTATCCTTAGCAAGCTGGAATGATCTGGGGGCCTGTTGGGTCTTCCTCATTGATCAGTCAGGCCCCATTGTGAACGTGCTTCCTACAGTGAAGCCTTCACTGTAAACCTTTCCCGTTAGTGAAATCTATTCTTGAATGGGTGAGAGAGCGAGCACTAGCTATTAACACTGTCTGGTCATTCCATTGTTGTGTCTGAAAGACTTTTTGTGGGAGTTTACCACCTGAGAACAGGACTTCTTTATAATCTCCTTGCATACAGGGGCAGCACATACAGTCCAAAAAGATATCAATGTCAGCAGATCAAAATTTTTACAATTATATTACACAAGGCACACCGTGCACAGAACATATAATTACATGACATTGGTGAATCTGGGTTGTTGGGGTTTTGGGGGGAAGGGGGAGAGGGGCGTTTTCAGACAGAGGGTGTAACATGGGGATGCAAGAAACAACCTCACCTTCACTTGCACAATTTATCTGCAGAATGAAATTGATTTGTGTACACTACCTTTTCAAGATGTTTCTGATCTGATTATAATTCTGCCCCTCTTTCGCAAAGGCTACCAAACAACATGAGGCTTAATAATCTGTGTATTATCTCTCTACTGATAGTGCAAAGTTTTAAAGATTTTCTGTTATCCTCAAACTCCATGTAGTAGTAAACATCTTGAAGACAGGATTTTAAGTTAGATAGTTAAATGATATATTACCGGGCATTGTTTCCTGGGTTTAAAACTAATAGTAATGAATTTATTTTGTCCTTCTGCTTCCCTGGACTATCATGGGACTTTGTATGAGCCTCTTACAATAACGCTTTCTGAATGAGCCAGTCTTCCTTACTAGTGTCTATCCCAATCTTTTTTTTTTTTTAAATCACCACTTTTCAATTTAAATGTTTATCTCCTTAAGAATGAACAGCACAGTCATGAAGATTGATGAAGGTAGAATCAGTACAGCTCTCCTTCAACATGAGCACAGGGGGAAGGGAGAAATACTAGTTTAAAATATTTTTGTAAACTTTTTTAATGCAACCCTAGCAGATGAAATAGTTGGGGGCTGAATATTTGAAATTGGCATGGAAATAGCCCTCATGTGGAAGTGCTTTTCAGTGATCTGTAGGAAACTGGATTTAACTCAATTGAGTAATGAGACTCTGAAAATCACATTCACTTTAAATTTTGCTCTCTTTCCACCTCCCCCACCAACTCAGTGTGCAGCTGAGGGGAGGCTTCATCCCACATACAATATGTGGCTAGATTATCTGTAAATCCATCTGTTAGTCAGCTATATTACTGGGCAGTTTCCTAGGGCTGAATATGAGGCTATTGGGTCCTTCCAGATGTAGTACACATTGCCTATCTGTCCACAGCAGCCCCCACACAACAGCCTGTTAACTCACCGTGGCTTCAAACTAATTCTTTTTTATGACATTACCTGCTAGCCTGTATTTAGCTGGCTGTCTCCAGGCCTGAGGGAAATGTCAGGAACTGGTAACAAGAATCACATCACTATGTGGTTGGTACATTCATTGGTCTCTGAGAGCCAAAAATGAAACTAATTAGTGCCACACACAGTGGTGGCCTTAACGAAGTCACTACCTTGGGAATCAATTAAATTCATGTCATCCAAAAAGCTGACACTTGGGGCAGTTCTTTAAAATGTATTGACATTTGCTGTAATTATTCTGTAAGAGGGCAGTCCCTAGGTTTGCTCACAGGAATCACGCAGCGTACTTACAGTAATCCAGAGGAAGTTACACCCTTCCTATTCTTGCACTGGATTCTGCCTGACCTCTTGTGATGGCTGCCGTCCTGCTGAGTTACAGAAATCTCTGATTTTGATATATAGTTAAGGCCCTGTCTCCACAACAGGCATGACCATATCAGCCATTGTATAACCGTAACCCGAGCAATTTAAAAACAGAAATTTTACCTGTTCAAATGAAATTACAGGGCATACCCTGGTTCTTTAATTTCTGCCGTTTTATTGCCACCTGCACACCATTTGTGCTGGACCAGGGACTAAGGTAAAGGACTGTTTTTAGTGTTCTTTCAGCTAAACCAGTTTCTTCCAAGGTGGTGTTTTGCTGGTGAATATGGACCAAGCCAAACTGAAAACAGGGTTTGAGCACTGCATTGTACACCTGGTTTCCCAACTCTCTCTCCAGCCTAGGATTAAATGATCGTAAATCAAAAAGAGGAAAAGAATTTGTTTCACATCCCTTGTGTTTGATTTGAAAGCAGCTCTCCGTGGTATGCTCATGTGAGCACCCTAAATAGATGCCCAAGAACAGAATTCCAAATATTCCTGCTTTGTTCTGACATGAAATATTTTTAATTGGCATCACAGGGAAACTGATGAGGAGACGTGTGAGACTTCCTTTCCACTCAAAGGGGGAATTAAATACTTGATTCTTAACCTTTTTTTTTTTTTTTAAAGACCGTCTTTATCATCCTTCTCCATCTGATGGAGCTTACTTGGAGTCTGGTTTGGGCATGTTAATCTTCCGTTAAGTATTAGCACAGAATATCTGAGCTGTCTTTAAGTCGTGGAATGTTCTTGAGGCTAAAATAGAGTTGACAGCTAAGCTGTCCAATTTCAAGACAAGCACCATTAATAGAGAGAAGTCATAGAGAGAGGAGAAATTAAATTCATGTGCATGAAAATGAAATCCTTTGCTGTGTATTGAATATTAATACTGTATGAAGAGTACATCATCTTTGCTGCTGAACGTGTTTCATGTGCCCCAGCATTTTATAGATCCATGGAGACAGAAGAAGAGAGCATCAGCCATGAAGAAGAGGCATAGTTAGTGTATCCACGTGTGCACTTGACTGACTCCTGTCTAACCTGGTCACATTGAAGATTTTTGCTTATTGCCTAGATCTGAGCTCCGGAAATGGCCACGCAGTTATAACTTGTACTTAAGATGTTTGAGAAAGTTGCTACAGATCAAAGCTTGCTTCATAGTCTGGGATGAAATAAGTAGTGTGTGTGTGGGGCCAAACAGTATGTCTTGAGGTATTCCTTTCCATGCACTTGTGTCTAAAATGTGAAACTGCTCAAAGCTGAGAAAACATATTTTAAAGAATTTCATAACCTAATAGCCCCTGTGCAAATGCATCCAGTGATCCTTTGCTGTTGAGCTGTGCCCTCTGATATCTCAACACAAATGTAATGAAACAGGAAATCTAATTAATTTGATACAGCAAAGGGGAAGTGTTAAATTTTTGAGTGTACCTTGTTACTATTTGTTACAGGTGCATTTCTTTCTTTCCATTTCTAGTTCTCTGTTCCCGTTGCATGCTTTGTTCGAAGTACTCCTCACTTTGAAGGCTTTTTTATGATGTGAACAACAGTGATGCAGTTAAAATTTATACAGTACTGAATGCAGATTTTTGTCTGTCACTAATGGGATGTTTAAAGGCAACATTTAGATTTAACTGGTAGGAGACACTAGTTCCAATTATTTCAGTGACTCTGAACATGCGCTAGTATCTCATTATGTATTAATTTAGCCCTGATGGTTAAATAAATGCATGTATTTACCCTCCTAATCTTTACTGTTCATTTGTTTCTGATGTAAACACATGCTGACAAATTAATTGAGCCTCCTGATGCAAAAGACCAAAACTTGCTTGCTGAAATGTTCTTGTATTTCAGCTTTACTCAAAAGTAACTGTGCCCTGTCTCAAAGCCAAATTTATCATGATCAGGTGGTAGTTTTTCAAGAGAATTGCCTGGATTACAGTCTCTAAGCAACTGTGCGCGCTTGTAAGAATCTTCTGAAAGAGTAGCTTTTAAAATTTCCTCTTTTGCTAGGAACACTCCTATATTGGATAAAGGGTGATCTACAAGGGATGATAAATCTAATAAGACTTCATTTGATGCTCATATAACATGAATGGAAACATCTCAATTATATTTGAAGGAACATTGAATTAATTTAACCTTATGTCAGGGAGGCAAGGGAGAACTCTGTTAGGATCGGGGTGAAATCCTGGCCCTAGTAAAGTAAATGGCAAAACTTACACTGAATTTAGTGGTGCCATGATTTTGTCCCATATCCTTGGCCACTCCTAAGTATTGCTAATCAGTGATGACAGAGCTGTAAGGCATTCTGCCTTGGCAGGAGTAGTTGAATATTTCCCTTAGATAGAGAAATTTTAGATGGTGTATTGCTGAGGTCCTCTGCCAGCCCCTTCTGACCCAGGTGATGTTGGGAATGGGTGTGAGTAGGGAAAAATTGGGGTGAACCCTGACAATCCTAACCAGCAGCACAGACCCGTGTATAATTAAAATGATATTTTGGTCAACATGTCCTTCGGTATTTTAGAACAAGTAGATCTGATCCTCAGACATCAATGCTTTTGCTTCTGAATCTAATTTGAAGAGGAAAACCAGCTTTTTTGCTTTTTCAACTCCTAATTGGTTTCTTAACTTTGAATGAACTAGTCATTGAAACTGCAGAGAACATTCTCTGCACCTGGAGAGGAGACCATTGTTGTCAAAAGCTGCTTCAGCAAATTCTAGTTTCAGGTGCTTAGCCAATGACTTCCACCAGTTAAAGTGGTTTAACTTTATTTTTAAAACATTGGCAGCAAACATGTCCTGTCTGAATATTTTCTTGTTTCATTCAAAATATCTTAATTGATTAAAATAATTTAAAGCCTAATTTCAGTTCTCATCATTTTAAATTTATTTTAAATAAGTTTTTTTAAAAGCCTCTTTTGAATTGGTTTAAAATCAGATATTTATCCACTCTGATTTAGACTTCCCTGCAGTGTTTGGAGTCCAAACTTTGCAGCCAAGTGCTATTGCACAACAATCAGCAAGTGACCTTTCCAAGTCTCTTTTCATTGTCCAGATACAATAAAGATTATGAAATTATCCTTTTTCACTGTTCAGATGCAATATTGAAATATTGTATTGATCTAAAATGGGAATGCTTAAACCCATTACTTGTAAAGTGATGTCTTAAAAAGTACAGCTCATTATTAAATCTATCTTCTTCCTTTCCAGGTGGCTATGGTGGAGGTTCAGCTAGACAAAGAGCATGACTACCCTGAAGGTCTCTTGATAGCTTTCAGCGCCTGCACTACTGTGCTTGTTGCTGTTCACCTCTTTGCTCTCATGATAAGTACCTGCATTCTTCCAAATATAGAGGCTGTTAGTAATGTGCATAATCTCAACTCTGTAAAGGAGTCTCCTCATGAGCGTATGCATCGGCACATTGAGCTTGCCTGGGCATTTTCCACTGTCATTGGGACTTTGCTGTTCCTCGCAGAGGTGGTGCTGCTGTGTTGGGTGAAATTTCTTCCCCTAAAGAAACAGCATCAGACTTCAGATCAAGGCAACAATTCTACCATCACCCCAGGAAAGGCGGCAGCCATTACCTCAACATCTATTATGGTTCCCTTTGGATTGATTTTCATTGTGTTTGCAGTCCACTTCTATAGGTCACTGGTGAGCCACAAAACAGACAGGCAGTTTCAAGAACTGAATGAACTTGCTGAGTTTGCACGACTCCAGGATCAGCTAGATCACAGAGGTGACACCCTACCGCCTCCTGGCAGCCATTTTGCATAACATTGTACTTTGTTTAAAAATCCATTTTTTGCTTTTGCCTTGCTATGTTGACTCCTTTGTGCATGAACTAGCTGGACTGTTGATTTTGTTTTAAAAAGATCTTATAAGTACTGTGCTAATTTCTTACGGTTTAAAATAAACTTGGACTACTGACATCTGAAGAGACTGATGTTGGGTTTCGCAGCACTGAGCATGCATCTCTCATCCCTCCTCTTATCATCTGGGTTGGGGTTTTTTTAATGTTGATTGGTGAATATATCAATGCGTAAGGGGAGTTTAAAATTTAAGCCTTGGTTTTTGTTAGGGGTGGGAGAAAAGCCTTATTTCTCTCTATTCAATGTTGCTGTTTGCTAGAAAGTGTTGCTTGTCCCGTCCATGTTGCATGGCACAATATAAATTACTTGGGACATATAGTAATTGGCATTTGGTTTCAGTGCTAGTCTGTGATCTTTAAAAGTCTGATAAATGGTAAAAATGAGAGCTTTCCCATCTTCCCTTCCCACTAGCTCCTCAATCAAGTTTTTCTGCCAAGCAGTTATTTTACTTTGCTAATTTCTATAGCGCCTTTTGCCATGGCAGCTGTAAGTTGTCTCCAGATACCCATGACCAGTCCTACTGCGATGTGGTAGGAGCTGCATCTGTAGGACTGAGGCCCTAACTGTACTCTTCTTTGGGAAGAAAATATAGAAAAAAAGCAATACTTGCTTTAATGTTCGTGGGAGCAGATATGTTATCCGAAGTGATAAAATTACCTGTTTTCATTGAGGAAACCTTTTAAAAGGAAAAAACTAGACGGAGAAACTACCATTAGATTTTTTTCTTCATTTCTTGAAAACTTGTTGCCATTAATGGCTTTTCTCTAGCAATAACATACACTGGTAGAGACCTAACCACAGTGGAACTACTGCTGTTCTTCTAAACCAAAGTAGCAATTATTTTATACTTTTTATATAAAAACTATATTTTTTGAATAAATTCTCAGATACAAATGATAAAAGGCGCTTTGTCTGTGTGGGAATCCCAAGTAATTAGTTATGCTTTGATCTGGTTCAGTAGAAGAATCTTCTGCTTGCTCAAATATGGTATTTAAGATTTTAATGTTTTACCACACACAATTTTTGCTTCCAAGATGTTCTGGAAGACCCTTTCTCGCTAAATACTTATTTATGAAAACAAATTATTTTTATTTTTAGTGTTGCTTCTTAATTGTAAGATGTGCATCTTTTATAGAATGAAACTACTGTTTTAGCCTCAAGATATTGTGTCGAATTCTAACTTCTTCCTCAAGCAAAAACCTTCCAGTTGACAAGGATAGTGTTGTTTAGCCTCAACTCCTGCAGAATTTGCATGATTCCAGATACATTAAAAAGGGAATTGTGGTTTTGGGACAACATTTATACTGCCTTCACTGAAGGATGGACATGGGTGTGTTAATTGGTGAAAAATCTCTTCAAACCCAGAAACTACCTGTTTATTATGTTTGGATCCCATGGGACAGAACTGGGATCTTGGCTCGTAGCTAATGTTATGGAATGTAATTCTGTAATTTTGAGATAAAGGTATTAAATTCAACTGTGGCCTAGTAGGTGTCGTTCCTCTTATGGCTTCAAGTGGCGCCTACGGTGAATTTAGTCTATCTGGCCTCTTTACCAGATGAATTCAACCTGCGTTACAAATTAAGGACCTAATTTTGCAAACATTGGCTCCTGAATATAGTACTTCCATCAGTGTGATTGACTTATTAGTGTAAACACCACACCCAATAAAATGTTACTGAGACTGGACCCAAAATGCAGTTTATATTCTGAAAAATGACTTTACAAGTTGTATCAAATGTCTGTGACTATATTTCAATGACATTTTTTAACCTACTGTGCTCTCACAAGCAAAATCCTTTTGGTTCAAGCCTAGGAGTCAGTTTGAAAAGAAATAGTCTCTGCATAACTACCTGGACATGATTGTAAACATGGTTTATTGGTAGTGTGTGTTTTGGGAATGGCCGTCTTGCTGAAAAATGACCCCTTTCTAACACACTGCTGTCTGGCAGCCCTGTGTCTGCCTGCAAGTCAGCCCCATCTCACATTTTCATTTGATTTTTATTTTTTAATTCAAGATTAAACTGATTTTTATAAAGTGTCAAGTTTCAGTAATGCGACCCTATGTGCAGAAAATTGTAAGCTAAATTAATAAGTTTGGGAGTATAGAAGGCAAGATGGTGAACCCTAATTGCAGCTACCAGCAGAATGCATGTCGATTCGGCAATACCAGGCTGACATCTATGCTAGCATGTCTCTCGATTGACCAGTCGGTACCAACTTGTTTTTAATTTAACAAGTAGGACTAGCATTCCATTGATTTAGTGGTATGGTTTTGAAGAAAATAAAAATGCAGTCCTTCCAGATTATTTCCATGACTTCCTGGAACATAAAAGGATAGCTAGCATCTGCTTGGTTTTCAGCCCTTTTGACCCAGACCATCTGATATTAAAATAGCCCAGAAATTAGTTTACAGTCATACATTTTTTTATAATGTAGGGTCAATGTCTACATTTTAGTTTATTCATGGGCAGAATTATTTCTTCCTATAGGGCCTCTTCACCTTCCAAACTCCGGAGTAAAATGGACTCTATGCAAATAGAAAATGAAATGCACATTGAAGAACTGGTTAATTTCTTGAGTGGGCTTTGGTATTACTTCTCTGCTTTATGGAAAACCACAGTCTAAAATCGCACTATATGGAACTAGAAAAATGATTCAAATTGTATTCTTTTTTTCACACCTTTATCAGCAGCCTGTTCTCATTCTTGGCTATCATCAAACATTGCCTGAGCCTCTTCTAAAACATCATCTGGATTGGCTAGTTCAATCTAAATTAAAAACAGAAATATGTTACTCGACATAATTAAAGAAGATCAAGATTAGTAAATACTAATTACTCAAGAGTTAATGGAGAATCTCTCACTTAACTGGACTTTAATTTATCCTGCAGCCTCTCACTAAATACTTTCTTCATTTTATGATGACTGCAAGTGTCTGTCTATTACTTTTCCTTTCACTACCTAGTAAATGCCTGGGTGCTACCATAGCAAGTACATAATGCAGACAAAGTGTACCCAAGGCCTGCCACAGCGGTTAGCATAATAGGTGCTCACTTGCAGATCCTGTTACCACTTTTTTCCTCTAGTCTGTTAAGTCACAACCATAGTTTCAACAACAGGTGAGTTGTAGCCTGTTCGTCTACTGCCCACAAATGGGGACGGTCTCTGGCAGTGGCTAGAATCAGTTGCTTCTAAAGAAGGTGCAAAAATTCTCAGTATGGAAAATGATGGAACAACGTAGCTACTGGAAAACTTTCTTCCTAGTCAATTAGTGGTTAGTTTATGCCCTGAAACCTGAGAGTTTATATACCCTCTTTAAAAAAAAAATTCTACTTAATGTAATTGTAAATGTCATCCATATAAGTATATATTTTTTTAAATTGTATACATTCAACAAATTAACTGTTGTGGAAGAAGGCTGTTTCCTATTACAATTCATTATTTCGTATGCTTCCATTGTGTCCCTCTTATTCACCTCTTCTTTAAACGATACCAATAATTTTAATGTCTCTTCACACAGAGGTCTCTCTGTGCCTCAAAGTACTTTTATCATCTGCCTCTGAACCTCTTTTCTATTTCTCTTTTAGACTCTGTTCGAATAGGATGGTTAGAACCAAACATCAGAACATTAGGACAGTGTTCCATGGATTTGTATAACATTTTCAGTATTTTCCATTTTATTCCTTATACAGACTAACACTTGTGAATTTTGTGTTTTCACTGCTCTGTCTGCAGTGGTACCTAAGTCTGTCTTCAGTGATAAGAAGTGAGCAATGGGTAAGAGTAGTTCCTTTTATTCTTTCAAAGGTGCATTGCCTTCCACATGTGAGTCTTTCATTTCATCTACCAGCCTGCTGCCTATTCACCTGGGTTTATTAGGTTTCTCTGATGTTTCTCACAATTTCTGTAGTCTTAAGTAATCTAAATAATTTTGTGCCCGCTGCACATTTTGCCAGGTCATTAATAAATATAGTAAACACCACTGGTGCAGAATTTTGGATCATTTGTTTAATAATATTTTTGTCAGGCCAAAAATTGGTCACGTCTCCCAGCTTTGTTTTTGGACTCTTTGACAGTTTCTACCTCTCAACTCATGTCTAAATTTCTTTAAAAGTCTCTTAAAAGGGACTTTATCAAAGACTTTTTGAAAATCCAAATAATCTGACAGTTGGTTCCCCTTTCTCCACTACTTTTCTGAAGGCTCAAAATATTCCTCTCCATGAAAGAGTTGGTGGCTCTGACGAAGTGGGATTTTCTCTCATGAAAGCTCATGTGATAAATAAATTTGTTAATCTTTAAAAGTGCCACAGGACTCCTTGTTTATTTTGGTGAAAAGTGCTCTGACTATAATAGAGGTGGATACTTCCTCTTTGTTTCTCGAGCAGGAACAGGGCTTGTAGGGGATGTGTTATCATTTAACCTGCAGGGAATTTAAATAAATAAATAGAAATAAACATCCTCTTTCAGCGGAAAGGCTAATTTAATCAGCTACTCTTTGTCTAGATCATTTTAAGAGGCAGTTCACTTGTGTGACCTCTGACAACCCTTGAAAGGTAAATATTTTTAGCTGTGTACGTTGCACTCTTTCCTGTAACAATTAAATATTCCTTTGCAACTAAGGCTATGTACACACGATCACTTTATTGCGCGGTAAGGCTCCTTACCATGCAATAAAGCCAATAGCGTACACACGATCAATTTCTCTGTTGCGTGGCAACACCCTCTTGCCGCGCAACAGTTAAACCATTCAAAACGAGAGTGGTAGCATTATCGCGGAACAGCTGTTCCACGGTAATGCTCGTCTGTACTCTAAGGCTATGTACACACGATCACTTTATTGCACGGTAAGGCTCCTTGTTTGTTTTATCAAAATTAGAAGGAAAAGTTGTAGCAAATTTTTTTTATTTTTTTTTAACCAAGGGGCAAACTAAAAATTAACTTATGTTTTGTTTCGCTACCTCAGGTGGGCCCCAGAAGTCATTCCTGGCCAAAGGAATCCAGTCTTACATGCCATGAGACACATGCGCACCAACAGTGGAAACCATGTGGACAATCACACAAAGAAGAAAGAAATATTACTCAGCAATGTGGCTTAACATCTAATGGTGAAGCTGTAACCTGTGCTGTCTATGAAACACCATTCACAAAGATTAAATTTCCAATCAAAGTTACCTTTGGGATTGGATATTGTGTAGGGGTAGGAGCTTCTTCTCGGCCAAAGTCATTCATAGTTCCACACTTTGGAATATCTGCTACCCAAAAACCTTCAAACAACTGGCCTTTGTTCAGGTAGAAAAACTTTCCCAAGCCATGTTTTTTTCCATCTTTCCAGGTTCCTTCATACCGATTTTCATTTCCTGTAATGGTTCAAATAAAGACATGGACAAAGAGTGCACATTTTCATTAAGTGACTAGAAATTAAACATCAACAAAACATGGATAAGCCAAGGTATATGTAAAATTTCTGCCTGGCTCTGTACATGAGGGGAAATCTAATGGAGATAGCACTGCATGTCCTGAGTGCATTTGGCCTCAGACTTTAACTGCCCTGTGGAATTGGGAGAACACACAAAAAAATACACATATTTATAGCTCCATTTTATCAAAAACTTGGGATATGTTGAAATAAACTAGAGGTCCCATCTCTACTCTTTCCATGATAGTCAAAACAGTATAGTTCATACCCTTGGTCTCTATTGTACATATGTTATGGGCTGGTTTAAAACCTTCTTGCAATGGACTATAATGGAGCCAGTAAATCAATGTGAAGCCCTAGTCTAGATCCTCCTCCCCAGGCAGTCTGCCAGCATAAGCAATTTAATCTTGGGTTGCAGTTCATCACAACCTCTGCTGAAGAACTGCTTTTCTTTCCCCATTGCAAAGCTTTCAGCATGTGGGGAGGTTTCCAGAGAATGAGTTGAATATATTAAGCTTGTGGGCATCAAATAATTGTGCTGGCTAATTTTAACCAAAAGGAATTCATGTTATAATCAGTTCCAGGCTGAGACAGAAGTAGCTGGGCTCTGAAACAGACAGCAGCCAATGGCTCAGCCTTGATAGGCTAGGACAGTGGTCGGCAAACTGCGGCTCGCGAGCCACAAGCGGCTCTTTAGCCCCTTGAATTTGGCTCTTCTTGGTGCGAGCCTTGGTCCCTTTAAGTACAGACTGCTGCTGCGGCCGGGCCTGGGAGATTGAAATCTCCCGCCCTGAGCATGCGCAGACAGAGCGTGCTCAGGGTGGGAGCGGCCTGGCAGAGAAGCAGCTCTGCCGGCCGTCCCTGCAGCTGCGAGCCTCCAGCCAGGTAAGGGGGCTGGAGGGAGGCCTAGAGAGTGGTCGGGGGACGAGGAGAGTGTTTGGGGGGGGGACGCGAGGAGAGTGGGTGGGGGGTGGCGCCGCTGCCGCCGCCGCCACCTGGAGAGGGGTGGAGGGCCCCGGTAAGCCGCGGCAGAGCCGGCCTCGTGGCTGGCCGTCCCCGCCCCCAGGGTGGGACAGGCAGGGTCTGCCTGCCCCACGCTGCTGGGGCAGGGGGGTGGCTGCAGCCGGCCGTGTGCCTCGTTCCCGGGGCCGCGATCATCGTCCGGGGCTGGGATGGGTCCGGCGGCTTCGCCAGCCAGCCTTCTTCTTCTTCCACAAATACAGGAAACGTTGTGGATTGAAAGAAGATGTAGTGTCAAGAATTGAGAAAGGTATGTTGACATGGTTAGGAATACCCTTATTAAGTTAATAAAATATATAGGAAGGTACATTGTTAAGTTTAAAAAATTTGGCACTCAAAAGAAATTTCAATCGCTGTTTTGTTGATATTTGGCTCAGTTGACTAAAAAGTTTGCCAACCACTGGGCTAGGAGCATGTGTACTTGCGTGGACAAGTTAATAATACAAAGATAAGGGTGGTGTAATTTGATTCACAAACTCTACAGAATCATAATCTCAATTGTCACCTCTGCCGGGTGGCAGAAGGATATGCTGTGCTCCCCCTCCCCAGCCTCCAGCTCTATGGCTTCCATGTGTCGGAAATGGGCCAAATTGGGTATAATTCTAAAGCCCTTTCTCCAACAAACACAATGGTACCAAACATGATGAAGTGAGAACAATTAGGTAGCTGTATGTGTATATTAGAGGAAAAAAAATTAAATCAACTTTTTAACTATACTTTAACACAGGCATGCTAAACATGCAGCCGGCACAAAGTCAAAATTGTGAGCCTTGACTGACTGCTGTGTTATCGGTAAATGCTCAGAACAGGATACCATGTTAATTTTTATGAATGTTACAGATTACTATACGTTAAAGGGATGCTTCAAATTGAGTTCCCACTAGAAAAAAAGAAATGGGTCAGTCAGGCTGATTATCAGCTTTAGTATTATATGCCAAAAGTGTTGTAATGGGGCACTGTTTAAGATGTCAGTATTCAGCCAGAAATTACTGGCATCCATCTGTAAATGGTATGCACATAGTTACATAACATGTGTTACATAACATCATTACAACTCCAAGTAATTTATTACAAAATCCTTGTTTTTACTTTGTTCTTGATAATTTTTAAACTTCAGTGGGAAACAAAGAGTACTGACTAGTAACTGAGATTTAATTTTTGAACTAGATGAGGGTGACATTAAAAGAAGTGAGGCAGATGTGCTATGTGATTTATATATGGAAAGTTGGTTGCTGATTTTCTTTAACAAGGGTGAATTATTGGTCTAATGTGAATTTACATGTATGGCAAATATGGTATCTCTGGTTTGTATACAATTCACATTAAAGGCATTGCTCATACTTCCTAGCTGCTCTGCTTTACCAGTTTACTAGGAATGGTGTTCACTTGGGAAAACAATTAGATGAAGACCCACAGCACTGGAGATATTTTCTTCTAAAATATTCCTGGAACACAAGTCTTCTGAGAAAGATTGAGATTCTTATTTTTGGATTAAATTATAAACTCCAACCAAAAGAGAAGTCCAAAATTTGATTTTTATTATGAGATTCTTTCTGAAATTTCCAATTCATACACGTGTTCTTTCTGGTTGGGGGATAAGCCCTATAAATCCCATGTGTTTGTTGGGAACTCATCCCAATGAGCACAAGGTTTTTGGAGATGGTCAGTGTTTAAAGCCATTGATTAATAATCAATGACCAACAAAATGCAAGTTTTCTTTCTTTAAAGAAAAGCAACATAAAAACAAAGTTAAAAAAAATACTGGAAATGAAACTTCTCCTTGTCAGATGCACCAATTAGAAAGTTTGTTTGGAAAAGCATTTGATTTGATCAGAGACATTAGTTCTTCACTGATACAAGTAGTATATTAGCCTCTAACTTGCCTCTCTCCCCACTCTGCTAATTTACTACTATAGTAAGCGTAAGTTATATCAGTGTTGGGTTATGCCACTCAGAGCTGTATGGGGCAAATATTAGCTCCCCATCTTCATGGAACAAAGAGATAAAACAATGCCACCTAGCAGATGTTCCCCTCTCTCCAGAATCCAAGACTAAAAATGTGAGAGTGAAAGGTACGGGGAGCAATCCAAACCCCTGATAGGTCATAATTTGGAATGGCTGAGATATTACCTACATAATAAAGACACACTGAGGTACTGCATGCTAAGACAAAGTTCCAGCAAATGTCTCTAAGTACAGAAGTTGTTGGAACCTACTTAAACGAAGCATTCCTTGGCCACTGTGCTTGTCTTCCGACCATTGGCCTTCATAGATGGAGCCATCTTTGTAGTACATTCTGCCCCAGCCGCTTCTTTTCCCGCCACTCCATTCCCCTTCATAATATTCCATGTCCGAATACAATTTAATTCCATAGCCCTAAAATTACAAGGGTTACAGTCTCACTTTAACATACACTGTCTCTTTTCAGTGCAGAGAATCTAGTGCTCAGAGTCTGGCTTCCTGGGTTCTGTTCTCAGATTTGCCACTAACTTTGCATTATTATTTTTATACAGACACAGCAGCTATTCAAAAATTTAAATATGTTCTTTATTCATAATGACTATAAAGGGAAAAAAGGACCTGTTCTTTATTCATAATTACTATAAAGGGAAAAAAATCACCTACCCCATATAAGGAAGGGGAGACAGTCTCCAAATCAAATTCAGATTTGGCCAAGTCTAATATATTGTCATTTTAGAATTGCAGAAATTAGAACAGAAAATAACCTAGTCCTGACTGCATGGGCCTTTGGCCAACGAAGGATCAATCCCTATGACCTATGTTTCAAGGAAATAAAGGACAACTGTCAGGGACAAAATATTTGTAAGAGACTCTACCCTAAAATGTTTTATTTCTGCTACAAAATCATACACAGGACAAAAATTGTATTTATATCATAGTACATGTTCTTTTGTATGATTACTGCTGAAATATAGGACAAAATGGGGCTTACTGGTTTACTGACTTAGGCACCTTTAAAATGGGGATTCTGTGGCCCCTCAGGCCATATGGTACACTTCTTTGTCTATCAATAGTTTTCTCTTAAAAGTCCCAAGGAATGGATGGCTGACTCTTGGGAGTCTATAGATCTCTAACAGGTAATAACCATACATGGGAAAAATCTCACACTCAGAACATTTTTCCAATATTCAGATGACACTTTTTTTTTTATTTAATCCTTTTTCAGTTTTACATCATCCCTCCCTCCATACTCCAGTGGCCCTATGAATCTTGGCAAAGCCCTAGACCATGTATATAATGCCAACTTGAAGATACACACGATTCCATAATTAATCTTTTTGTCAAATAGCCACATATATCTACAAAATGGTTCCTTTTTCTGCTCCTGAGTGTCTCTGACCACCATTTCGTCTCCTGCCATCTTCTTCGTTCCCATGGGGGCAGGTGCATGTGTGTGTATAAGCTTCAGAGAGATTCCTGCACTGCTATACATCGAATGACTGAGCAGTGAGAGCAAGGTCTCTCCAGAGTGAGGCAAGAACAAATACTGCCCTACTACCCTCAAATCATCTCAGTGCTTGTCTGTTTGGGGAAACTCGGGGACCATGTTAAGACTAATTAATTAATTATGTGACTTTAACATGCATTAAACCCTTTGATGGACACTTCATTCTGACGTAAAGTTGCTTTAGTTCAATTTGTTAATCCCAGAAGCATTAATTCACTGTATTTCTGAGTGAGGAATGCCCACAGGTGTTTTAACTTCACCCCATTAGTTAATTGATCTTAACTTTCTGGAGTGTCCTCATGTAGAGAGGTCTCGGGAGATGCGAGCCTCTGGTTTACATCATGAATGGGTGAAATGGAACAGTAAGTTCCTCTGCCCTGCAGTCCAGCCTCCACAGCAGGGGGGTCCATGTGGTTGGCTGGAGGAAACAGGTGGTAAGTTTACTGTCTACAGTCCAAAAAACATCACAGCAGGGAGTCTCAAAGCCTGGATCAGCTGACTCCATCTTGTGCTACAAGACTAAAAATAGTAGCGTAGATGTTCCTACTGATCCTGCAGCCTGGGCTCAGACACCTACCCTAGTCATCTGGCTTTAGAGCCCCACTCTGGCCCAAGCAGAAACATCTACATTGCTATTTTTAGCCCCAAGAGCCCCGGTCGGTTGACTCAGGCTCTGAGACTCACTGCCACAGGGTTTCTTTTTCCCCCCAGTGTAGACATACCCGTGGACTTCCAGCAGCAAAAAGGGACCCAGCCACAATGACATGCTGTTCCCCAAAACTGATGTTTAATTCTGTGCAGATCCACCTTGCTGCATAATTGAGATCTAATGAGACACGCTACAGGAAGTAAAGAATAATTAATACCATGCCACAAAGCGCTTTGGAGATTTAGGACAGACTCATTTTTTCCCCTCCTCCCATCTACCAGCACACCTCCCTTTCAGCTTTGATAGGCTAGCTGGTAATTGTGAAGCCTTTTGCAACCACCTGGCCTTTTTTGGCATGGTTGAATTAAGTAAGGAGCTTTCTTTAAAATGCAGCCAATTACCAAATCTTTCTGACTCTTTCTATTCCCCTGCAAAAGGGCTAGATTTCTTTAGCAGCCTCACATATTCCAGCTAGTGCTGGTAATGTTAGTGCTTTAGGCTCAGTAGTTTTCAAACTTTTTCCTCAGGACCCAGTTGAAAAAAATAATTTATGCCTGTGAACCAACAAGGAGATCTTTGAGCAATACATTCCAGTCTTGTAGTGGTGGCAGTGGGGTGTGCTGCCACCCAGTACCTGAGGCTCTATGACCCAGTGCTGGGTCCTGACCCGTGGTTTGAAAACCACTGCTTTAGCTAATGTTTGTAACGCACTCTGAGGTCACCAGTGGAAGAGGCAAACTGTTACTGCTGTAAAAAGACATCAGGACACTTCGGAGGGGTTCCAGGGAACTCACCCAAATGAAAAAATTCCAAAGAAGGAGCCATGTTAGTCTACTGCAGAGAAACAGACAGAGTCCTGCGGCACTTTTAAAGACTAACAGATTTATTTATTGTATGAGCTTTCGTGGGAGAAAATCCCACTTCTTCAGATGCATTGAAGATGAGAATGAAGTGGGATTTTCTCCCACGAAAGCTCATACAATAAATAAATCTGTTAGTCTTTAAAGGTGCCACAGGACTCTGTTTCCAAATGAAGAAGTGACCCCCCAGAGTGGACTGACTTGGAGGGGGATATTACAAGTTTCCACGGTCTTTTGGTTAAGAAGCATGCTACTTCTGAGCCCGTTTCGGTCACAACTATCCCCTCCCTTCCTTTGTGTTTTATTAATGCCACACAAAATCCACAAATAAAAAAGATAAAACAACAGCAAAAGCAGACAAATTTTCACTGTTTAGAAAGGAGACCATTAAATGGAGAAAACCAGACAATGCTGGAGAACCAGAATTACATTTGAGATGAGTGTTCTGCTCCCGATGAATAATACGTTATCTTGTAACCTAGCTGCTCCATCCTTAAAGGTTTCTAAGGGTGCAGCTTGACAAAACCCTGGCTGGGATGGTTTAGTTGTGGTTGGTCTTGGTTTGAGTTGGGAGTTGGACTAAAGGATCTCCTGAGCTCCCTTCTAACCCTTATTTTCTATGATCAGAGAACACTTAACAGTATCTACTACACAAACACTTTGAGCAGAAAAAAACCACAACAACAACAAAGACTGTACCCAGAACTGAAACAGAGAACTGAATTTGGCCTTAGCTCAAAGCAGAGGATCTACACTGTCCCCTAAAAAAAAAAAAAAAAAATCAGAAACCCACAAAATTCCCCTCAAAAGTTACTCTGCTTCCTTCCTTTCTTTTTTAAATTCCAAAGGGGTAGCCGTGTTAGTCTATTGTAGAAAGACAACAGAGTCCTGTGGCACTTTTAAAGACTAACAGATTTATTTATTGCATGAGCTTTCGTGGAAGTGGGATTTTCTCCCACGAAAGCTCATGCAATAAATAAATCTGTTAGTCTTTAAAAGTGCCACAGGACTCTGTTGTCTTTCTTTTTTAAGGATTTCATAATAAATGTAACAACTTCAGATGTTGCTGGATTGACGGCCATGGAGAGTGAAGTCTTCTGTTTGTCTATATAACAGGCACATCAGTCCAAGCTTCGTCCACACTCTCCCCCTGCCATGTATCTCGACCTTGTCATAGAAGGTCCACTTCTCACAATGACGCAGTCTCCCTAACCTAATGGTCTCCAACCTTTTTCCAGCAGATGGCGCAACGCTCAGTTGGTACCACTGGTGGGGTTTTGGTTAGTGGACTCCTCAATTGAGATCACAAATTTGATTTTACATAGGAAACACAGTGTTGTTCACCTACTATGAAGAGTCAAAAGGCAGCCTCAAAAGGCATGCCCTACGTATTCCTATCACTCAGAAATGTTTACATGATATTCATGAGTTTTCCCAGAGGAATAAAGTGGTATCTTATCTCAGCAGAAAAATAAAATCAGTTCTGGAAATAACTGATTTTTCTGGACATTAATTTTATTGAGCTACATGAATGCAAATTGGAATCTTTTACATAAATAAAGGAATAGCGGCATCAGAATATCATTATAAATCATTCACCGAAGGTCAATCACACAAAAGAGATTTTCAAAGAATGGAAATGAGACTTCTCTCAAGAGTCCAGAGCCATGGAAGTGCCTGCCCATTAGATATACAAGACTCTGTTAATTTATTTTAAAACCAGACACAGAGTAACAAGAGGTTTTCACTGGCAGATCAGGAAATATTTCTAAAAAAAAATACTGCATGTATGACGGCTGCAGTCATTATGACAAATGTGGTTTTCCTGTGAGGAGGGACCCTCTTTGAAACACTGACAGTTTTTGAGTACAATCTCCTGCTTTCCAAAATGACTTGTGCTACAGTTCTAATATACTCTATCATTTCCTAAAAGAGCTATATTAAGAAGCTGCTCCTTCTTGCAACACTTCCTCTATGTGTTCTTTCAACAAGTTTCTTCTGCCCAATTCAAACATAGCAAAAACTAGGATGTGTTGGTGGATGCAGAGTGCAGAATTCTGTAACCAGTTTTGAATATGACCAGGTTTGTAGTCATAATATGACAGCTATCTGGTTAGATATAAACTCACTCTGGCTGTCAGAGGACAAGTGCCCATATTAAAAAGATCACCACTACAACTACTCATTGTTGCTGGCAATTTCAATAGAGAGCAAGAACTCAATGATATTGGAAACTGAATTGTCTATTCTATAGGGCTGGACTTACCTGCTTGCCTACACATTCAGTAACTGCTATTGCCTATTGAGTCTCTTCTACAAGATAAAGGCTTTCTGACTTCCAGGCGCTCAGTTTTCAACAGCACAAAATTTCATTTAAAATGTAAAGAAAATTCAAACCCAGAGGAGAGTTTAATGTCATTCCTTCTCCTAGCAATGGCAGAATATTTTTTCTCCTGGCAATGGCAGAATATTTTTTCTCCACTGCTGACTTTGAGACTAAATCTTCTATTTCTACGAGATTTAATATAAATAAATACCGCACTGAGGCGTTTTGTTTTGGAAACCAAAAGCATACATAGAATTACAACGAACATGGGGATTTAAGAAGAGAGGGAAAGTCAGACTTTCAGCCATCCACCTCGGTAGGCCAAGAAAGCCCAGCCTATATAATCCCTTCACTACGCTTGCAGTCTCCCAGGCATTCCTTTCCTGAAAATATCTTCATACTTTCAGCTTAACCTAAGATTATAGATTATAGATGTAATTTTTTAATTATTTTTTTGGCTTATGATATTTTGTTTCCAAATCTCCCGTGATTCTTGGCTGATTTCAAGATCTGAGTAGGTCCCCTGTCACTTGCTAAAATCTGGAGACCTCATTTCAAATAAAGAACTTTAAAAGAAAAATTGCTTACACATTTTTTGTCATTTTTCCACCAACCCGAATACACTTTCCTGTATTCTTTAGTTACTGGGTCAGGAATGCTGTATGTTCCATATCCATCCCGTTTTCCAAACTTCCAGTCACCATTATATATCGCTCCTGTACTTTTCCAGGTCTGTGTACCTTTACCTGTTGTAACAAAGTACAGGGGCTCCAGTAAGACATTAAGTTACAACATGGTTACTATTACAAGCATTTATAAAGTATCTGAACACCTTTACAAGACTTACTATGAGTCATTAACTATATAAACAGAAGTTCCAAAGGGGTAGCCGTGTCATTCTAGTTCAGCAAAACACACAAGGAGTTTAGTGGCACCTTTTTCTTTTGTAGCTAATCTTTAAAAGTGCACTAGACTCCTTGGGTTGTTTTTTTTTAATATAAATAAACCATGTTCGTCTCTGACTACAACTTTTAATCTAATTGATCAACTAGGAGCATAAGATTTTATAGTTTGATCAATCTAGAATATGAGAAGGCACAGATAAACGTGTGTCTTTGCAGCTCTTTCTAAATGAGGCCAGATTCATTCATGCCTGTAATTCAGAAGAAAGTCAGATGGACTATTGAGCTCTATCAGTGACTTCCGATGTGACTTTGGGTGAGTCACTTAATCTCTCTGTGCCTCAGTTTAACCATCTGTAAACTGGAAATACTACTACTTCCTTGCTCCCATCCTTCGTTTGTGTTGTTTATTTTGATTGTAAGCTCTTTGGGGTAGGGCCTTTCTCTTATTATATTTCTGTACACCACTTTATACAACAGACCTCATCTCCACGAGGGCCTCTCCACGCTACTATAATGCCAATAAATAATTATATTTATTTATTGGCCATATCGCCAAGTTAATTTGAATGTTGTTAACATCTACATTTTCATACTTGCTAACAGTTCTGGTTTGGGTGGGTTACTTCCATATTTTAATCTCTATCAGAGACTTCCTATGTGCCAAATATCTTAGACTGAACAATTATTGAACAATTATTTTAGTTTTGCTGTAGTGCTCATCCCTGGCCATTCCAGACCACTGCTCCCAATGAGAGGCCAGATCTTCCTCTCTCTTCTTCTGCTTATTATTCTTCACTTCTATCACTGCTGGAATTCATAAGTCATGTAGTAGCCAGCAGGAGCATGGGGGGATTGCAGGTGATGGGGAGACATGGGGGAAGCCAAAAATTGGTCAATGAAGAGTGAAAGTGGGGAGAAATGAGACAGGGTGTGCCTGGAAGAGGGGGCTCAAAAAAGAGACAGAAAGGGGATATGCCTCACAGAGGCCAAAGGTCAACAATACCAGAGAGGGCTTGGAGGACTCTAGGCTTGCCCAAGTAGAACATGAGAGGTAAAGGGGAGTGGAAGCGTTCTGAGGCCTGGTGGGAGTTGCCATAGATTTGGATAAGTGCACTATTTTAAAACACTCCTCTGTGCTCTGAAACTTTGGGATTCTTCCCATTCCCACCCTTGGGTTAATCATGTATATTTATACTGACTTTGTTTGCTGTGACATACAAGCTAAATCAGTTAAAATTCAAATCTTTCCTAGCTCCACCGCCACCAGCAGCATGGGAGAACAGGAAAGCTGAATTAATATAAACTATAGGATTTGTTTAAGTTCTTTTTTCTCTCTCTATTTGCACACTGTTCACAAAGTAGCCCCAATTTCTGCCACTCTACCCAACAGTTTGGATGCACACTTTACATTCCATTTGTTCTTTCCAAAGTTTTGCTTTGATTATTTGCTTTGTGTGCGGTTGGTTTCCTAAGTTACATGACATTGTGTCTGCATGCCTGAGACATTTTAAATAGGTGAATAATAAACAGGGAGTACTCCTAGGAGGGAGTACTTGAAAGGAGTAGGAATGGATGTGGAGAATGTGAGACCCTGGTATGGGATGAGTGGGGAATGAGGCAGATAGAAATCCTGTCAGGATTGGGAACTGAAGGGAGTTGCAGGAGTCCCTGAAACCAAAGGGAGAGGGAAAGGGAAGGTGGCACAAAGGGAACTTGTTTGGGGAATGTTATTAAATCAATTAATTTGGAATAAATTCGATTCTAACAACCTATGTCCAAAATCTCTGGATTGTTCTATATTTTTAAGCAACGGATCATTGTATATTTAAGATAGCACAACAGCTTTCATTATTTCTATTTTGCCACTGGTACTGCACCACCAAAATCAGCAAAAAAAGAAGACCGACCTCAAAATCCATAGACAGATAAGGATACCTTGCCAGTGAATTCGAGTACTTTTAATGATTGGGTTTCCTGTCAACACAATCTGAACTTTGAATATTTGGACTCTTTAAATCTATTTTTTGCTAACTATGTTCATCTTACAAGAATTTCCATTCTTAAATTAGTAATTTGTCCTTTTGATCATAACTTCACCTTAAACTAAGATGACTAGTTCACAACAAGTCACCATGCTCAAAAGGCGTCTAAGAAAATTAGATCATCCTTATTAAAGATGATTTTGTACATTTTTTCCCAACAGCAAATTCTAGCTACACATATATGCTTTTTAAAATAATATCAATAAAAATTCCATTTCCACTCTGTTTTCTCCAGTAACAGGGAAAGAGAATGTGAAGTGGTGGACCATGAACTTGTATTTCAAGTTTACCTAAGTAACGAAGTTTATTAGTAAAGTGTCCCCCTCCATTCACACACACAGAGATGGTGGGATTTTCAGCAGTCACTCAATGGGACTTTGTTTCTTAAATCATTTGGGAATTTTCCACTCAGTACCAATAATATTTTTGTTACAAACTTACTCTGTTATCTGGTGGCATATAGAGAATAGACAATGTACTGAAATTGATGTCAATAAAGCTGTTATCCCAGACCACATCATGTGGTCTTATTATACACACTAGGTAGTGCTCAGGTGCATATAACTGGCAAAAGCCACAGCCTGTATTTTCACAGTGATATTTTGCTATAAATGTGCAAAGCAACGTTTAATTTCTTTTACCTGCAGCTATTCATACTAGAAAATTAGTGTCTTTATTTAACAGGTGAAAGTCTGCTTGAGCAAAATTTTAGCAATCTGGATTGTTTATTATATATGTAATAATATAAACATATATAAATATATAGCTCCATATATATGGATATTGTACTCTAGAAACAGATAAAAATAATCATAAGTCTCTGCCCTTTGGAATTTATAAAGAACATCTAAACACATAGGCTATGTCTACACTAGGGAAAGTTAGGTCGACTTTGTTAAGTTGACTTAATAAGGTCGACTTAAAGTCGACTGTATTAAGTCGACTTACAAAGTGGTTACCCTTAACCGGGACTTATCAATTCGACCTAACTTCCCTTAGGTCGACCTAAGGAAGGGTTAGGTCAACCTACGCAGGGTTAGTTCGAATACCCTGTGGTTCTTATTAAGTCAACCTAAGCTTTCATTAGGTCAACTTAAGGATTTTCTTAAATCGACCTAACGAAAGCCTAGTGTGGACAGGGCTTAAATTAGGTCAACTTAAGCCACCTTAAGTTGACCTAACTTGCCAGTGTAGACATAGCCATAATACGCTTTCTAGTAACCAATATGCTTACCATGCTTCAAATTGTCCAGCCATTCCCCAGTATAGTGATCCCCATTTACAGCATAAATTGTATGTCTTAATCCACATTTCTGTGCCTTCCTGTCCCATTCATTCCAGAGAGGCTCTACAGTCCTAGGATATTTTACAATGGGCATATTGTTCTTAGCTGGAAATGAAAACACAAAGTTGTCAGAAATGCAACTAGAGAGAAATTACCGAGGTGGGTATAAGAAGAATATTTCAGTAGCAACTCTAACATTCAGCTTTTTAAAAAGTAAAGAAAAAGCAAAACAAACAGAAAAATAAACTTAAAAATACCTCTTCATAAAATAGTAGCAACTGAAATTAAAGGATTATAGTGTAAAGTAGTAGGGAACATTAAGAATATAGGTTGAAATAGGATACATTTTCTGTGTGCAATATACTCTTTCTACATGCAGGAAATCTTCAACAAGTATTGC
>ML685954.1:3763379-3813404 GCA_007922175.1 Pelusios castaneus
TAACCTACCTAATATGGGTGTTGTGAGGTGTAGTTAAGTAATGTATTTCAGGTGCTTTGAAGGTTAAAAGAATTAAATATTATTATTATACCTTGTGCCAGTAATGTCAAGCAAAGTCCAATAATAATCATTAATAATCCCTCCAAGCCTGGCTGTGTTTCAGCAACAAAATAGGGGTTATCACTGATCATGTGGTATCTTAAGTGCATACCATGTCACTTTAATTAACTGAAAATAGGAAAACAGTTTATTTTCCTACACTTTTACTCTCCAAAAGCAATTTTATGTTTTCCAAAATGACTGTATGTCCTCTAAAAAGCTCCAAAATTCTCCTCTATTTCTACCCAGAAGCAGCAAGAAATACTATGGTCCAATTACTTGATCCTCCCAACTCCTTAGTTGAGCACTCTTTTTACAAACTGAAAGACAAAAATACTGTTATACTCTCCACTGCAGAAAGCATAATAAATGTATATAGATGAGAACATGTAATTTCAAAACAAAAAGTCTTATGGCCCTTTTAGAAACTAACAAATTTATTTATCGCATGAGGTTTCGTGGGAGAAAATCCCATTTCATCAGATGATTTGAAGAAGGGGAATTTACAGAATAGGAGGGAAATAAGTTCCCCATCTTCAAAGTGTCTAATGAAGTGGGAATTTCTCCCATGAAAGCTCATGTGATAAATACATTTGTTATTCTTTAAAAGCACCACAGGACTCCTTTTTTGTTTTGCTGAACTAGACTAACACGGCTCCCCCTTTGGAACTTAAATATCAAACTTAGCAACAGACATAGAAATTGAAGTCACTGAGACTAACAGAGCAACTTGGCAAAGCCTAGTAAAAGATGAACAATGCTATGTGGCCTGAGGGGTTTCCCGGAAGACTGATTCCAAATACAGAGAGACTGGGGCATTGATTTGATTAAAACTGTCTTTGTGTGTGAAAGGAATGGAAAGCAATTAGAAAAGAAGGAAACAGGAGAGAATCAATATGACTATGTCCCTGGGAAAGAAAAAAACAAATCCCCCCAAACCATGAGAGAACCTTTTTTGGTCAGAGCTATGTACTTGCTGAGAAAGCAGACTTGGATTTGTGAAAGAAATACCTGACTCATATAAGCAGTTTTTCCTAACCGAAACAACACAGCATGGTTTCAAATGCTGAGTAACTGCTTTGGCCATCTGCACAACATTATGGATTTATATGTTGCCATCACCACTGTATCTCTGCAGGAACAGAATAAAGTAAGCAAAATAGAGTCACCTCTGCTAATATGTACAACAGTCTCTCCAAGGATGAAATTCCTACTGGTTGGTACATTTAAATAGAGAATGATGAAAACACTATTGTGTACTGCAAGGAATAATCCCAGAGTGGGAGGGGAAACTATGTTTTTTCTATCTGCTGCTCCCATAAGTCTATGGAAGAGAGATTCCCTTTGATCAGGCCCTGCATTTTTGATGTGCCAATGCACTTGTCCATCTCTGTCACAGAAGAAAAAAACTGAATTATTAAATACCATGATCACGTGCAATAATGGGAGTTCCTTTTTTATCTCTCGCTGGAAAAGAATCAATACATCTCTAAATCCAAAGTGTCCTTGGGCTGATCTCAGTGGACCCTGGCTGGGCTGGCAGTGGCTGGCGGATCAGGTTTAGCAGAGGTTGGAAAAGCAGTGGCTGCTCTCAGCAAACCAAGCTACAGAAGTCCTGCACCCCCAGCACGAGCAGGAGCAGAGATGCGAGGCTGCAGGTTGCCTGCAGAGCGCACGGGCAGGGCAAGCAAAGAATTAAAGTCCCCGTGCTGCAGTGGAGGGACTCCTCCACAAGGCGGCGGCAGCACCACGTGCGCTGTCCCTGAGCATATGGAGGCGGCGGGGCGCGGGAGAAGCAGCGAGTGGGAGTGCGCCTGCTCAGTGCCACACTCAGCCGCTGGGTTCGCATGATGACGTCAGAACAGAGTGTGCACGTGGCCCTAGACCAGCTGGTTAGGTCGCTCGCTGTTGCTGCAGGTAGATTGCTCCCGCCAGCTCTCTGGAGCCTCCTGGAGGGCTGAGCGCGGCTGGGGCAGTGGCGGCCCTTGCACCATGTTACTGCAGCTGGAGAGGTATCAGCGAGAGTGGCAAGAGCTGGAAGAGGAATTCCAGCAGCTCCAGGTGATGGGGAGCGGCAGGGTTTGCAGAGAGGCCAGTGCTTTCCTTTGGGACGCGGGGTAGCTTTTGCTTTGTTGTGTGCACCCCCGGTCCTTTGTGTGCCTGCGACTGCAAGACTCTCTAAGGGAGGGCTGGGACAGGGCCCCAGCGCAGTCAATAGGCTTCTCATGCAGGACTCTCAAACTGGGCCACGCTGACTGAGAGGAGATTTGGAAAAAACAAACCCAGACTCCTTCAGTACTGTTAGAAGTGGGGCCTGTTGGGGGTCTGAGTTTAAAAAATGCCCCAACATGAATTGTCTTCCTTCGGCCTTCTCTTGTGTGAGGGATGCACTCTGCAGCTGGAGGCAGACCTGGCAGTTCCGATTATCTGATCCTCGGCTTGTCTTAACTTAAGGGAAGTCTGCGACTAGCAACAGAGGAGGGAAAGCCTTGAGATTTGTCAGGCATGGGAGGATTTATGCTGTGTATTCACTAGCAATATCCCTCCTTTTGCTCACTGTAGCTACTAACTTTTAAAAAAGTGAGGCTGTGTAGAAGGTTACGTTGGTTCATGGATGCAGCACTTGTCAGTGAGGAGGAGAGAAACTGCTTGCGTAAGAAAGTATGTTTGTTTTTGATAAAGAAAATTGTGTATAAAAAGAACTCTGTTTCTCTTGGGCAGTTTCTGACAAGCTCTGGGACTTACTCTGGCATATTTCCATTCTGCTTGTGGTGAAATAATTATCTTACAGGAATATTTAATAAAACCTGCAAACAGTTCAGTGGTAGGTAAGATCCTTACCCTTCCGTTAGTCCCTTATCATAGCTGTTCTCTTACTGGAGAGTATATTAGTTAACTTTATTTAAGAGTTATTACTGCTGTGTTCGGAAAGATAATGTATTTATTATGAATAAAGAAAATGCTATATAGGAAACTGTGCTTTTGAATACAAGAGCCAAATAAAAGCTCTTTTGGCATCCCCTGTGTTAGTTCACCTATGATTCTCAATAGTACCTGTAATTTTCTATAACTATTTGCTGGGGAAGGGGAATTTACATTAGAGATGTATTGAAAGATGTTCACTTGATGACTACTCTTCTAGATCCTGCTTTACACTCTGCCATATTAGTTTTGTATTTAATCTGATTCACTCTTGTTAGTTCCTAGAGGAGCGGTTCTCAACCACCATGTTGGAACACATTCCTGTGTCACCACACAGTGGTAAGTGTGTCTTGGTGAGTTGGGGAAATGGCTGGATTCAGCCTGGGAGGGTGGGCTGGTGTGGAGAACTACTGCCCTAGAGGATCAGATTCTAGTAGCTAGTGTTTCTGATGCTTTTTTAGAGAATTTACTGCAGTTTGAGGCTTGGCATTGAAGATTTATTAGGTAGAAGGGTGGATGAGCTAATATCTTTTTGTGGACCAACTTCTGTTAGGGAGAGAGACAAGCTTTCAACTTGCACTGGAAGCATTCACCTTAGTACGCCCTTACCAGTGATTCTGTGGTTCTTGTGTTGCTAATTATGGAAAGACTTCTTCTGCTGCTTTCTCCATACTCAGTACAGCTATAGTAAAGATGAGAGCACTTCGTGAAGATGTCAGAGTGGGGATTATGATATGTAATTTACGTGTTGTGTTCCTGTGAGGCTGCTGCGAAGTATCCTAGGGAGGAGTGATAAGGCATTGCCTGATACTAGGAAAGTTGTATGGAATATGTAGTCTGTAGCACCTTTTGTATGCAAGATGGATTCCAAACAGTGCCCTATGTATGCCATCTCCACCTGCTGAAGACTCAGCACAGTCAGGAACACTTGCCTCCATTTCCTGACCTTCTTCAGGGGCAAAACACCCAGGGTCATGTAAAGCTGATGGCCTCTGCATATACTTCCCCCTATGACTACGAATGGGAGCTGGACCCTTGGGTCCTCCCAGACATGGGGATGGCCAGAGATTGTTTTTTTTGTTTTTTCTTTTTGCCAGCTTTGGGAACAGGAAGCATCCTTTTTTCTGTTAAAAAGGTGGGTCTTGATCACCACTCCCTGGGGGATGCCTGTCATTTGCTGTGGAAGAAGAAGTTGTTCTCTTTCCTCATCACCTCTCTAAGGGTGACGACCAAGATCAGATGAGGCAAGGCCAGAGTTATTCTCATAGTCCCTACTTGGCCGGTACAAGCTTGATGCCTTACCTGCTTCAGCTCTGTGTCCAATCACTGATCAAGTTCCTGACTCTTCTTGAATTGGAACACCTATAGGGATGCACATCTTGAAGAACTACAGTTACTGCTCAGGGTGAGTAACATTTCCTACTGCATAACATGTCTAAGACATGGCCTTTCCTATCCATCCACACAGGTAGAATTCTGATTTAGGCTCTCATCTTTTCTTTGGCCTTGACAAATGGTGTCTTGCCTCCCTCATATTCAGAATGCTGCTGGAAACTTTTGTGGCCAGTTTGACCTTCTTGTCTCTCTCTCTTCATCCCTCAGCTGGCTCCTCCTTCTCTATCTCATCAAACAATATATATGTGCCTTTACCTTCAAGGGCCTTCATGGACATTCCCCATCTACCTGTCGTCTCCTATTTGCTATTAAGAGGATTATTCCCACCTCTGAGTGGGCCACGATGCCAGCTTTCATCACCTGCTAGTTATTCAAACAAGAACCTTTGTTCTGTCCCTTTTTCTTTGGAGGAGTTCTCTGTAAACTGATCTTGGCCTACTACAATGATCAGTATTGATTCATTAGTTCCTTGCATTTTCCTGTCTGTATTGTGCCATCTGTTGTCTCTTGTCTCTTTCTCAGATTGTAAGCTCTCCATGGCAGGGACAGACTCTCTATTCTGTTTCTACAATGCCTGGTCCGTGGTCCTGGGCCATGGTTGGGGCCTCTTGGTGCTGTGGTATTACAAATAATTAATAAGACTCCTGGATTTTCTTTATAGCTCTGTCCACTGATTTGATGACTGACCTTGAGCAAGTAATTTGCTAATTTTCAAACACAAGTAATGATTTTGGATGCCCAGTTTCAGACACCTTAAAGGAGTGTCCCTCTCTTCCCCCGTGCGGCCTCTTTAAGCTGTTTGCTGTGAGGTATCCAGAATTACAAGTGACTATGTCTTGGTTTCCCAATTTCTACATGTGAATACTTCACATTTGTAAACTATTTTGTGGTAATTGTCTGGAGGGGAGAAGCCAATGTGTCTATATAGTTTGGGATCCCAAGCCACCTCTTCACACTGGAACCTTGAGCACAGCTGTGGTGCACAGAGTGCTGTGAACCTCCTATACATGATGTATACTTTGGGCATCTGGCTCCCCTCTGCCCCAGCGTGGCACAGCCACACCAGTTCTGCTATCTAGTTGGCCTCATGCATCTATGGAAGATGTGGGGTAAGGACTTTCCATATAACGACTAAATAATAGTAAACACACGTGCGTGCACTCGCACACAATTTCTCTCTTTTTACTAGGTGCACCAGCATTTAAGAAGTCTTTATATACATCATCTAAATAAACCTTGCAACAGCCCTGTGAGGTAAGTAGGCATATGAGTTTCTGTGTACATGTGCCACATACAAACCTAATTAACCAAAAATATGAGAGATGCATACGCGGTAGAGGAACAGACCTCAGTGCACTTTTATAAAAACCAAAAAACTTAAATATGCTGCCATATTATGATGACAAGTTATTCACAGCCAACTTTCATTAATCAATTATATAGGTATACTAACTTCCATCTGTATAAATGGCCAATTAGGCCATGACATTGCAGCGCTTATGAAGTTTGCACAAATGTCTTTTCCTAAGAGAAGCTGAAGTCCTTAAATGTTCTGTGCAAAACGTAGAAAACTTTGTGTTGAAGTTAAACTTCTGTTATGTTTGCTAGCATAATCCAAAGGTCAAAATACATTGCTAGGAGTTACGCACCCACTAAACTGCAAATGGGCACCCTTTGTACATGTCCCCAGATACTTGTTAATGAATAAATAACTTCACTCAACATTTATTTTTCATATGCACATTGATGTGGATTTTATAACAGTTGTCTGATGTTTTCAAGGAGCAGTAGAACTCGTATCTTTTAACATGTTTTAATTAAGTCCTTTTTAAGGAAAGTTTAAAGCAGAGCCAGCATGTATGTACCTATGAACATTTTCATTTGTTTTGGAAATGAATGTCATGCTCTCATGGAAATGAGAGCATGACAGTGTAAACAACCAAAAGAAGTGATTGCACAAGCTCAAGAGAAGTGAAATTGGTTAATCTTTAAACTGCCTTCCATTAAAAAACTGATTCTTACAAATTAATTTGAAAGGCTGTGTTCAATCCTGGAGATAATGATTTTGATTATGCCTTTGCAGCTACTGCTTACAGGGGAGTTTTGAAACTGAAATTCAATGCATACAGTACAGTTTGGTTTGTATTCCTATTGTTTCAGTGTGTGTGTGTGTGTATCAGTTGTGAACAAGTGATTGCTAACCCCTGATGAGAAGAGAAGCAATTATTTTCTGTGTGGTTTTTACCATAGAAAGTCTTAATATCATCCATCACTAAAACTGACAACTATATAATCTTGATTTGAGATGCGCTTATTGGATAGACCCTCAATGCAAATACCAGAATCACAGAAGTGTTGTTCTGCAGTGGACCGTAAGAGGTTATCTAGTGCATCTGCCCAGACTGAGACTGGATAATGTATGCCTAGGACAGGAGTCGGCCACCCAAAAGATAAGAGCAATTTAAAAAAAATTCCTTCAATAACCAGGTGTGTTGAGAGCAGCAATGTGTGTAGCCTCCTGGTGGGGAGGGTAGGTGGGGGACCTAGAAGCTGGGCCAGGGTGCCTGCTTCAGGGTCCCCTGGTGAGGGGGGGAATCTTAGAACTGGGAGCAGGCCCCCCACAAGGTCCTCCAGTGGCAGGGGAGACCCAGAGCTAGGAGCAAGCTGCCTGCACAGTCACCCGGTGGTGGGGTGGGTGAGACCTGGAGCCAGGAGTGGGCCAGCCACAGGGTCCCGCAAAGGGGCAGTCAAGGAGGCCCAAGTGGCTCCAGAGCCACAGATCGCAGACCCTGGCCTAGGACATCCCAGGCAGATGCTTGTCTAATTTGTTATTAAAACCCACCAATGATGAGGGTTGCATAATTTGTGCCAGAGCTTACCTATGCTTTATCATTGGAAAGTCCCCTCCCTTCAACGTCTAGCTTAATTCTCACTTGTTGAAAACTAAAACAATTACTTTTGTCCTGCCTTCTGTGGCCATGGAGAACATTTTTCAGTCTTATTGATAATCCAATCCTCTTCCTCCTCCTCCTCCTCCCCATCTTTTTGTTGTTGTCCTCTCCCACATCCAAAATCTTAAAGCAATGGAATGGAAAATTGAAAATCCTGGACACTATATTTGCCATTACAATGGGTATTATTAAGGCTCTAATTTTAATCAACTTCTTTGTGATGGGGGTAAACAAAAAAAGGGGGAGGGAGTTAATTATGAATGTAAGGGGAACACCCTTTATGTTGGAATCAGAACTCTGCTGGATACAACAGTTACAATCTCTGGCACTACAGAAATGTGCGTATAATAATAACTCTGTTCAGAAATGCGTGGTTACCTTTTCGTAGTATTACGCTGCTTTTCATGTCCAGTGTGAATAGGCATTTGTATTGCTTATGCAATTATGCTTTCAGAAATCTTTATAGATTAACATTCCTCAACTAGTTCATAGCACAGTTGCTAAATATGGATGTAATTTGGCTTGTGGATCACACTGTGTATGGATGAAAACAGTATTAGGGCTTCTACCTAGTCTGCACAAGGGCTTGGTGTCTGTACCATGAAGTAAATTGTGCTTGTCCAGGGTGTGTCATGTCTTGTTTATGGCTTGTGTCGAAAACAGTTGTCTTGCTGGCATGGGCGCAGTCAGAGTTGAACATCCATTGTAACACAGCATGCTGTGGTGAGTTCTAACCAATACGTGTCATGGTTTGAGACGACTGGTGCTAAACTTGGTTGTGGATGTGATCAATCACTTTCATTCCAGGTTAAGAGAACCTGGGAAAAACCTATGTAGGGTGCTTGTCAAACAGAACGGTTCCCTATAAGATACACTCATCACCGTAGCATCTGAGCACTAAGCAACGTAATCTGACACGTTATCCCATTCTTTCTCCAGGCGGAAAGGTGTTTGCAGTGGTGTCTTGGGTTTGGATTTTTTTGATAACATAGAAAAATACATGTTGCCATATGTATGTCAGAGAAGGCAAAGTCAAAGAAATGTGCTTTGCATTTGGAGTGGAAGTTAGTGAGATTTGCAATGATCCTTGTTTCCTGTAGGTATTCACTTCAGTATCTGGACTGGCCCCTGAGGAAAACTGTCTTTTGCACCATGGAGCTTTACCCATAATGCAGCTCTTTACAGTGTGCTATAGGAGTGAAGTTTTTGCTCATGGTCTTCATCTCAGAGGATTAGTTAATATTTCAGATACAACGGGCCAGATTTTCTTCATGGTATTGTGGGCACCCAAAGACCTTGAATTTGATTTAGTATTCTGTGTGAAGTGAGCAGAGGACAGATTTGATGTGTTCACTGTAGCTCGTGTTGGTAAGGGGGTGTGTTCCAGCATTCTGTATCAGCTGGAGTTTCCTAAGAGCTGAAGACTTCAGGTATATCACATAACTTTAGTCCAGCTGAGAGGTGATGAAGGAGAAATAACAGGGCAGATCGTCATTCGGCTGGATGGAATAGGGTTTCCTTGACCTAGCCAACTGGAGATGGTAGAAGGTGCTTTTCATGGATGCTGCAGTGTGAAAGCTTAATTCTGGTAGGAATCCAGGAGCATTCTTTAGCTACAGACTGAATTGACCAATAGTGAGTGTATACCTTCAACCAAATGAGGCTGCGCAATAATTGCAGGCTCTTCAGAATGCTTTCCTGAGCCTCTCAGCATAACCTCTGTCTTGCTTGGGTTTAGCTTCAATAGGTGTCCTTCATCCATGAGGCAATCTCATCCAGAACTGGACCATCTCGGTTGTAGGGGTCTGGCTATAGCAGCTTTAATGTGTACTTTTCTCCCAGATTAATTCAGCAAAGGCAATAAAACCAGCAGAGAGAGTAAAGAAATGACCACTTTAGCCTGCGAGTTAAAATGAGTGGTGCATAGATGGGAGGCACATTAAGATTTGCTCACACTCAGTCGAAAAGCGGTAAAAGGCCAACCTGACTGCTGCCAAACAGCATGGGGTTCAGAAAATAAAAGCTCAATAGGCTGTGATGAGGAAGGAGAGCCTTCTTTAAAAAGGGTCTGTGATGCTTCATGGAATGGCAGATTTTAAACTATATCTATTAACTAGAATATGGTACTTGTTATTAGTCATTCAAATTTGTTGAATTAGCAAAAGGGGTAAGAGGCTTTATGTTTAAACAAGATCTGTTTTCCTCTCTTCTCCTAAACTCCTCACCTCCCATTCATCCTACAGTGAAACTGGAGTCTTTGATCTGTGATTTAATCAGCCATTTCACAGAAATCAACTGGGATGGAACACAAGATTATGACTTTATCATAGGATCAAACAAGGGGAGAAGATTTCTTAGGAGTGGAAAAGTTCATTATGAAGTATAAATGGTGCCCTCAGTTACAGCAAGGGAAATCAAGATAACAGGAGGCTGTCATCCTTCCCTTACATAGGCTTTTCTTCTTCTTCTTTTTTTTTTTTTTTTAAGTGAAATTTATAATCCCTTTTGTCTGGGCATCTATGTGGTATTGGTATCCTGAGAACCTTGCGTAGACTAAAACCAATTGATGATAAATGAGGCACTTGGCCATAATTCAGTGATTGATACCCTCCCCACCACTTTCAAGAATGGCCACAAAATCATGAGTGACATTTCCCCTCCCCTCCCAACTCCTGTTTAGGTTATTGGGCAGATGCTAACCATCTGAAAATGTGAGTGCTGTTCTTTTGACCATGGAGCCTCTATTACAAGAAACCTGTTCTTCGGGCAGGCAGGAGCAAGCTTGAGACGCAGCCTGGGTATTTGCTTTCCCAGAAAAACAGGGTGTGCTTTTTTTGTTTGTTGCTTTTCTGGCTTAAAGAGATTGCATCTTCTTTTGACCTATATTTTCTGCTCTCTTGCAGGAAACACACAAGGTCTATAAGCAGAAACTAGAAGAACTCAATAATTTGCAGAGTGCGTGCAGCAGCTCCATACGTAAACAGAAGAGGGAGTTAAAAGACTTGAAATACAGCCTTCAACGGTAATGGGTTAGTCTTGGAGAGGTGGCGGGAGGGTCTCCTGGGTGACTGAAATACAAGCTATAAATATTGTTTTGCTGGGTGTTAATACAGAGTTTCCTTGAAAGTAAGCGGCCTCAGGTTCACACAACTGTGTGAAGTGTGTTGGATTTAACTACTGCTGTAATAGATTGATAGAAGCACAGGTGATGTGTAGCAGGGATATGCAGAGTCAAATGCCCCCTGCCTCCTCTCAGACTTCTGCTTGGTCTGCTAGGGAGAGGGTCTCTGTCTTCCTCCCATAGCACCTGTCCCTGGCAGCTGGGCCAAGCCTCCTGAACTGGGCTCTCTCAGGCAGCTGCCATGCTGCCTAGAGGCAGTGACATGGAGCAGCTTCCGTCAACTGGCACGAGAAGTAGCTCACATCGCACCTCCAGGTCTGGCAGTCAGGGAGAGCAGCCACAAACCAGAAATGTGCTGCAGTGGGAGAAGACTAGAACACCTCCCTGGTGGTGTGAGGAGACCACGGTGGCCCTGGGATGGGCACAGGGAAAGGTTGCTGAGGAGGGCATCAGGAGAAGATATCATGGCTCATTGCCTGTGCCCCACACTTCCTCCGTTGAGGTGAGCTCTGGGGAGACACTGGTGCTGTGAGTCTTCCTGAGTCAGGGCTGGCCCCAGTTGAGCCTATAATCACATTTTCCCTGTTCCTGTAGCTGCAGCCCTTCGGGAGCCAGTGGGATTGGCTGCCCTGGCCCAGGAAGGGGGTGCTGGAAGTTCTTCCCAGAGGTTTTTTAAAAAGTGTTCCTTTTGAAAAGGGACTAATAAGATTAGCTAGCAGATTTTGGGATGCATACATAGCATCCTGCTAAAGAACAAAAAGAGAAATTTGATTAGAAACTTTCACTTTCGGTTATAGTCCCTGACTAGTGGTTGGTTTGTTTTATTGCTCAAACTGAACATGATGTGAAAGTAAAGAAACAGTGTAAACAGCGAAAAGTAAACGCAAGTTGTTAAAACTGAAAATTATCTTAAAGGTAAGCTCTTGCTGATAGAAGTTCTGGGAGGGAAATACTTTTTTTTTTTCTTTTTTGAAGTACAACGTTTAAGGTGGTTTTAATCCCTTTTTAAAAATTATCTGTATTTTTCACCATCCTCACAGGTGCAAACACACGTCTAGTCCTGAAGAATCTGATCTCATACAGCAAATTAACACCCAGATCAAAGAAAGGCAAAATGTTTTCTTTGACATGGAAGCCTATTTACCAAAGAGAAATGGGTATGTGTTTGCTAAAAATTAATCTTCTTTTTATATAAAGCTGACCTAAATACTTGCAACAATGTATCTTTTCTAAATGACTTTAACAGGTATATCTGCAAAGAATGAGAGCCAAGTATATGGTAAATGAAACAGTAATAGGGTAGGTAGCACAATGGACTCCTTGATATTTAATCACATCCCTGCTGGAAGGAGGGTTGAGGTGTAGAGGGAAAGGTGGATCAGAAGTAATTTTCACTTTTGAAAGAAACTGTATGGGCTCTAAGGTTTGGAATCATTTAGAATATTCATGTAAACACTTCTGTGTTGCAGTGTAACCTACTGGCTTGTGCTCTTTGGTACCAAGAGAGTTCTCATCTGTGGTACCCTATGCCTATCTTCTTAACCATGCTGAGGTGCCATTCATGGGCTGTCCTTGCAGATGTTACGATACTAATCCAATTTCCCTACCCCATTTTGACCATTGATTCATGATTTCCCCTGATCCCTAACACTACAGACAGTAAAAAAGCCTCCCACTGGAAACATTTTATCTGTCTTATTCATTAAAATGATTGCTTTGTTTTTAAAAGTAGTCTACTACTACTGAAGATCGATCTGAAGAGAGCGCTAATGTGTGTTCCGAGTGGACCAGCCGCATTTGAAATTAATTTTCTCTTGCTATAATTAAAAACCCAGAACAAAATATACAATATTGTTTGCTGGAATTGGATCAGCTCTGTAAAACTAGCCTGCAGCACTGGGAGCCCTTTTGTATTAAATTAAAACGGATTAATCTGTCTTCGTATGTTTTGTCTTTCAGTTTATACTTAAATCTGGTGCTGGGAAATGTGAATGTAACTCTTCTGAGTAATCAGGCAAAGTAAGTGGTGGGTTTGGTTTTTTTAAAAGTAGAAATTAGATGCTGAAGGACGGCACTGATGAATATTTTCCCTTAGCATTTGCAGGGAATTGGCCCTGCAAGATCAATCCATAAAGCTATATGCTGTTTGTTCAAAATACTGGGCCAGATCCATCCATAGTGTAATTTCACTGAATTCAATCTGTGTTTTTAAACAAAAACATTATTTGGGGGCCATACGCATGAACTTAATGGTGGAGTGGAGCATAAATTGTGATTTGGTTTTTATTATTTTTTAATTGTGAAAATGACCATGGTCTAAATCAGTTCCAGAGAAAATTTGATCCATTTACAAATAGAAAAGGGGGGGGGGGGGAGAAAAAATTGGCAATAATAAGGAATCTGATCGCCAGTTAAACATCTGTATCTATTGTGTTCAAGGTATTTTCTGAGATTCGCTATTTTGTGACCATATTAAGGACAGATGTTACTGAGGACAGAATCTGGCTCTAGAATTGGAAGTGTACTCAGTTTTGAGTAGGAATATAAGGAGCTGGCAATTGGGGTGCCTACACTCTGTTTCTGGCTTCATCACAATCAGTTTACCTTGCTCTGCCTTGGTTATAATTAAAAACCTATAAAATGAATACAGTCTAATAGCAATTTTCGGCGTATGTATATCAGGGATGCTGTCAGCTGGCGAGGCTTCCTCATTTGAAACCTCAGAAAAGGCTTTAGAACAGGACTTGAAAGTACTAGAAACTTACTTTAAGGCTTGGTGGTTAGAGCCAGATACCTTGAAACTAGCGGTCTCAACTTTCCATTTGAATAATACCCAGGCCAAGAAGACGTTAAACGTCAGTTTCTGTGGATGACTGTTGATGCACAATCATAATCCTGGACCACAACACTCAACTTCCATTACCACTTTGAACAAACCAAAAGGAAAATGAAGGGCCAGGGTCAGCATCCTATAGAAATTTGCAGGAACATGCTGGGGAGGCAATGCTTCATGCTGTTGCCTTCACTGTTCCACTCTAGCTGTACGAAAGAAGTAGTTGTCTAAAAATATTAACTCACAGGATGTTAACTGTATTAATTCACATTAATGAAGAATTTTGTTAGAGTAAAGCCTCTTTGGACCATATAAGTATGAAGGTCTTCTGTTATACAATGCTTGTAGTCTCGGGGGGGGGGGGGGGGGGGAGGGGGGGGAGGGAGCAATGAGGGCTACATTCTGGTTTGGGGAGTTTTTTGGTTGTGGTGAAGGCATGGACAGATAGAGAAGGAATATCCTTCATGATTACTGTACTTTAAAACTTATTTTCCTCCTATGACATTTGAGAAGAAAACTACCCAAGAAAAATTTGTCTGAATATTAGTCTTTGGAGAGAGAGGGTTTGTTTACTACATCTGTGTAGAAAGAGAACTCTATTTGTAGAATGTAAATCAGTTTTGAAATGACAAATAGGTAGACATCTTACTTGGTTTTAATGATAGAAATGTTAATGATGATTTTGTCATCCCAGGTTTGCCTACAAAGATGAATATGAAAAGTTCAAGCTTTATTTGACAATAATCTTATTACTTGGTGCTGTAGCCTGCAGGTTTTTTCTTCATTACAGGTAAGGCAGTACTCTTATTTGTGGTTAAACATTTTAAATAGAAATATAGTGGATTCTAACTAAACATTCAATACTAACTTCTCTGCATCTCAGTATTGGAAGTTAATAAACAAAACTGTTAACTCTGATTTCTGCACTAATCATAACAGAGTTAAGAGGCACTGTCAAGATAAATCATGGTGCTGACCCTGAAAACACTTAGACTTGTGAGTAGTCCCATTTACTTCAATGGAGCTATTTATGTGTGTAAAGTTATTCATATGTGGAAGTATTTGGAGGATCAGGCACCATAGCTTTTAAAACCAATTTCCTTTCCATTGTTACTAGTAGCACATAGATTATTGCAACTGAAATTTAAAATTTTTTTTCCTTTTTTATCATTTATATTTGTTTACATTGTGTATTTAGCTTGGCCTGGACAATGGTAGACAGTATTGTAATTTTGGGACTGCAAACACTGTCCTCTTTCTGAAATGTAAATTTAAAAAAAAATAATGAAAATATATCTGGTATTGTACAACTTCTTGGATTTAATTTTTAACAAAATTTTAGAGCCCGGCCCTTCTGGTTTCCCTTTTAAATCTGCCGTGAATGAAAGATCATTGAGGATGTCATTCCCTACAAGGCCAGCCCAAGGGGTTTTGGCACCCTAGGTGAACTATGACTTTGATGTGCCCTCCCCCCATGTTATGAGACATAACCGCGTAATATATTTTTTAAATAGAGAAAAAAATTCACTTCCATCTAATTTGGCTTCCCTTAAAGCCTGGTGCCCTAGGTGACCGCCTAGTTCACCTGTGTGGTTGAGCCGGCCCTGATTCCTGGAATGCGCACACACTGTCAGATTTTTTTGACTTTAGGTCCAGAATGTCAAAAGAGAGGAGTTTTTCAGTCATAAAAGCAGAGTACAGGGCTCTAGAGTGTGATTAGTTGATTGAATTTATATAGATCTAATAGTATTTTTTTCATTGAATTAGCCTGAAAATGCCTGTGTAAATCCCTCCCTCTTTCACATGGAATTAATATCATCGCTATACATCTACTCATCAGCCTGGGATCCCAGGTCTTTTATCATGTGGCACTTTCCCAGCCTCTTAGAGTACTGGTATTTGATTTTTTTTCTTCACATTTGCATAGCTGTTGAAGAAAAGGCATAGTGTAGGGGTGTTACAGCCGGACTATTTATGTGTAACATTATGCATGTACCTTTAGGGTTGCTGGATGAGGGCCTTAATGTTGGGTTTCACATGAACTATTTTTCACTTACTCTTCTTGGGGTAGAGAGGAGAATAATCTTTTTGAAATGAATATTTATAGTTTTAACTATTTTTTTTTTTTACTCTTTTTTTGAATAGGGTGACAGATGAAGTGTTTAACTTCTTATTGGTGTGGTATTACTGCACATTGACAATAAGGGAAAGCATTCTCGTCACCAATGGATCAAGGTATCATATGCTATTCCAAAGTAATTCCAGGGGCAGGCTTCACTGAAAACAAAAAGGCAAAGATAATTTGCTGTTGGTGTCCCAGTGAGTTTGGGTAAACATCCTACTGAACAATCTCTTTTATTCTTTGACCCTTTTGAACGTTTGCTTCCAAACACACACATCCACGCGGGCTGAGGAAGACACAGGCAAGTTATAAAGGGAATGTTCCTTGATCACTTACACCAAAGTGCTGAATATGCTTTTACTAATAATAAGCTAGTCGTTTTCTTTATAGCAATTGAGTTGGGAGGATTTCCATCAAATGCGAAAGATTTGAAAATCCCCTCCTATCCTCCTCTGGAAACAGAGCAATTAAAAAAGATAAACAAAAAACCCTGCAAGAAGGCTTTCTGTCTGATTTTGTTGTTTAAACCCTGTATGTATTTCACAAGACTTGAGTAATAAGCCAGTGCAGATGCTGAGATGTCCTGTGCTGCAATGGTTACACTGAGTACCATTTTAGGATCTCTCCCAGTATCCTAGCAGCCAGCCAACTCGCATTCCTCAAGTTGCAGGCTAGAAAGGTCAGTGATTGGGCCCGAGACACAGATCAGGCCCCATTGTTGCTTGTGAAGCCAGTCTGATGGCTCCCTGCTAAGCTGCTACTCATCTATTGTAAATTGGCCCCCACTAGGGAAAGGGAAAACAGCAATAATGAAACACAGAATCCTGATGATGAATCACACACACTCTCCAAGCAAGCTGCCGCTGCAACTTTTTGATGCTGTATTAATTAGAGAGAAGTAATTTGGCTGATTTGCCACACTTTGAATAAGCAAACTACTTTACTTCAACTTCACTTATGCATCCTTGTCCAATAAACACCACCCTGGGGAACCAAATGGCTTATAAACTCCCTCTTAATTGAACTTAATACATGAGTAAACCGACTAAAGTCGTGCTGGTAGACTGTGTTGACAGCACAGTATGCATATAATTAAGCAGTAATTAATGAGGTGCAGAATGTTTTTTTTTCAGATTTAGTGATCAACTGGGAGGAGATTTTGGCCAGTTAGATCAATCAGTCACTTAGCCAAAGCCTTGTACAAAAGTCACTTCTCATGTTGCACTAAAATTGGAGAGGCAGGGAAGCTCCGCTTGTAGGGAGTGTGTGTTGGGTGGGAGGGAGGAGTATCCAAAACATATTTAGGGAAACTCATGCCTAATTAGCTAATGAGATTGCTTGCAGTGTTCAGAGATGATTCATCCACCTTCACCTGTATTACAAGTGAAACAACAACTCTGTGCAGATTAATTAGTAAAGATTGTAGCAACAATTATAAGAACTATTTTACTGGCATAAAAATCACAATTGTAACCACAAACAGTAACTGTTTATTTAAAAAAACCAAAAAAAACCCCAACACTTCTCATGTAAGCTAAAAAGTTTGCTTTTAGTTTAATTTTAGGAAAGCAATTGTCTCTGGATCATTAATGATATCAGATAGTTTGTGGTTTACATAAAGGGGTTTAACTCTTAAAACTGACTTGCACATGGCAGGGGAGGGAGGAAATGGGGTGTACCCTTTTTTGCTTTCTGATAAAGACTTTCGCAAAGTTTTTTGGGGCGGTACTCTATTTCTGCTTGCGTTTTTTGTTAGAAATGTCAGGAATGTCAAAGTTGGTGTTCCCTGAACAGATAGGGAATCACTGGAGATATCAGATATGGATTGTGACCTTTAACTGCTTTTAACGGAAGTAGAGATGTTAAATCTTTACAACAGATCTTTCCTTCCTAGACAGTTTGGCTGTTGAACTCAGAATTTTAAACATTCTGAATAAATATTAGGTTTCACTTGGATGGGATCTTAATATCCTACCTGTTTCCCCAGCTGCCTATAAAGTCTTCTAGAAAAAACAGGGCAGTCTTGACTTGGATTTCCACTGTTTAATAATAAAAATCCACAAACCATTTCAGGTTTTTGTTCTACACCATAAAGAAGCAAACAAAACCCACAGAACAATGTGGCTGTGTCCTTTTTCCTGCCTTGCAGGCCATGTTTAAAACACCTAGGAATTAATATTGTCAGGACTGGTCCATTTGGGGAAGCTGCTATGAGTTTCTGTGCAAGGGAGGAGGAAGAGTTTTGGGGCCATGGGAAGCATGTTTATGTTGAGGATCTTGACAGAAGCCAGACTTGATGACCCCATCTTTATTTTGGAACATGATTCTGACTTGAATCACCTTTGCTGCTGCTACTTCCAATTCCATGGGCAGAGAAGCAGCACTAGGAGGGTGTTTGTTTGAAAGGTTGTGTTGTGGGGTGAGAGCTGGCACACGGCCTCAGGGAGAAGTGGGTGGAGTTTTCTGTTGTTTCCTTGGAATCTAGCTGAGGATTACATCCGTGGAGGTAAGAGGGCTGTGGCGCTTGGCTTGGGTGAGAGGAGCTGATCCTGGGTTAGGGAGAGGCATTTTCTTGTAATAGCTCTTGTAGCTTGCCAGTACAGCTGTCAGCAAATACTATGTTCATTTTCTTTAGACTACATTTGTAAGTATTTCCTTTGCAGATTTTCAAACATCTTACATTATATTGCTAAATTAACCTTAATACATTACAATAAGGGTGCAGCCGCCTGGTCCTAGGCCCCACTCACCCCTGACGGACTGTACAGTGGGGCTTTCTCATTGAGTCTTAAGAGTTTCCAAGCCAGCTGGGTCTAGGTTGAATCTAGTCACTGTTTCAAGCCATGGGGTTGCAGAGCTCGGTCCAGGGCTCAGACCTCTTGTTTGACACTTTACTATATGGGTTGCTGGTGCGCTAGAGGCTGAAGCCAATGTGTGAGGCCCCCACTGTCAGGTTGCTGTGTTTAAAAAAATAAATTGTTTAATGGGGGGTGGCAAGTGTTTGAGAGAGAATCAGTCTATAGCTCCAGATTGCTGTCTTGATACTTCAGTGGTCTGGGCAGGACAGCTGTCTGAATGCACTGCAGTATGTCATTGTTGGGCATGTCCAGGCTTGTGTTCACTCATCAGACAACATAATAGCGTTCATAATTTGTGTCAGATGTCTCACTTCTGTGGCTTGTATACTACGAAATGCCAAGAGACTGGAATCGTGTTTTAAGGGAGCTGAGGGCACGAGCCCTCAGAATATATAGTAAGTAAGCACCAGCCCTCAGAATATATAAACGATCCGTTTCCAAGGTCACCACTTGCACTTTATTCGGTGTGCCACTCCATCTCCATCCTTCACCCTCGCAGCAACTTTGTCTTTCTTTGCGTCATAGACATTATGCAGGATACAACAGACAGATGTAATCATGATATTTTTCTCCCTGAGATCTAGGCGTGTGAGTAAACAACGCCAGCATCCTTTCAGTCATCTTAAAGCACATTCTTTTGTCATTCTGCCCTGGCTGAGCCAGTAGTTGAATCTTCCTTGGATGCGGTGGAGGTGGCTAGTGTACAGCTTCATGAGCCAGGTGACCAAAGGGTAGCCTAGGTCCCCCAGAAACATTATTGGGATTTCAACATCACCAATGGTGATCTGCCATCGGGAAAGCCCCACCTTGTAGCTGTCTGAACAGTCCTGAGTTCTTAAAGATGCAAGCAGTATTTACCTTTCCTGAGAAGCCAACAGAGATGACAGTGAAATATCCCCAGTAATCCACCAGCACTCGGATAACCATAGAAAAATCGCCCTTTCTGTTGACCAAAATAAGGAAGTGTGTGCTGTTTATTGCTTCTCCACCGTTCCAGGATTCTATTGCTGCAACTCCATCCATTTGTCCTGCATGTTGTTGAGAGTCACAGTCCTGTGTAGCAGGAGATGATTAAAGACTCGGCACGGTTGCCTAACAATGGTCCGCACTGTGGGTTTTCCAGCTTCAAAATGGTTTCCACTGACCAATAGCAGTCTGGTATTGCAGGTTTTGACATTGCGATCGCCACACCCTTCTCCATTGTCAGTGCGACTCCCATTCTGGTGTCCGTGTATCGGTGGAGCTCAGCAAACGGTGCCCAAGACCACATTCCTGGCCCTCAGAAGTTCAGCTACTGCTCATCATCCCAAACCTTCCTTATGATGTAATTTCAGCAGTCCGAGTTCTTTCCTCAGTCCCAAAACGGTGCTCTAACTTTTGCACCTACCATCTGGAATTGGTTCTTGCTGTATCCTGCAGCAATCTGACCACTAAGAAATTGTTGAGCTCCCCATGGCAGATCTTGCAGTTCCAGAAATACTGGAGGATTGTGTCCTGTGCCTACGATGCTCATGGCAGTAGCGCACAGCTGTGCGGCTCCATGCTTCTGAGACACATGACAGATAGCAGCAAGTCTTGTGGGTTCATGGGACTTCAAAAATAGGCACAAACATTATGGGATAGAGTTGACGTTTTGTGGTGGAGAAGGTTGGCTGTTAGGCAGTTGACCTCTTACTCTGTCCCTTTGCAACGTGTTTCTGCCCAACTATGAATTGCCGTAATGTCCCAAAAGACTGTGCTGGATGGTGGTGAGTTGCATGCTGGGATACTTACCCAGAGTGCACCACATCATGCATTAACACAAGCACTCCTGGTGAGTGTACACAGCACCGATGCAATGTGCCGGGTAGTGCACAAGCGATCTACTTAGCTGTAGCTGCTTTAGAACTTCATAAATTTCATTGGGAAAAGTTTCTAGTGTAGACATGCTTTTTCACGCACCCATCTCAGGAGTTCCCTGAACGGATGGGTGGGTATGTATGTATAGCTTTTGCCTCTGAACTTCACTCATTTGTGTGTGCGTGCATATGCACGCGTGTTGGGGGGTGCGGTGCCGGTACTTACTTAGACTTTCAAATGACTCTCCTATTACTACCTAATTAAAATGTGGCAGGAGGGAGAGGGTATCACTGATCTCTGAGAGCAGCACGGACAAAAAATATCCCATTATGTATGCTAAGAAAAATGGAGACGCTAACGGTCGAAGCCCAGAATTGCAATGTGGTTCCTGATGGGGTCTGGGAGGGGAAGGTTAAGTCTCTTGCGAACTGGTGCTTTTTTTGTGACTGGGAATGAATGGAAAGTGTGGGCTTTTTTGGTATTTTTGCCATTTGATTGATAGTTACCCTTGTGAATTGTAGAAATGAAACAATGGCTGCTTTTGCCTCCCATCAGCATTGAATAGAGTATGTATTTAATCTCACAGTGATGTATTGTTTTGACTCAACATTGTGTGATGGATTATTTTTTTCTTCCAACCCCCTCTAATTTTACGCTAATTGATTTTTTTTTTTTTATCCTAACGAAGTGTAATTCTATCTCAAGAAATGACTAATATTGACCAGGCTAAACTATTTTAGTACGTTCGGCTCAGACTGATCACATTTTCCTGTTTATGCCAATCACTTTACATCTCATTGTTGAAAGAGTGGATTTAAATTTAGCAGGCATGCTTGTGACCCCCCCCCCCCCCGCTCCACATCTCAATTGTGGTGTTCTTCCTTTTCAGAATTAAGGGTTGGTGGGTGTCTCATCATTATGTTTCCACGTTTCTATCTGGAGTGATGTTAACATGGTAAGTTTTCTCTTTACTCTGCTGACAGATTTTTATTATTAAGTTTTTAAGCCCTCCTGTGAGACCTCTAAAGTGACTGGTGTGAATGTGTCTGCACCGGCACCTGATGGAACTTGCTACCTTTTATGTTTTCCTCTAATGTGACATTTGGCGTGATAAATATGGCACTATTGGAGTGTTCCGTTACAGCTCCATTACAACAAAATTTCAGTAGCTGGAAGGCTGATATCAAAATATCTGAGTCTCCTGATTTGCTACTCTAATACAAATTTCTTAGCACTTTATGTAAAGAACTAGCAGATAAATCGCTCTATATAGACAACAAATTACGTGAATTATGTTCTATAACTCTTTGGGGGGGGGGTTAAGTCATTCACCTTGCTGAACTCAGATGATAACATCCAAACTGGTGGTTTTTGTTTTGAGTTTAATTTTTATCTCCTAGTTCAGATGATTGTGCAAACCCATTTGAACTTTGTTTTGCTCAATTTAACGAAACCAAACCTTGACTATCTTGCTTATAATCTTTTTGCAATGTATGTTATATAGAAATCCTTCCTCTTCAGTCACCATTTAACTTCTTCATTAAAACCTCAGCAACAATGAGAGTTTTTATTGACTTCTCCCCCTTATGCACATGCTTATTTTGATTCTTTTTGCAAATAGTTCCTAATAATTTGATCATTGGCTAACAAGAAAAGGCAACGTTCTCAGTTAGAGAAAAGAGCCCAGGGAAACCCAATGAGATGCGATGTTCCAACATTTACTGACACTATAAACTCTGCCGTATGTTTTGGTACAAGCTGAGATCCGCAGCCTAGTGGGCCATATTGGATAACAAAGAACAATGGCCCTTATGTCATTCGCTGGTGGTATCAGAGTTGATTGAACTATGGGGAAGGAAGTTTCTATCATGTTTTCTGTTTCTTGTTAATCTGAAAGTGTGAATCTTGTCTTTTTTGCCCTCTTCTCTATCAGGCCAGATGGACTCATGTATCAAATGTTTCGCAATCAATTTTTAGCATTTTCAATTTTTCAGAGTAAGTATCCCTTACCTTGCTAATTCTTGTCTGAAATATAGATCCCTGTACATTTCTCCCTCTTAATGATCCTCTAGGAACCTTAGTATTTAGTTTTAAAAACTAAGGTTTGTCTACAGCTCAAACATTTCAATGGCACTGTTGTACACTACCTATGCCACCGTGTGGCAGTAGCTAGGTGAATGGAAGAATTCATATTTTGACCTTAGCCCTGTCTAAACTGGGGTTTAAGTCAGCCTCACTATGTTGGTAAAGGCTGTGCATTTTTCACATCTCTGAGGAATGTAGTTGGGTCAACCTAACTTTTTAGTGTGGACCAGGTCTCAGTTAACTGATAGTCATAAATTAACTTATTTTTGTATTTGTGTTAGAGTAGAGCCTTTCAACCTTTCCAGACTGCTGTATTCCTTTCAGGAGTCTGATTTGTTTTCTGTGCCCCAGGTTTCACCTCACTTAGAAACTACTTGCCTACAAAAGCAGACAAAAATGTCACAGCATGCTGTTCTGAAAAATTGCTTATAAACATCATCCATGCCTTTTAACCATATAATTATAAAATAAATCCATTGGTATATAAATATTGTACCTGCATTTCAGTTTGCAGTATATGGAGTGGAATAAACAAGTTAATGCCTGTGTGAAATTTTAGTTTGCATTGATTTTTTTTTTTTAGTGTTTTTTATGTAGCTTGTTGTAAAACTAGGCAAATATCTGGATCAGTTGGTTTACCCCCAGGTTATCTAAGTGTATGCATCCCTTGGTTGAGTACCACTATCTTGCTAGAGTAACCAGTGCAAAGTGATTTTGTTTTCCAGTCCAATTAAAATGAATAATTCTTTTCTTTTCCAGGCTGTGTACAGTTCCTACAATATTATTATCAAAGTGGCTGCCTTTACAGACTTTGTGCATTAGGGGAAAGAAACCACTTGGATCTTACAGTAGGTGAGGTTTTTTGTAACCCCTAATTTTGTAACATTAATTTTACAAAACCATTTAAGTTGCATTCAGCCTCAAATGGACTTAAAGCTTAGAATGTGATTTGTCGGAAAGCCTGTTTTTACTTCCATAGAGTAGCTCAAAGCCTTCACAGCATCATTCCACTATCCTGCCCTGCTTATTTTGAGCATGTAGGTGTTAGCAACAGGAGACTTGAAACTAAATGATTTATGATCCTTATGTCGTACAAATAGGATAGTGTTAAACTGCTCTGTTGAAGGCTTTGTTAATCGTAAATGTAAAAACTGTTCTTTGTCATTTGTCTTTATATAGCCATAGGCCTCCAGTGTGCCTTACACAAAAGACACACCTCCTTGTCTTGAACATCTTATCTGAAGAAGACATAGCAAGTATTAACAGATGATGCAGGAGAGAGGTGGAAAGGAAAAGGATCACACCAAAGATTGTAGGATGTCTCCTTTCTTCCCACCCACTCTCCAAAACAGATTTTCCTAGGCCTCTTTAAAAAAAATTGTTTTTTTTTTTTATTGTTCTACCCTCCAGTTTGGGCATGAGCAATGGATGGGGAAAGATTGATGGTCATTGGTGGTGTTGAGTTTTGAGCTGGAGGAGAATATTGAATATGGGTAGCATACTGGATCAGGAAAGTTGTTCCAAACATGTAGCTGTTGATGTGAGGCAAGAAATGGATATTGTTTATAAGCTAAGCATAAGTGGTCCCCAACCAGCACATCGCAATCTATTTCTGAAGGGCAGTTGCCATTGAAACCTATGACTGCCATCTGCTGGTGAAAGGTTGGAGGCAAAAATAATTTGGCTCTTCTGTCTGGGGTTGTGTTAGCCTGTAGGTACTAACTTATATGCATCTCCTAATGTTAAATGTTCTGGTCTTAAAGAAGGATTTCAGTCTTGGATGTGGCGAGGGCTGACATTCCTGCTTCCTTTCCTGTTCTTTGGCCATGTAAGTTGAAGAGCCTGGCTCCTATCTATTTCGATGATTTGATTTATTTGTACACAAAGACCAGAGATCATCAAAGTCATTAGTACTGTAATTGTAGCAAACACTAGTTGTCTGTTGGGTCACATAGTACTTATGTGGACAAGCTCCAAAGGGGCAGCCGTGTTAGTCTGATTTAGCAGAACAAACAAGGAGTCCTGTGGCATGTTTACAGGCTAACAAATTTATATTCCTCATGAGCTTTTGTGGGTGAAGTCCCACTTCATCAGGTGCTAGACATTTTTTTTTTAGCATTTTCTAGCATCTGGTGAAATGGGACTTCACTCACGAAAGCTCATGCGAAAAATAAATTTTAGTCTTTAGAAGTGCCCCAGGACTCCTTGCTTATGGGATCTTTTGTAACTGTGTGCCAGAGCTCAGTTTAAGAATCTCTTTTAGAAAGAATTATGAAATGGTTGAAAGTAGGAATACTAGTTTAACACAGATGATTCCGGAAACTCAGTTACTAGATGTTGCTCTCTTTTCCTGAAGATGCATCTGCTTGGTTTTTTTTTTTGCAGAAGACCTTTAACCTTTGTAATTAGAGGAGTCTGTCACTGAAGTTCTGATTTCCTGAAACCATCTCTTTTTCTTCTAGTGGTTGCATGTGTCCCTTATACTGTGTAGGTGCGTTGCATATCTCATGCACCAGTGCCAGAGAGTTTTCCTAGTGATGCCCATAGGGGTGGCCCCACATGACCTAAGGGTATAAATGGCAAGTCACCCCACCCATCCTTCCATTCTTCTTCCCTTTTGGAGGGGGGGGTGGCAGAGGCCAGTATTCCTGCCCTGCCACTGGGTCAGCTGGTGAGCAACCAGGCCTGGCGCGCTGGGTAGACAAGCTGAAGGTGGGCAGCTGTCAGAGGTCAGCCAGGCTAGATTTTTGGGCAGCTGTGGGGGCTCCCCTTTAGCCCAGGGGCTGCAGCCCCTCAAGCCCCTGCCTTAATCCGGCCCTGGTGGTTGGTAGTCAAGAGAGTTCCTGGGCTTTACAGCTTCCTTCCGCTGTGAACAGTTAGTTATGTTTTTTCATTTAGTGGTGCTCATGTTTTTAGTCTTTGGGTATTCTTCGCCCCCCCCCTTTCTTTCTTTGTCTTTTTCTTTTCTGTTCCCTCACGTTAAACTCCTGCCGTTGTCAGGCCTTTTTCATGGAGAGCTCCTAACTCTAAAATTTACTCCATTCTTACAGTCCCCAGGACTCACTTTTATGGCTTTGAAGACAAATTGGATTCTTCCTCACTCTGGCTTCAATGTAATCTAATGGTTGGGGCTATTTATTTACTTCCACTATGATTGTGGGCCAAAAAGGGAAGGGAATAGAAAATAGTTGGTCTATGCTGACTGCTAGCAAAGTTTTTAAAAAAACCTTTGTAAAATACACCATGATAAAAAAATCCAAACAGCTCATTTTTAAAACCCTGCCTGACTCCACAACTTACATTTCTGGCCTCAGTTTCCCCCTCAAATGCTTATGTTTCTCTTAAGTGCATCTTTCATAGCCTCCCACTTGAAGCCACGTCCCCACATGCTTAAAGTTCCCTCCCTTTCTTTGGAGACTGTCTGATCTCACTGTCTTGCTGAAATTCTGCCTTCTAAAGATATTTTCCATGGAGCCTTTCAACAATAATTCACCGACGTAAGAAATGTGTAGTTTGGAAACAATAAATACAAACTCCACTCCACTCTGTGACTGGACCTTCATCTAGTTACCCAGGGTATTACGTATTTGTCCTGTGTTACCAATGTTCAACAAAAGCACCAGTTCACCATCCTTTATTCACTTGAGTAACGTCTGAAATCTCCTAAGGAATGCAGAGTCAGGCCCTTAAACGCTACGTTTTCTGGGACATGACCATGTCTCCCCTTGTATCGCACAGTACACACATTGCACCATGGATACATACACAATAACATGGTGATACTACATGCAGTATAACAGTTTAAATAAGAAAAGGGACCAAAAAATTGGAGACATATTCTTTCCTTCTTGCAGACAAAACTACTCTCAGAAAATCTACCCAGAAGGAATTGATCATTTTGGATTTGTTTTAAAAGGGAGCCTTGATGTTCTCTTGCTGGAACTCATTCAAGATTAATTTCTACAGCAAACTTAAATTCTTTAAAATGTTTAATTCTTTTGAGAGCTTACCTCTGACTGATTTTTCAATCAGCCCTCTCCCCCATAGGGAATGTACATGCACATATAAAGCCTGAGTTTCATTAATGTGCTGACTTGTTGAAGAACCTAACTTAAATAGAAAAATCTATGCAGTGTTTTACATAACCCTTCCTGATCAGCAACCATTATCTTACCTGTATCTCACGCATAGGTGTAGCTTCCAAAATTCAGTGGTATGTTTTTCTATTGCCGAAGGGCACACCAACAAGTCAAGAAACTTTCTCTGCTGTGCTAACTCTAATTTACACAGCTTCAACTCTTTTTGTAAGCTTTGAAAATTTGTTTATTAATGAAATGGTCTCTCTCTCTCTCTCCTCTTAGCTTTGGCAGCTGTATAATGCAATCACACTTTTTGGGCTGTCTAGGCATAAGGATTGCAAAGAATGGCAGGTAGGTAACATCAGCGTTTTTATTTATTGTAAATAGAGTTAGCATATTAATTCAAATGTCTTTGTCTGAAAATAGACCCAGAATTTTTCAGAATAACTTCCTTTACATCAGTTGAATACAGTATCTGATAGAAGGGTGGTGTAAGGGTTATGTCATCATCCACTTTATTGCCGTAACTTTTTTCTACTTAATGTTCCTCATTGCAAACAACATACATGTTTTGTAGAATTCAGTTGTTTATATTGATCCTGATATAGAGTGGTGTGAATCCCTTGGTGAGCTGGGCTCAAGCAAACAATGGGTTTTAGTATGGCTAAATATAAATTTATACATCTAGGAACAAGAATGTAGGCCATACTTACATGATGGAGGACTCTATCCTGGGAAACAGTGACTCTGAAAAATGTGGGACTCTTGAATATGATTGAATATGAGTTCCCAGTATGACTCTGTGGCCAAAACAGCTAATGCAGTCTTGGGAATATAAACGGGAATCTAAAGTAGGTAGAGAGAGGTTATTTTACCTCTGTATTTGGTACTGGGGCAACTGCTACTGGAATGCTGCCTCATTCTGGTACCCACAGAAGGTACCAGAAGGATGTTGATAAATTGGAGAAGGTTCCTACAAGAGCCATGAGAAGGATTAGAAAATGTGTCCTATAGCGATTGACTCAAGGAGCTCCATCTATTTAGTTTAAAAAAGAGGTGATTAAGGAGTGTGACTTGATTAGTCAATAAGTTCTTGCTTAGGGATGAGATATTTGATCATGGGCTCTTCAGTCTAAAGGTCTAACATGATCCAGTAGCTGGAAGTTGAAGCTAGACAAAGTCAGGCAGGAAATAAGGTGTAAATTTTTAACAGTGAGGATAATCAACCGTTAGAACAAGTTGCCAAGAGTCTCCATCACTAGCAATCTTTAAATCAAGACCAGAAATTTTCCCGATAGAGCTGTTACTGCTCAAAGGGAATAATGTTTGGGGAGCTTTTTGGCCTGTGTCATGCAGGAGGTCAGACTAGATGATCACAGTGATGCCTTTTGGCTCTAAGAATTTAGGAATCCAACTGAAATCTGGAAGAGTGATAGATCAGACTGCATTGCACAGCCAGTAAGGCAGGGAATCTCATGTGGTGGCGTTTTGCTTGTGTGTGTGCGCAAATGTAGCAACCTAGGTAATGTCGAATGTTGTAAAATTCAATGTCAATGAACGGTAGTGGGAGGAAACCAGTACTGCCCTTCTCAAATTCTGTGGGGTCAGTGTAGAGTCTGAGGCATGAGATTTGGTTTTCTCTTTACCTTTACTTGCATTACGACAAGTGTTGGTTGTAACAGGACAAAAGGAGTTTGATCTATAAAACACCCAACGTAGCAGACTTTGTCCTATTGCCTGTAATCCCCTTGGATAGAACTCGTGTCAATAGGAAGACCTATCATGGATTCAACTTTCATATACGCTGCCTCACTTTTTAAAGGCAAATTTAGAGTTTGCCTAATAGGGGGGGAGGGTGTTACTTATGGCCAGGATCCCCTTGCTATTTAAAAACCCTCCATATCTAACCGCTGTCATCACTGGAATATTTTTGTAGGAGATGGATCACCACTTTTTTGTGTTGTTTTTTTCTTTCCCCGCCTCCAGGTTTTTGTATTGGCGCTCACATTTCTGCTGCTCTTCCTTGGAAACTTCCTTACTACTTTAAAAGTGGTGCACACTAAGCTTCAGAAAAACCAAGACAAAATGAAGGAACGGTGAAACTGGCTTACAGTGCTGGACACTAAACTGTGGGATCTCTTTCCCCTCTCAGCAGATCATTTTTCAGACTGAACCTGCTATACCCTAGTTATACTGCAAATGAACCTTGGAAGAAATCTCGTTCCTGTTATGCTAAGAATGTGAACTCTCCCAGCACAGACCACTGTACAGTATTATGCAAGCATGGCTCGCCAGTCTGCAGCCCTGTTATTTATGTATAGCTAACACAAAACACAGTTGGTGTTTTTCCTTTGTATATACAGAAGTAATATGGTCCGCACCTGCCAGAAGAAACAACAGTCTTGGGAGAAAGTGATTTTTACTGTAATTCCAGTCCTTCATCTTTTTGTTTTGGGTTGGGTTGTTTTTTTTTTTTTTGTCCAGCACTACTTTATTTCTGAAATCCCAGGTACTGCATTAGCAAAAATTAAAAAATGCTTTTGGTCAACCGGCAATGAGAACCTAACACCTCTCTAAATCCATTAATCAAAACACTACGTTCTCAGTGGCCTATGCTAACCTGTGTGTACTGTGAAACTTGCCCATATTTGTACCATGCTGCTATGCATACTTTTAAAAAAAACTATTTAAGGAACAAACCTTTTTAAGTTAATGGTTGAAATGTTATGTTTTGTTGTTGGCTTTGTTTGCAGGAACCCTGGTGATACTCAGCTAAAGATCAGGTAATCTGGTCAGCCCTGAAAAACGCACAAAATAAATAGTACAACAGAGCTGTTTCAAGACTTTTTTTTTTTTTTTTTTTTTAAATGTTGCCTGTAAGATTGTTTTCCAAAACCATTTTCTTCCTGAAAACAGCTCTGACTAAAGGCTGTAATTGCAGAACATAGGCCTCTAATTACTTTAAATTTCTCCTTTTTATAGTTCCCTTATGGAAAGATAAATGCTGTGTATATGGAAATAGATCAGTAGGCATTATTACTAATTAATACTGAACTTGTTCTGCTACATGAACTATCAAGTTGCATGCTGGATTAAAGCAAACCTGAATTTAACTCCAGCAGTGGAACTGAGACTAAATGTTGACTCTCTTTTCACTTGATCGTCTTCAACTTCTTGTCATTCTGATTTAAATTTGCCTATTGAAATGTAGCTAACCCATTTGTCTTCCATTATATATCCTAAAATGATGTATAGACCCCACTGGCAGAATTCTGCTGTCTGATGCACTGTTCTAACCGAGTGACCTCACTTGGGTTCCAGAAGGCCTGAATTGGGGAGGAACTAGGCCGGTGTAATCATCTGAAAATTGTGCTCTTTCAGATTTCTAATATGTTTTCACATGCATTACAGCCTCTCAATTATTTCATTAAATTCAGCAAAATTACTTCATGGCATCTTTTCTTTTAGACTCTTCATGGATTCTTGCAAAGGATTTTAATATTAGATAGAAGAACGGCTTTAAAAAAAATAAGCTAACGCGGGGCACTACTTCTGGTCTGAATTATAAGTGCTTACAGGTATGTATTAGAACAAATTCGCACTTCACACAGAATCATAGTGGCTGGCCTATATGTAACTAGGCAATCCTTTACTCTTTCTTAAATGCTTGTCATTGGAGAAGCACGTTTTTTATTTGAGAACACCACTGCAACGTGTTGGAGCTGCTCAATAGAGCCTGTCATCCAAAATAAAAACAAACATTAGTTTTAGTTAAATCCAGCTTGGTTTTCCGTAAGGTAGATAGCTGTTATTCCAGAGAATGATGCAGTAGGCAAGGTAATATTTGTTTATTAGACCAGCTTCTGGTGGTGTGGGACAAGCTTTTGAGCTTACATAGAGCACTTCTTCAGGTCTGGGAAATGCACTCGCTGTCATTGCTAACTACCAGGTGGAACATAATGTTTAGCATAAATAGTTAACACGTTTGGAGGGATGATTCAAGGTGAAGGGACCTGTTAACACCACTGCAATCAGAGGGGGAAGTAGCTGGAGGAGGAGAGGCAGGTTGTTAGCAGGTTATAGATTGTGGTAATAAATCGTAAAGGCAGGGTCTTCAGCCATGATTTTGTGTCTAGCAAAGTTTGGAAAGTATTGTACAGGTTTCCTTTGAGGGTAAGGAGGATGGATAGGTCAGATGTAGAGTGCTTGCTTTGTGGAACGGGTTCACCCACAGCTGTTTGCCATATTATTTTGGTGTTTGCAGCTCATTTGAGAGTAGTGATTGTTCAGTTTCACCCCCATAGTTGTTACTGAGGCACTTAGTGCCCTGGATGAGGTAAAAACAGTCACTGCCACCATGTCTGGCAAGCTCAGGTGTTGCTTTTTAGAGCACACTGAATTTCTGCCTCTATGCTATCCATGGCTTGTTGTGCATGTACAGATTACTCTATTTTAAGCTTGGAGGCATGCAAAGGCCTCCATCAATCTTAATTCAACCGACCCCAAAATAAGCATTTAAAAATCTATAAATAAATCCAAGGACCAAGTTAACCAAACCACGTGTATACAGTAAAAAGGAACTGGAAAAATCCACCTTGGAGTGATCCATCATCTAAACAGCTGCACCCACAATCAAATGAAGATAAGACTGGAAACTTGCTGTTTCTAACCTAATAACCTAGCCTTTGGAATTTTTAAGGCTATGCTTTTAACTGTCTCAGGCTGTTAGCAGAAATCCAGGCAAAAGCTACAACTGTTAGCCTCTCAAAGACAGAAGTAACTTGCTGATGTGCTATGAACACAAACTATTTTCTCCTAAAATGGACTGTATATTATAGTCCATCCCATGGCTTATTTCAGAAAAATCACCTCAGTTGCAAAATATCTTTTAAATGTGTGATTTCTATAGTGTGTAACATGATTGTGAAAAAGATCTTCAGCTATAGCAACCTCTTATGCAGTGAAATTTCTCACAAGAAAAAACTCTTGAGATGCAGGTGCACTTTGATTGGACAGTTCCTGTCACTTAGACAGGGAGCCTGCAGCCATTGGTTAACTATAAGTCACTGAAGGTAATGTATTCATTGTGGGCGAGCAGAGATGATTTCACCATGTAATTCTTAAAACAAATGTAAGTAGCACAACAGACGAGCACAAAGTGTTGAATAAATTGCACTTCTGTTTATTTTAAAATAAGTTGTGCTTGTATTGCACATAAAATCCTCTCCCAGGGCCCCAAAATAGAGGCAGCTGCTACCTGCCAGAGGTAAAGCATTAAGCAAGATGCAGCATATCTGCTCTGAGTGACTTGAGTATACTCTGCTGAAGGATGTAAACCATTTTCTATTATCATAAATCTAATCCAGAGAAGACCACTCAAGGTGTTTCCAAGCAGCTGACATACAGCATTGGCATTCTAATAAAGGTGCAGCAGAACTGTCCATGGCTTGGGGCAGGTGCTTGAGGCTATTCTGAGGAGAATGGTTAATACAGCCGTTGCTTTGTAACTATAATTAGAATTCATCAGCAAAGAAGTTTGACTTTTATCCTTACTAAATCTGACAGGCGGCTCTGATTTAACTTCATTCTTCCTTTGCTGTCCTTTCCATGTCAATTCAGTAGGGAACAAGACTAGTGAATCAGAATAGAAACCATGAGCAATAAAGATTACCAGTCAAGTTGTCAGTGAACAAATAAAACATAGTGGATTTGGAACATGGCTGACCATCATTTATGGTCAGGAACAAAACCCAGATGTACACAGCCATCCAGCACAAACTAATATTGATAAAACACTGCAATCTTCATAGAAAGTACAACAAAATCACAAAATATTACGAAGTAAAAAAAAGAATCAAAATAGTAATAAAAGCACGTACAGGAAAAAAGGCCAATAAAAAAACCTATTGATAATACATGAATCAGCATTTTAACAAGCTCTTCTAGAGTCCCAATGATCTGGATCATCATAATAGCAAACATGGTTTCTTCTTTTTTCGGCGCTTGGCTTTTTTCATGGCATTCAATGCAATGTTTGTTGCTTCTTTAAAAACATCCTCTATGTTCTCTCGACACTTGGCTGAGCACTCTAGATAAGCCTCCGCTTTCATCTGCTGACATGTTGCTTCACCCTATGAGAAAGGAAGATAACCAATGAAAATAACAAAGGTAAGTTGCTCTTTGAGTTACAGTGGAAAGAAATGATTAATTTTGGAGACCTTTATATAGCGGAGTGTGGCAAAACTCTGTTTGTAGAGTTAAGTAATAAGTAGTATTTGTCCTAAACACTATAGTAAACAAATATTTAATAATGATAAATTGATGGGCTCCACCTATAGAACATCTTTCTTGATTTTTAAAAGTTTAATCTGAAAGCCTGCTTGGAGTACAATGTGGTGGAGACTCAGTGGTGTAAGATTTGCCTGTCTTATGTGTTACAGCCCACCTTTTTTTGAAATTTAGCCTCTAAACAGAGCCTCCTAACCCAGACTTGAACGCTCAAATGAGTAATAAGGTATATAGTTAATCTATGTCAGGACCCACATTTGAAAGTTGGATCCATAGTATGACTGTCTTACGGAACAATCAAATTGACCTGACCACAACTTTATATTTCTTCACTTTCTGATGGCGGCAGGTTACAGCAGTGGAGGATCCATGTTTGAATCCCGAACTCAGTTTCTGGCATTAGATACATCTTATGATGCATGAGTAACCTCTTTTGCATGAGTCAGGAACAGTGTAGATGAACTTCAGAAGAAGACTCAAACTGAAATTTTGGGCATTTAATAAGGGAGAAACGGAGCATAATCCTTTGAAATAAGTTTATTAATTGATAACCTTAAATTCCATATATTATGTACATGTCTACAATACAGATTGCTGGTATTTATCTGGTTTCCATTTGGTGACTGACGTCTATCTAGAAATTTATACTGTCTATAAAAGTCACAGGAGCTTATGAAGAACCCACTCAAAGTTGAGATTAAACCGCTGGCATGTAGGGACGAAAGCAGCACGTCCAAATCTTGAGCTGCAGGAGGGTCACCCCCAGGAACATCTGAATGCTATTGTATACATTTTTACTTTTGCCACCCTCTTGTAAAGGGCCTGAAAAGTTTGCAAACTGGATATTTTTAAGCTTTCTTAGAAAGGAGCATTCTTAAGTCTCCTTAGTTTCCTGTGGGAATGACAGCACCAAATCTTCCAGCAGCACCTCAGCTGAACTAAACAGTAAAATTTTATTCTTATATCCCTGACAATGACGAAGAGACCCGTTAAATGCAATGGGAGATACTATGCAGAATTTTACAAGGCGAGACAACGGACGCTTTCATTTGACTGCCTGGAAATCCCATAACACAGTGATTTCTGACAGTGGTGCAGCCTAGTTCCTTTTCAGAGTATCTAGTGTTCACCACTTCTTTAATATAGCAAAGTTTTGGTAGATGTCAAGCTATTGTTGCTCAAACTTGTATACAGAATAGTAAAATGTCGCTACTCTCTCAGTGACCTGTAACGGGAAAGATGACCGCATGTTACAGGGAGGCAGCAGAGCTAAGTTCTAGCTTCGTTTCTGTAGTAACTTCTCGTGTGACAAGGGAAACGTCTCTCCACTCTAGTTTTCCCCGTCTGTAAGGTGGGGATAGTGATACTTGGCTACATAACGTGAGTGTTTGTGAAGTGGTGCTTGAGTGGTGAATTTTGCATCAATAAGCTTCAGTGACTTCTGAAGTGAGATGCTCCTTTGAGTCAATATTTCACATCCCCTCAGTTAGTTATAGTAGCTGTTCTTACTCTTCCTGAGTAATGATCCCATGTTCCAGTGAAATAAATGTGGCTGTCCCTCATGCAAAGGACAGAAATCTTCAGTGGAGTTCTTTACCTGTTCATATGTGATTGGCTCCTGCTGAGAAGACCTGAGCTTCCGTACATACTCTTTGTCTTTTCGAAGGTCTGTTTTGCAGCCGATAAGTATTAGTGGGACTCCCCGGCAAAAGTGACTCACTTCAGGATACCACTGATGGTGAAAAACGAAGCTTTGGTAAGCTTTTAAAAAAATCAAAATCATGCAGCCAAGGAACAAAATCAGTATTCAATTTACAACAAAATTGTAGGAAGTCTCCAGTGCTAGGTACTGGTTGGGATCTTATTTGTTTGAGAATGTATAGATGTACTGTATCCTGACCTATAAAAATGTGGATCCCCTCTGGCACGTAAAGTACTCTGAGGTAAATAGTGCTTTGAGCACGGAGAGCTGATTCTGTCTGGCTCGTCTTATATCTCCTACATTGTGTTTTTAGTACACAAGTGCAGGTTGAAATAAAGAGAACTTTGGAAAGCCTGCAGGCTTCTTTAGGTTATGAACTTGCTTAATTTGCACACCCCAAATTCCTGCCAGGGCAATGACATTTGCTATTGAATTCAAGAAAGCAGAATTAGATTCCTAATGTGAACAGTTTGTGAAACCAATTGAAGTTCTCTTTTGAGACCAGAGCATCTGCCAATTCTGAACAGATTTTATTATTTATATAACGAAAGCACAAAGGCCCCAATTAACATAAGATACTGTACCATCGCATAGGTAAGACATGGCTCTTGCCCCAAAAAGCTCACTTGCACTAATGTAAATCCAGAATAAATCCTCTAAAGTCTACTGGAAGATCAGAATCTAGACCACAGTGTTACTTGGTTTCATTTATGTTTATCTAGTAGTCTTAAACTCTCACTTTGGAACATAACAAAAATGGGCAGAAATATTAAATTCAAAGATATAAAGACAAGCCTACATTTATGGCTCAGCTGTAGCCAATACATCACTAATCTGAGGATTTTATCTACCTCCATTACACACAAACCTGGTGCAATCTCACTGTTTGTTCCCAATTTCAGAATTACTTAGAAAACAGGTTGTAAAGAATCCAAACTCTTCAAAGGAGTGAAGGGCTAACCTGTCATATTCTGAAACAGGGAGTGGGCAGCTATTCTGTTTAGAGAGGTTTTTTGTTTTATTACTCTTCAATGTTTAACACCATCTTACATTTTGAAAATAATTTTTTTCTCATCTTTACAGAAATACAGACTGGCAGCACTGACTGTAGCTGAAGAGTCAATAGAGGGAAACCCACAGGTGTGGAACACTTTAATAAATTCTTGTAAAAAATTAATTTCTTTTTAGTCAGAGATGGGATGGTGGGTTTTAACTAACAAAGGGTACATCTACACTGGAGCCTTGGTTCGACTTAAGGAAGGTTAAGTCAACCTACAGACCGCTGTGTCCACATTGGGCGCTTATTAAGTCAACTTAACACCACCTCTTATGGTCGATTTAACACTTAAGTCGACCTAATTGGCCTCCAGGGCTACTCACAATGCACCACTCCTCCGTCGACCTAGCACCTGCCAGTGTGGACACAGGCAGTCGACAGGAATGTTCAGTGTGGACTCTAAGTCAACTTAACAAGGGTGACTTTAAATCGACTTAAAGTCGACTTGGAGCCTCCAGTGTAGACATACTCAGAGAATGTCCCCTGGAGCCTAATCTTTCTTTATCAGACTACAGCCTCTTTTAGGTGCTGAAGGTCACATTTTGAGTCTGAAGTATGAGAGTATCCCTTTCTGGATCTTTAGGTTGAAACATCTAATCAATTTGCAGAACTGAAACTAAGTTACAGTAAAAAGTTTCTCTTAGTAACAAGACGATGAGTTTGAACTTTCTGCCTTCCAGATCTGAGGTCTCAGTCAGCCTTGCAGCAGGGGCTCGTGGGATAGAGTTACTTGCTGTTAAAAGCCAAGTGCAAGAATTCTTGGGGCAAAGGAGGATAGAACAAAAAATATATGAATAAAAAAAGAGGGGAAGAAGATAAGCTTTATATGGGGTACTTATGGAGAATTAAATTTTGCTGTTCTGGTTTCCCTCTATTTATATTGTATTTGAAACTAAGTGAGCCATAAACCAAATCCAGTGCCCAAATTTGAACAGCCATAAATGTTGGAGAAACTCGGATCTCAATCTGAGTTCTGTGTCTCAGGCCCATTGCTAGATGTGTGGTGATAACTAATAAATCCACTGTTAATTTATCTCAGAGAGCGGCTGCTAAAAGCAGTTTTACAAATCAATCATTTTGTCATCCATCTAGCATGTTAAATATCACATGAATGAGCCAAGTAATTATGAAGTCTCTTACCTTAACTAATACATTATCATAGCTAATAGGGTTCATAACATCGTAACAAATTATGACTATGTTTGTATTCTGGTACGAAAGCGGTCGTAGACGATCATAATCCTCTTGCCCTGAAACACAGAAAAAGTGACAATTCTTTGGATCAAAGAAGCCTCATTCTTGACCATATTACAAGAAAAATACTTGAAAATGCATTCCTAGTGCCATTGGTATCAGGCTTATCTTAAAACCAGTAATTGCATAGACTCTAAAAATTTTAATAAATCATTGGCTTTAATAGAGTAAATCCTTGTTCTTTGAAAATGTTTAAGATGTATAAGAGCCACAACCCAATAGTAAAAAGATCGATAGAGTACTCTCTGAAATTTCAGTACAAAACAAAAGATTTGTCTAAATGTTCAATATTTTGAAACAATCCTAACCAGGATGCAAACCCACATGCTGCAGGCTCAATTGCCATTCACTAGCAGAGAGACAAATGCAGTGAGTCTAGGACTAGTAGCCTATTGCTGATTAAAAACTGAGAATTGACAAGGGTCTTGTTGGCAGACAGGGATCAGTGGAGGACAGAAAACATGCGTACTTTTTGCCAGATGTGAATGCAGCAGAAAAAGGCTTAAATAAACTCCCCCTCTCCTTCCCCCCTTAGTGAACATGGGGACGCAATGAGCATGAGAGTCAACTCCCTCAGAGAGATTGCAATCCATTAGTGAGAACACAGCGTCGCAAAGCTACACTTTGCAGCACGCCCACTTCTAGAGAGGATCACTCTCAGCCTAGAGCTGATTTTACAAGATGCCTGGTAACATGAGCCCGTCTTTACTGATCTCTGAAATGGGCCTGAATACAGCTGCTGATGCCTCCCAGAAATGTTTTTTAAAATGTTTGTTTAGGAATAATTTCACGTGTGGAATTCGTTTTATTATCCACAGACACTCATGACAAAGCTGGTCTGCTTATTTCCCACGTGTAGTCTCTAATTCTGTATGTAGAGTAACCCGTCACCTTCACCCCAGAGCATTGCGAGGGAACATTCAGCAGCTGGCCCATCAACACCAGAGGCAGTTGCACTAAGAAATTAAAGATCCTATTTTCATTCAAAGGCCAGTATTTCAATAGGATGTTTTCCAGAAGGCATCGGCAGATGTTTGAACCGACAAGTGGAAGACTTCAGCCATTGAGTGCTGCCCAGTATGTCAATAGGAAGCTTTGACTTTCCGAGAGGTGAGGCATGGATGCAAATCCTTTTCACATTATTATTTCCATATATTTCCTGAGCACCGTGTGTGCCTGTGCCTGATACTATACAAAAATAGAGACCCCTCCTGTTCGGAGATCAAAAAATATATTTTTAATCAATAATAAGTATCCAGTAATCACTCTCTCAACATACTTTCTAACATGCAGCTGTTATATCATGGTTTCAACACAAAACCTTGCACTTCATTATTGTATTCAAAACACTTGACCCCGAAGTATGGGGCCATGAAGGAGAACATGGATGCTGAAAGAACAATATCTTTGAAGAGCATTCAAATCTTTACCTGTATATTTAACCCCTTGATGCTGGCAACAGGATTCCTGGTTAAATAACCCATTACTCAGCTTGCCACAGCTATTTGCATAAAGGGATGGTGAATTAGGACCCAGTTATACACGGTGCCAAGATCTTTTAATTTCAGTGACGCTAAGAGCATTTAATAATTCAGAGGAGACATTCAAAATGGCAGAATTGGGCCCCTATACTTTTAAAGCAAGAATAAAGATGATCAAGGAATTTTTTGTTCCATTTTACTAAGTCATGATTGCTTGGCCAGAGTTGGAACAGACCAAAAACGATTAGTCTGAGGAACATGCCTGTGATCTCAAAAGAGTTGCCTTTGATGGTGTAACTGTAAATGAAATTGATGTGACATCACATGGTTTCATCTTCGCAATCTAAGCTGAGAATGGTGGGTGGAGAAGAACCAGGTATTTATTTTTAATTGTAGACTAAGACATGAGGAAATCCAGATTTACAGAGAAGTAACATGTTTTTCTTATGTATTTCATACATCTCACACATGGCAAATGTGGAGCATGGCAAAAACGAAAATACTCATATCTAAAAGTCTCAGTTTCCCGAAGATTCGTAGTTGGTTACAATATACATCTCTTTACTTTTAAAACTTATTAGGATGACTGTGAAACGTTATCAGGCAGAACTGCTATACGAGAATTACTATAGGGCAATACCCTTCTGGCATCACTAATTGCAAACCCTAAACCAAGATGTCTCATCATCAGGTCCTGGTATTGCAACGCCCAGGGATACCACATTTAAAATATTTTGTCAGACAACTATATGACTTTGCATCCTGAATAACCTATTTTAATTTTGATGAATGTGTTAATTAGCCAAAATATAAAGCCTGTGACATTGTAGGAACAGGAAAAGGACATCCAATTAGACCACTGTGTTTCTTCCAATTCTGGATGGCAGATTTCACTTCTGTGGCCTCTCCTCTTTCACTCTTTAGTCGTCCTACTGAAGTGGTCAACAAAGGGGCTAATTAAAGGTGGTCTATGTAATATAGACATCTGTCTTCTAGGAAATAGGAGAGTAAAATCTCTTAACTGAGGCCAATGAATAACAATCAGATTGAAAAATCACAATCTGTTTGTAATGCCCCAGGCTTGACAGGAAGCTAGTACTTTAATATTTTTAGAGACCAGAGTGTGGTGCCTTAATTAACGTAGATCCAGTTAAAGCCAAAAAAAAGCAAGCTATACATGTCTTTCTACTTATTCTCCACATTGTGTTTGAGAGCTTGTCAAAATGGCAGAAGCATCAAATTCTCATCATCCTTTCTCATGCAAAAAACCAAAAACTTTATCAAAGACTTGTTCTTTCATAGTCTTCATCCTTACACCCTGATGATGACATACAGGAATAACTGTGAGAACACCCTTTTCTTGGTAAGCTTACTTAGGCTGCGGTCAGAATTTCTTCATTGCAGATTTAAAATGAAAGTTCTGCAAAATGATAAAATGAAGTTGCAGGACTAAATAGAAGGAGCCAGTGAGCTCAAACACTGATTACCTGTATTCAGTCTGTTTTAATTTCTTCTCTTTGTTGTGTTGTCAAAAGCAGTGTATGAAATTTCATTAGGGTTCTTTTTTAATAAATAGTTTTTCTTTCAATTTTTAAACCCTTCCTATAATATTGTAAAATAATTGCTACTTAGCATTAATTTCCTGCATCTTTGTGCCTTTAACAAACTGCGGACACAGTGTTTCACTTGGTACAGGTAATTTCACATGAGAGGCTTAATTCCTTCCCAAAAAGCACGTTTGTCCCTTTGCCAGAAATGGCAACTAGCCCTCACTTCACAACTTGGCATTGAAAAAAGGTGGGGCCTCAAGCTGATAGGGAAGAGGAAGAAAAGAGGAAATCAGGCCATGATTTGCCCTTCTCTGTAGTCTCACTGGTAGCAGGGAAAATTGGGCTAGTCTGAGTTACTCATGCATGAGGCCGTAAGCAGCCACTTGGATTGCTTGCATCATGTAATATCGCCCTGCACTCTGTAGGGGAACAATTAAAATTTTCTCTTACAGCCAAGATCTTGGGAATATAGCATGATGCTTTCAAGCAGCTGAAATAACCATTGTGCTTTGTTGTAGTTATTCAGTAGGTGCCTATAAAGGAACTATTTCTCTATTCTACATCATGCTGTCCGTTAAAAGAAGCCCAACATCTAAAAATCCTCAGACCAGGTCAGCCCAATGATCCACATGTTTGACACTCTAATCTCAGAGAACAAGTACCAGATACTTTAAAGGCAGGGATTAAATCCTATAACAGCAATTATACAATAACCTACCCACGACAGATGTTTCTTTCTAACCCCAGCCAATTTGTCTCACTTCTGTCCTAAAGCATGAAATCTTATTTCTTATACATTTTAAGCCTAAACTGGTGGTGTCATGTAACTAAATAGGATTTGTTTTTAATCTGACTAAACTCATGCCTTCATTAATTTCTTGTGGCAGTGAGTTCCACAAGTTAATTATGCATTATCTAATAAAATATTTGTTTATCAACTTTAAATTTATTGCCTGTTCACTTCCTAATGTTGAAAAATGTAAGCCATCAGTGTTATGACTTTTCACTTTTTAGATTTTCCCAAATATATTAATTAGTAGCACCTTGCATATATACTACTAGAATATACTGTCCTATGGGACTACAGGTGACAGAGATGAGGGAGAGTACTTCTTGGCCATCCTATGAATCTACTAGCAAGAGAGCTCCTCTCTGGGTATGTCTACATGGCAGGTAAAGATGGGATTGTGGCATGGGTAGACATAATCCTTATAGCTTTAAACATAGCAGTGAATACTTGGTTGCGTGGCTCAACCCCGATCACGGTGGGTATACACTTGCATGGCTAGCACACATCACCAAGCCTTTGTTGCTATATTTAGCCATAGTAGCTAGATTAAAGCTAGCGTAGGTGTTATCACTTTGAATATAAATGTAACCTTGATTATAATCAACTGTCAGTTGCCACCAGGTACCAGACTAGGCAGGAAACTGTTGTCACTCTTTATGTAGTGAGGGTCTTGCTTAGCACTGCCCAGGTCCTGCCAACATGCTGACTCAAAGGTATGTTTCCTATTAAAATGGAAATTTAAATCACATCATTGAGAACCCCTATCATTAAAGAAAAAATCTGAATTCTCTCGTTTTTGTCTGTGGCATATCAGCTGAGGCCGTACTGTCAGAATGCAGTTTAGAAAACTTGGGGAAATTTTTTTTCCTGGCAGAACTGAATCCAGAATAGAATGACATGTTATAGACTTACATTTTTTCCCAGGACAGCCTGGCATTGGTTCTCAAGGTACCCAAAACTGAGTCACCTTGTTACCCGTGTCCACTGTCCAAAAGGGAGTCTTTCTTGTGCTTGGCTGGGTCTCAGCTCCCTAACTACACAATCCTGTGAGCCACTCAAATAGTCTCCTCTGGGCAATGCCATCCCTTACTTTTCTTGCAGGTTAACAATATGTGCACCTTGGAAGTGTTCTCCTCTGATATCTAGTCCCTGATACTGGCTACTCACAGAACCACCAGATGCACTGCTCTGAGAACAACATACATGCCAGTTTGTATGATTCAACTCACAGTCACACCACTTAGATGTACTGAGAGTGAAAACAAAAAAGTTTATCATCAAAGACTCACGATCAGGAGATAGGGAGTAACAGTACTGGCAACAATTAGCTAGGTATCAGACAAAATCATAACATCTTTTCTAGAGATTGAACTTCATTAAATAAGACATGAATTTACTGAGTAGGTTTCTCATCCCTGAAGTCTTTTCCATCATTATCAACCAGGCTTGCCTGAAATTCCATGTTCATGAATGTAAATTTACTTCCTAAGTGTAAGATGGAGTGCCTTTTGTGCCTCATCTGTATATGCTTCTGGATATACTTCTGGAGACTTGTTTTTCCTGTGTGCTGCTTCCCTGTTAAGGTCACATCTCTCTGCTATCTTCTGACTTGGTATGTAAATAGGCATCCATTGTGTTAGCTTTAATTTACATCTCAACAGAAAGACATTTCATGCCTCCTGTTGGGAGGAAAATCTGCTTTCACCTCATGTCTTGATACATATCGTAACAACATATTTTCAGTATATATTGATAACTCCTTACATATCTGTATGTATGTTTCACAGTGATATTGATGAGTGTGACCGTGGTTTTCATGTAAGCCCTCACATCGCATTCTTTGATGAATCAATGTATGGGCCAGAATCAGGATATATTTATCAATTGCCATTAAGGGGTTCTTTGGTCACAGACCCCTTTCCTCTTGGCCCCCTTTGCAATCCTGAAAATCATTCTCTCTCTCACACACAGTTTTAAACTCCCCATCTTTAGGTTTTGGATCTTAGTGGCAATCATGCTTGTGGTCACAAAGGACTGGAAGGAATGCATCTAGAGCGTGTCAATTTCACTTTTTAAATCAGCCACAGGAAGCACACAAGACTTCCTTCACCCACCAGTCCCTTCTGGAGCAGAAGACACTCTTTTACCTACCCTGCTGACAAGGTACAAGAGGGAGAGACCAGCACCAGAAATTGAACCCAGATCCCCTAAACTACAGTATAAACTATAAAGCATCACCACTAGTGAATTTTAATTCGTCATGTGCTAAGTGAACTAAATTTCTCTCAATTCCTTTACTTCACTTTACGGTGAGACGTTTTAGTTGAATAAGCGGCTACAACATGTATTTGCAGGCAAAACAACAGATTACAAATGCTTTGTGGGTTGCAGCACCCAGACCACCAACTTCCTGCTACAGCAAGAGATGCTTCTGATAACTGACTGAGAAAGTAGCACCGAATAATACAAATGATCTATTGTGAAAAATCCTTATTCTATATTTTATTCCAGTCATCATTTGTTGCTCCTCAACTGATCATAAAATGAAATTTCTTTCCCAAACTTTAATTATTCCTGTGAAAAATATTAAAATTCTTCTCCAGTTTTACTTGTACTATTTCTCCATAGTCTCCTCCTCCATGTCTGGTTTAGACACCTAGTCATCGGCATTGAAACCACTGGCTTAACACAAGACAGAGCTGACTCCTCCCTTTATCCTTCTGAGGTGTAATACTCTGAGTTGTATAAATTTTAGTATGTGGTGGTTTCTTGAAAAAGACCTTAAACTCTGACATCCTGTTTGCTCTGTGTGGATGCTGAAGATCCAGCAGCACTTTTTGGAACTATTTGACTCAATATCCTCTGCAAAAGTTTCCCCTCTGACACTGTTGTTACGTGCGCCAGTTGAGCAATGCCCTTCACCCCCGAGATGACTGCATTTCAGTGGTACTGTGCACTTGTAGTTTGTGAAGCGTTTTGGGATCCTTCAGAATGAAAGGGACTATAGAAATACAAACTTTCTGGTTTTGCACATTGTTCATTATTCTGGACTAGACAAAATAGCTTCTGGACCTTGATCTCCTGTGTTTGTTTCTGAGGCATGAAAGAAATGTCAAACTATTTATTTATTTAATAACTTTCTTAGTGTCAAAGTTCTGTTTCACTGCAAACAATTTCAATTTTGTATTTAAATAGGTTTCATCCCCCAGTAACTGCTCCAACATATTTAAAAATATTACTTTAACTGCTTAGTTTATCTTCCATTTCACTGAGCTGGTCAGAAATCCTATGCTACAATCCCGTTACAGTATGAATATTAAGGTTTCAGATGAATTTTTGGGGCCTTGGGCGTATAAATATCATCTGATTCTTTTTGGTCAAGATTTCCCATGATCTTAGTTAGGTTATTTTACTGGAATCACATTTTAAATAGAATGTTCTTTTTCCGTCAGATAACTCATGCTAATTTTATAACTCTTACTATGCTTTTGCAATAGAGACAATACCTACTAGTTGAAAACCTCAGCTTTGTTTCAACATCTTGCCTGTGACAGAAAAAGTTAAATTATATACACAATGGGGCCATAAGTTCATTTGTACCTCTATGTTCTATTGTAATAGAATGTGACATGTAGTAATAAGTACACTTGAGACTTTTCCATTAGTACAAAACAAAATATTTACCACTTGCTTTATTACAATTTGAATAGAAATGGAAAATTTGCCTCAACTATCAATGTTTATTCTTCATGTCTTTTACATATCAATACTTCCATTCTCTCATGGACTCATTCTCAACAATCCCTGGTTTGACATCAAAAGAATAATTTAATAATCACTGATCTTTGTCACAGCTATATGAGCTAAAGAGGGGGGAAAGAAGAATGAAGATATTTGAGTATGTAAAGATCAAGTGACATGGATTTAATCCACTGGTGGTTGATACTGTTCAATCAATAGTTGGAAGGGCTTCCCAGCTGGCTTTAAGACCCTGAGAGGAAACATGATTTGGTCAAATTCCTTTATGACCGTGGGCAAATCACATAGGCCCAGATTCACAGAGGTACTTTAGGTTTCTCGCTGCTACTGATTTATGGGAAGGAGGACCCTAAATATCTTTCAGGATCCAAGCCTGAGTCTCAGTATCTTATCTCCACTTTACAGATGGAGAACTGAAAGTACTTCCTTACCTCACAGTGGTGTACAGAGGAAAAATGCACTAAAGATTGTGAGGAACTCCGCTGCTATTGTAACAATGGCCAGATAAGCAGTTAAAATAGTTTAGCTGCTGATCTTGGGTAATGCATCTGTGATGCTTCTCAGGGATATCCATGGTTGCCAGGCACCTCACCCACCACCTGCCCTGAGTGTGAGTAAGTCCTGTGGATCACCTTCCTGAAATCACCAGCTCGGGCAACAAGCATGGCTTTCCAGACCTCTGCAGGCCTTCGTTTTCCTGTGGAGGCATGCACCAACCCCTGAGCAAGCAAATTATTCCCTGGAGATTGCAACCCTTTTTCCCACTGAACACACAGAATTACCAGGCCTGTTGTTCTCAAAGGAACAGTACACACCAGCGTGTGAGATTCAGTTCAGGATCACTATTCTTAACATCACAACACTTAAGATATATTTTTAGTGAAAACAAGGAGAGATTTATTACCAAAGAACAGAGCTCAAGTGATAGCAAGAGTGTAGGAAACAACCAAGTACATATAAAACAAAATCATAACACATTTTCTAGAGACTAAACTTAACTAAAAAGTTTACCACCTCTCTAAAGAAGCTTGTCTTATCCTAAGTTCTCTCCAGTCTTTTCAGCCACACCTGGAGACCTCTCATGAAGCAAACTCATTGCCCTTCCTAGGTGAAGGATGCCATGGTGGGTTTTTTGACCCCTAAATGAAGTAGAGCTAACATTTATGTGCACCTCAAAATAAGCTGATCCCTCACCCTCGCTCCTTACTTCCTCTGGTTACTTTTCTGTCTCTGAAGTTTACATAACCCTTCATTGACACTTGGGTCAGATGGGTGAGAGAAGACCCATTGTGAACAGTACAAACACTTAATTTACATGTAAGCAGCCACCTAGATAATCTTTCTGACAGAAAACCTGTTTTTTTTTTCACCTTTGCTGATAACCAGTCCCTATGCACAACCCTTAAGAATACTAATATTTATATTATGGTAGCAGCTAGATCCTGGTCATAGACCAGGATCCCATTGTGCTAAGTGCAATAAGGTGTCTCAAGATGGATACTGAAAAATTGAGGCATCAGAAATCATTAGATGCTTTTGGAAATGTAGGCCATTATGCTAGTGAGAACAGGGTCAGCTAGTCAGATGGGTGCATGACTTATTGAAAAAAATTAAAAACAAAGGCCCAAATATTTCAGCTAATTAAATTTGTTCATAAACTGCAGCCAATAGAATGGGCTTAAGACATTATGCTTGTGTGAAGAAGCTGTTTTCTATTCAACTATAGTACATACTATGACTTTTCTCTAAACCAGTGGGAATGCAGCAATTCAATAATGCTACCATACATAACCGCCACACTAGTGCATCAACATTCATCTGACAAAATGATTTAGTATACTTCAGTCATGTGATGAGATAGAAATAAAGTTGTTGTGATGGAACATTGATCTTGTAACAACATCTTGTGCCCTAAAAACAAATACCTCGGCCTTCATGTAGTAAAAGGACAAACCCTATCCTTTGATAGAGTTCTGTTCCAATTTGATGCTCTTTTAAGTCCTCTTCTAGTTCCGCACTGTTAAGATTTACAAGAAAGCACACACAATTCTTGGCCCTAATCCTGTACCCAAACTAGTCAATGGTAGTTTAGAGCTGGATTGGACCTCAGAAGGCTTTTTTTTTTTAAAGTGCCAGTACTCAGATCTTGATAGTAAATTTGAAATAGGCCTCTCCCACCCCTCTTCTTCCAGCGGCACCCACTCCTTTCCCTGCTGACCCCACCCCCACAGCTGGGCAGCAGTCCATACCCCTGCATGCCATCACAAAACAAAGCACTGCATACTCATACTGTACATTTTTATTTTGAGTAAACTACCAACTTCAGAAAAAGATTCGTTTAGTAAGATCTGCTCTTTACAGTATAAACCCAGTCCACTGAGATCTGACAGTGTGGACCCCAACAGGTCCCATTGAGTTTTATGGGACTGTATACGGGAATAAGAATCCACAATAGCAAATCCCAATAAAGGATTGGGACCTATGGTTAAAATTGTGCTAGCTACAATTGTAGTTTTCACCACAGTGTATTGTCAACATGGCCACATAATCCAGAATGGTCTCACAAGACAAGTGGTGGAAAACATCAGTGAGTCATTTCAAATTAGACTTAGGCAATTTTCTAGTGTTTTGCTAGAGAACTAGAGAAAACTCTGCAGTGGCAGAGCACAGTTGCTATGACCCAGCAAGTTTACAAAATTTAAGCTACAGAATTTGCACCTCAAAATTCTACATCAACAAGTTCCAGCCATTGGTTATGCATCCTGGATTTTCACACACTTCTTTCCTGAACTTAAACCCAGATCAGTGTGTGGTAGGACCCATATTATCTGTATCAGTATCTGTATTCAATAGAAAAGCAACCCTGATGAAAAATTGGAAGATATATTGGGAATGTATAAGGGAAATTTGGATAATCAAGATCCTACTATACTGGACAAAAGGTTCACTGTAAAGATCATTTAATATAAGAAAATAGCTCTGAAAGATGATTCCTCTGATGTCCTACAATGGATTTGAAAGGCCAACTGCATTTTCTTTTTATGAATATTTTTTTAAATTGTCTAATCAGCTAAATTCAACTCTCAGTTAAACTGCTGTAAATTTTAAGTAACCAGCCAGAAGGGACACAGTGATCATCTTCGAGGCTAACTTCACAGCCATAGAGCTTCCCCAAAATAATTCCTAGCACATATCTTTTAGAAAAAACATCCAATCCTGATTTTAAAAATGTCAATGGTGAAGAACGCACTATAACCTTTGCTAAATTGTTCCAGTGGTTAATTGCTCTCACAACTAAAATGTTATGCTTTATTTCCACTCTGAATTTGTGTAGGTTCAACTTCCTATTTCTCTGCTAGAGTGAAGGGCCCATTAAGTATCTGTTTCCTGTGTAGCTGCAACATTCTCAGTTAAGCTAAATGTTTTCTAATCCTTTAATCATTTTTTGTGGCTCTTCTCTGAACCCTCTCCAATTTGAACAGCACCCTTCTTGAACTGTGGACACCAGAACAGGACAGAGTATTATAGCAGCAGATGCACCAGCATCAAATACAGAGATAAAATAACCTCTCCAGTCCTGCTTGAGATTCCCCTATTTATGCACCCCAAGACTGCACAGCTCTTTTGGCCAAGGAGTCACAGTTTGGACACACTGTGTGTTCACAATCAACAGATTCTTCCAACTCCCAAATCTTTTTCAGTGTCCCTGCTTCCTAAAATAGAGTCCCCCCATTATGAAGTGTGGCTTACATTCTTTGCTCCTAGATGAAACATTTATATTTAGTACATTAAACACCTATTGTTTGTTTGTGCCCAGTTTACCAAGCAGTGCTGATGGCTCTGAATCTGTGATTTGTGCTTTTCATTATTTACCAACTGGAACTGCTACTGGTTTACACTGGTGTAACAGAGCAGGATTTGACACGTATCTTAATTTTAGGGTTCTCTTTTGGAACACAGCTGGACAATTGAGTAATTGCTATAGAAAATACAATGAATACAGTTGAAACCATATAAACTATCGCTGTTCTAACATACATTTAAGCACAGTGTTAAAAAATAGGAAGTGCACACAGAGGTTTTTGGGGGTTTTTTTAAATCCCCTTTACTGTTTTGATCACACCTGGTGGAAGTTTAAAGTATTTTCCTAGTTGAGTACATTGTCTTTTGTTTTTGGGTGCTTGATTTTTAATACCTTCAAGATATGTAAGCTATTTGGTGTGACTTTCTTAATAATCTCCACTGTTAAGAACAAACCCATGAATAAAACTGTGCATTCATTAGGACTAGCGATGTTCTTCTAGTTGACAGACACATAGGGGTGATTAAATGGATAACAGAGGAATAGAGGTTGTTTTCTTCTTTAAGGGTTCAGTGTGTTTTGACCTCTTCTCGTTTTAACTCTAACACAATCAATAAAAATAGTTTAATATGGGGAAAAAGAGAAAATTCGCTTGGTTTTACAGTTTTTTCAATATTTGCCTGCTGTACATCCAAAAAAGTGAAAATCTTTCAGAACATTCTAGTTTGGTGAATCTTTAGTATTTTGCTGGTAAAAGAGGTCACAAATAACATCACCTCAGATGTCTGAAATATTAAAGAATAGTTGATATCAGATTTAAGAAGTACAATTCTGTCAACTAAATCATTTCTGTAGTTCAAAAATCCATCTGCTATATTACTATTAATACCACAAAAAACTTTCAGATAGTTTCTTACCGCCCCTTGTAATCCCTTCCCAGGTGCTGCAGGAAAATTGGCAGTGCTAGTTTGTTTAATTATTTATTTAAATCAGGAAGATGTGATTTACCTGCAGTGTCATACAAATTCAGAATGACTTCTTTATTGCCAGCTGTAATAGTGGTGGTGTACTTCTCAAATACAGAAGGTGCATATGTCTGTCAGAAAAGGAAACACAATTCTACTTAATAAATACTATTTTGTGCTTCAGCAACCCCTTCCCTCCAGGGATCTCAAAGCACTTTATAAGCATGAATGAATTAAGCCTTGACAGATTATTCCCATTTGTACTGATGGGGAATGTGAAGCAGGCAAGTTCAAAAGACTGGTCCACTTTCACAGCTGGGCTAGCTAGAAACAGCGCTGACTTCTCCGTGTCCACGTTCCCATGTGTTTGGTGGATGTGCTCAGACTTAGCCCGGTTTAGTTCTCTGCAAGGCGATTACACCAAAAGAAAGGACTGATTCCGCTCACCCCCCAGTGTTCTGGGTACAGCCTCTGTTCTCTGAACCGGATTCACCCTCCTCCCCCTGCTGTGTGAACGGAAAGCCCCAAGCAAATCACAAGAGGGAGACTGCTCTGGAAATAGGGAGGGAAAGTCAGCCCTGCCCGCGTAGCAGGATCTGACCCTACTCTCGGATTCACTAAGCGCTCAGCCCCCGCCTGCCAGCTCCTTCTCAGGCAGGTACGAGCCGCTTGCCCGCACATCCTGCCGTGACTGCAGAGCCGCGGTTCACAGCCTCCTCCAAACCCCCAGCTGCCTTCCCGGAAACCCGCCGGCCCCGGCCATGCCCGCCCCCCAGTGCTGAGCGCCAGGCACTCGCGGCTTGGGACACAGGGCCCCCCCTCGGGGGGGGGGGGGGGGGGACAAGAGTCTGGCCTGGCTGCGCCCTTCGGGGTAACCTTGCGGGGGCGGTTGGGCAGAGCCCCTTGTGGGGTGCAGGGCGGGGGGTCCCGGGGCTGCCCCTGCAGTGGGGGAGGGGCGGGATTGTGGGGGGCAGGGGTGGGGAGGTCCTAGGGCTGCCCCCTGCAGTGGGGGGAGAGGCTGGGGGACCCGGGGCTGCCCCCTATAGTGGGGGGAGGGGATGGGGGTCCCGGGG
>ML685954.1:3820322-3907195 GCA_007922175.1 Pelusios castaneus
GGGAATCGGGGGTTCACTGGTTCGGACTATAAGACGCACCCTCATTTTCCCCCCACTTTTGGGGAAAAAAAGTGCATCTTATGGTCCGAAAAATACGGTAATTAACTGTAATTAGTGAACTGTTTCCTGTCACCATGGGTATTTTAGGCAACTAAAAATAAAGATAAGTGCATAATGAGATTTTCAAAAGTTTAGGTACTGAACTCTCACTCCACCTGCTAGTTAAACTTAAAACAAAAGTAATTGAGGCAAAAATCTTTTCTGTTCAAAAGAAACTGAAATAACTTAACATCTAAAAAAGTGTAAATAGAAAAACAGAGTCCTGTCGCACTTTTAAAGACTAACAGATTTATTTATCGCATGAACTTTCGTGGGAGAAAATCCCACTTCGTCGGACTCTTTGAAGATGGGAAACTTACAGAATGGGAGGAAATTAAATGCAGGGGAGTGTATGACATAGGATCAGGTCAGGCTGTAACAGCAAATCAAAATAGATGTTAGGCAGTCTCCATTGTAAAGAATGAAAATAATAGATAATACTTAATGTGATACAAGACATTGCAACATATTTATGAAGCTTAAATTGACCTTCAAAGTTAAAGATGTTTCCCCCTTTTTCCATTAAAAAAGCTAAACAAACAAGGAGTCCTGTGGCACTTTTAAAGACTAACAAATTTATTTTGTTGCATAAGCGTTCATGGGTGTAATCCTACTTCTTCAGATGCACGAAATGGAAGCTGTAGCATGCTGGGTGAGTTAATAAATACAGTGAAGGGTATATCACAAGGTCACGTCAGTCTTTTTCAGTAAACCAAACAAGTTGTTTTGATTGAAACAGTGTGGAACAAAAGATAGGGTGAGAATGTTAAAAGAGGGGAAATCACCTTTGGTAAAGAATGAGCCATCCCAAATCTCTATTCAGACCTAATGTAATGGGGTCAAATTTGCATATTATTTCCGACTCTGCAGTTAACGTTGACATCTTGTTTTAAAGTGTTTCTGCTGAAGCACTGTAACTGTCGTGTCTTTCATAGAATGTGCAAGGAGGTTGGAATGTTCCCTATCGGTTTTTGAATGTTACTACCATTCTTGATATTTGATTCGTGTCCATTTATTCTTTTGCGCAGAGACAATCCAGTTTGACCAATGTATAAGGCAGAGGGACATTGTTAGTACATGACGGCATATATCACATTGGTGAATGAGTGCTGATGGAGTGGCTGGTTTGGTTAAGTCCTATGATGGTGTCACTTGAGTAGATATGTGTGCAGAGTTGACAATGGGGTTTGTTGCAGGGTTATGTGCTTATCTTAGTATTTCTGTTGTATGGTCTGTAGTTAGTGAGTATTTGCTTAAGATTGAGAGGCTGTCTGTAAGTGAGAAGAGGCCTACCTCCCAAGCCTTGAGAGTGTGAAAGGTCATCTTGCAGGATAGGCTGTAGATCCTTGATGGAGAGGTTTGGCTTGGGGGCTGTAGTTGATGACCAGTGGCGTTCTGTTGTTTTCCTTGTTTGGCTTGTCCAATAGTAGTTGACTTCTGGGTACCCATCTGGCTTTGTCAATCTTTCTCTTCACTTCTCCAGGTGAGTACTGTAGTTTGAAGAATGCTTGATAGAGATCCTGAAGGTGTTTGTCTCTGCCTGAGGGATGAGAGCAAATGCGGTTGTGTCTAAGGGCTTGTCTGTAGATAGTGGATTGTGTGGCGTGTCCTGGAGGGATGTAGGGAAGTATAGCGATCAGTAGGTTTAATGTATAGGGTGGTGTTTATGTGTCCATCACTTATTTCTACTGTAGTGTCCAGGAGGTGGATTGGTCCGGGCGGAGGTTGATGGTGGGCTGGAAACCATCGAAATCTCAGTGGAATTTCTCAATGGCCTCCTTTCTAGGATCCAGAATATCATGTCATCAATGTAGCGTAAGCAGAGGAGTGGCACTTGGGGACGAGAGCTGAGGAAGTATTGTTCTAAGTTAGCCATAAAAGTGTTGGCACATTGTGGGGCCATGCAGGTACCCACAGCAGTGCTGGTGACTTGAAGACCTAAGTCATCTCCAAATCTGAAATGGTTTGAGTGAGTACAAAGTCACAAAGTCTAGCTACTAGGTGTGCCATAACATCACCTGGGATACTGTTCCTGATGGCTTGTAATCCATCTCTGTGTGGGATGTTAGTGTAAAAAGCTTCTACATCCATAGTGGCCAGTATGGTGCTTTCTGGAAGATGATCGATGTCTCAAAGATAGCTAGGAGCTGGTAGCAAAGGGCTGAGCAGAGAATCCACATAGCCAGACAAGCCCACTGTACACTTCAACCTCCCTGCACATTCTGTGAAAGACATGACATTTACAGTGCTTCAACAGAAACACTTTAAATCCAGACTCCAATGTGAGACAGCAGAGTTAAAATTCATATGCAAATATATCATATCATTAAATTAGATCTGAATAGAGATTTGGGCTGGCTCACTCATTGCCCAAGGTGATTTCCCTTTTTTAACATTCTTACCTTCTTATCTGTTGTTCCACACTGTTTGAATGAAAACAACTTGTTTGGTGTGCTGAAAAAGACTGAACTGACTTTGTGATGTACTCTTCTCTGTATTTATTTACTCACTTGACATGCTACAAGCTTCCATTTTGTGCATCTGAAGAAGCGGGATTACACCCATGAAAGCTCATGCAATAAATAAATTTGTTACTGCCAGAGGACTCCTTTGTTTTGCTGAACTAGATTAACAAAGCTACCCCTCTGGAACGTATTAAAAAAAGCAGCATCCTTTAATTAATTAAAATGCAGAGGAGTCACTGATGCAGTATATTTTTTAAAAATTATTTTAATGGATTAAAGTTAATTTAGACCTCAACACAGATGGTCTTAATTTCAAATTTCAATATAAGCAGGTTTATATTTAAAAATAAAAATAAATTAATTTAAATAAAAAAAGCAAATTTAAATTAGAAAAAATAATCTGATGAAAACATTTTTTATCCACTTTACTCTTAAGACCCAGGATGGAGAATTTAGGTTGCAATTAACATGAGCAACCTGCAAGTGCCACTCTAGAGTATCTAAGATTCATCGTATTAATGTTGCAGATAACAAGCCTGAGGCAGAGGAACGGGAGGCATTCTATCTCAAAAATTAGATGCCAAAATAGTGATTTTTTCTTTAAATATTGAGGCACAACTTTTTAATAATGTCATTAAAATATATTTTAGAGCATGGTGTGTGATATGTAACACTTAATTCCCATACATGCCAATACCCTACAATGTGATGTGCTCAGGCATAGTTCTGTCTCAGTTTAGAGTCCCATTGAAATCTTCCAAAGGGGTAGCCAAACAAACAAGGAGTCCTGTGAAACTTTTAAAGACTAACAAATTTACTTATCGCATGAGCTTTTGTGGGAGAACATCCCACTTCATTAGACACTTTGAAGATGGAGAATTTACAGAATGGGAGGGAATTAAATGCAGGAAAACGTATGACACAGGATCATGTCAGGCTGAATAGGTGTTGGGATTCAAACACTGGGGAACAGCATATAGAGGAAGGTGAGGTCAAATCACTTGTAATGAGAATAAAATCAGTAGTCCCTGTTTAACCCTGAGGCAAGGGAGTTGAATTTGCATGTATGTTCCAATTTTGCAGTTTCTCTTGAAATCTGATAGCCCCAGATTTCATCACTGTTGAGCTAAGTAGGTAAACAGAAACTAATGACAAGTTCCAAAGGGGTAGCGGTGTCAGTCTAGTTCAGAAAAACGAACAAGGAGTCTTGTGGCACTTTAAAAGACTATCACATTTATTTATCGCATGAGCTTTTGTGGGAGAAAATCCACTTCGTCAAGGATTTTCTCCCATGAAAGCTCATGCGATAAATAAATTTGTTTGAAACTTAATGAGCTACTCCAAGCTTCTTTTCAACCAGTCCTGAGGCAGAATTTTAATCTCTGTAATAATGATCACTTCTAAAAACATATAGTTGAGCTCATACACTCTTCCAATTAAAACTTATCTGATCCCGTAAATAACTCAACTTGTTTTATTTGGAATTGCCAATTTAATGGTGAAGCCAGAGGCTCAGGAATACAATTTTCACTTTGAAGATTTTTTTTGTATTGTCTTAAAAAAAATATAATTGTGTAACATATGAATATCTTACTACATTAATGACATAGTAATTAAGCAACACTTAAGAATTTAACAGTTTCTTAATGTTTTCCTCAAATCTTATACTTTCAAGAGAAATGACAAGTTGATTTGGTTTCTGCCAATGAGTGGCAAAGCAAACTAATTTCTGTATTACCACAGGGAATGTTTTTTCACCAAGGCAGGCTATATTTTCACATTAACATGGAGGAAGCCTGTTTAGGGAAGATAATAGTGTGTTATAATTTACATATTTACCAACTGCCACACATGATGTGTGAGCTAGTGTTTTGCGTGGGGGAGCAGAACTCTGAACTAATGAATTCATTTCCCAGCTCTACAGTTCTTATTTGTATGATTCTAGTGCCCAGGAGCCCTAGTCAAGGGCCAGGACCTCACTGTGCGAGGTGCTGGCCAAACACAGAACAGAAAGACAATCCCTGTCCCATGCAGCTTACAAACTAAGGATAAGTGGATACAGACAGACTGGCAATAAGAGTAAATGAGACAATATTGGTCAGTATGGTAGGCTCAGATCTCTGCAGAGGAGCAGAGTCCTGGATCAGCATTGATTCTCTATGGCCTTGTCTACACAAGGAACGTTTTGCCAAGATAGTTATACCAACCAGTAATGCTAAACCAGCAAACCCCTCCTCAGCTACATCTCCACTAAGCACATGCTGTTATAGGAATATCAGGATGCTAGTCCAAGAAAGCACTCTGGCTGCAGCTCTAGCAGCAAAACTGTGATTTGTACCAGTATAGTAAAAACACCCCCCACAAATGAAAGAAGTTAAACCAGTGAAAGTGCAGTTTTGTGGGTGTAGCTGTGCCTACACAAGTAATTATATTGATGTAGCTATGTCTGTTAACACCCCCCTCCCCCAAAACACCACACGAGAGTGAAAAAGCCGTAGTGGAATAGCTTTTAAATGTAGACTAGGCCTACGTGAACTTGTGAAATCAATGAACTTGTGTGCTACCTGTACAATGCATACTACAATAAGTTACCATGACACTGTGAATCTCAATGTTTGCAAAGCACTTTGAGATCCTCACATGAAGAGCATTACGTAAGTGCAAAACACTATCAGCACAAGTTATTGTTCCGTTTTCTTGTCCCAAGGGGTTAGTTCATTTTCACGGTCCTGCTAGTTGTTCCAGTTAAGAGAAGAAACTGTTGATGGACAGTTTTTTTTTTTTTATGCAACCTTGTTTATTTACAAAGAATGATCGAAGTCTTGTTTCCCTGAGCACAGTAGGAATCAAACAGGAGAATGTTTCTTTGCTTACAGTTCCAAACCTCTTTCTGCCAGCACTCAGCCCAAAAGCTCTCTCAGGGCCATTCTCCTAGCACTCCATACTATCTTCTTGGCTTCCAGCTTCTTCTCTGTGTTTGTCACTATGGTGCATCTTGCTGTTTCTCTCACACACAGATTCACCAGTTACCACCCTAGTCCGTGCCTTTGCTGTATCAGTCCCCAGGAAACACATTGGGCCACATGGTTCAGCTGCTATTGAAGCCCCACCAGGTAACTGTGTTTAGGAAGTACTCCTATTGTGTCAGCTAGCTGATTCCATAAAGAAGTTCAATTGCTTTTTACATGTCTCTAGAATGGAAGGCAGCTGTTACAGCTTAAACAAAGTTTAGCCCACACCCTAATGTTATTAAATCCTTACTTGGCTAAGTAGGAAACAGACTGTTCAATTCTTTTCAGTGGAAAGAGTTGCTAGAACTATTACTAACGGGTCTAGAAAATGCAAGTGAACAAAGGAAATTTCAATAAGAAAATAGCCTAGCTGCTTTTCCATGTCTTGGAAACAGTTTCCTGGTTAGTTTGGCTCCAAGTAGCTCCTGCAATAACCTAGTGTAAAAAACGTAGGCAGACTTTGCCTACAAACCATTCAAATGCTACCATCGTAGGGCTAAAAAAAGAAAACCGGAGAACTGTCTGTGGCAGGAAAATGGAACTGAGAGCCAAATTAGAAGCACAACTGAGAAAAACCAAGCAGGGAACATTCAGTAACTCTTGTGTAGTTGGGACAGATCGGGCTCAAACCACAGAGCATCTTCTACCTAGAGAGTAGCTATTTCTTGGGAATGCATGCTGTTCCTTTTCAGGTTGCTTCCCCTGGTATCCCTTAATTTGGGGGTGTAATATAGGTGGCCCAGATCAGGCCCACCTGATGTATTTAGCCTTGAGTGAAATTAGCACTGATGAAAGGTGTGGGATTTGCAGCCCTACAGGGGTCAACAACCTGTGGCATGCGTGCCAAAGATGGCACATGCGCCCATTCTGAGCAGCACACATGCATCCTGGCTGGAGCCCCATCATTCACAAGTTCAAGCACTGCATCCCCACCTCCCATCAATGCGGCCCCACCCATCCTTTCTCCCTTGTAGGCCCAGCCTGCAGTGAATGGTGCTGTTGGGAAGCCCACTGCCGCCACAGCCCCTTCCCCCCACCAGCACTGGGAGAGTGGGGGGCAGGAAGGACTTTGACACATGCTGTGCAAAATGTTGCTGATCCCTGCTAGAACCTGAAGACCATCAGCTTATTTATTTATGGCTAACTGAACAGCTCTCAGATAGGAATAATTTTGGGGCTCTACTGATTCCCTCAGGCTTTTGTGGCACCAGCTCCCTCCTGCAGTGCAATATGTGGTCCTTGCTAGAACCTCCCAGCCTGCTCATGAGGTTTGTTTAAGTCCCTTCAGAAGAAAGAGGCCTGGAATGGAAGGAGCACAGGCAATACTTTCACTGCCCCTGGAACCTGTTCCCACCTCCTGATATCTGCTAGTTTTACATCCACATACTATTTATCTGGCGCCAGAGGCATTGCACTGGGAGAAAAGGAAGGAGTTCACCAGCACGGAAGATGTTAAGTAAAATGAACTCTGCTCATCATCACTGACTCCTCCAAGGAGCAAGTGGAGAAAAGGGGGGGGGAGGGGGAGAGGTTCTCAGGAGGCATGGTGAGGGCTTACTTGAGTTGGGGGATTACAGCTGTATTGTAATGTGAAAGCAGTCTTCAAGTTAAAATAAATTAAAATATTTGGAAATAGGCTGGGTCAAAAATACACTAAATATTAAAGGACTAACTAATTTTAAGAAAATATATTAGAGTAATGATAGAAACTTGACTATAGTTATTTAATTTAAAGACAGAACAAGAAGGTCAACTCTATTATAGCCCTTGCCTCATATTTAAAGTACAAAATGTAAAAGGTGAGGGTTAAAAATGCAAGTAGGATAAAGCAAGAAATGTGCATAAATGCAAGGTACCATTCTGGCATTTTATACCCGGTTTGCACTGGGTTAAATGTCTACACACGGTGTAGGGTAAAGGTGAATTAAGCTGTTTTTCTCTTCCTACATTTTCTATCCCATCATGTGTCAGCCTTTTACGTCTCTGCCTTATTTCTTGCTCCCCTCTGTGAATGCTGCACTTTATCCGGTTTCTTTCCCTTCTGAGCTATGCTCTTGGCCTCTCCTAGTTCTTTCCCCTTCACTGTGTTCCCTTGCTCTGCGCAGGATCAGCTCTCTTTGTAATCTACATTGTGCACCCACGCTAGCTCTCCCTCACCCCTGCCATCAAGGTCTCTCCTCCACACCTCCTTCCTCTGTTCCTTAAAGCAACCCTTCATCTCTCATCCTCAAGCATTTTGCCAGGGGCCATACTGGCCAGCCAGAAAAGGAACAATTTTGCCATGGCCACTGCTTATGTTTTCAGACTGTTTATGCCTCTGAACCCATCAAAGGGAACGGATGTTTCTTCCCCTGAACAGCTGATTGGTAGCTAAGGCAAAAAAGAATCTGCCGCTGCTTAGCAACTGTAAGCTGCTGTACTATGCAGCGGAGTAGGGCTAGGACCAGTCACCAGTAGGCAAAGCACGTACCCTAGGGCAAGTTCCAAAGGGGGGGCCGTGGCAGTCGAGCAAACCAACCAAGGAGTCCTGTGGCACTTTTAAAGACTAACTATGTGATAAATAAATGTGTTTGTCTTTAAAAGTGTCACAGGACTCCTTGTTTGTTGTCCTAGGGGCAGTTCTACTGAACACTCCTGGTTCAATAAACCAGGTGGTGCACTTGAACTGTCTGCTCCAAAAAAATCAAAAGTGAGCTCTCACCAGTAACAGCGACAACATATGGGGCAGAAAGAACTCAGCTTGATTTCATAGTACAGGTGGAGCTCGCCGTACACTAGTTAGAAAAAAAAAAAAAGTTTGTCTTATAAGCTGAACAAACTTGAAAGTCGTCCCAAGAGAGAAAAGAAAAAAGTTCCCACTTTTTCTTTACTCTTTTGACTAACAGCATTTTTCTATCTGCCAGTTATAGCGATCACTCTGTGTGCACACTTGTTAAAAAGGCTCAAATGCAATAGGGTCTAGACCCAGGCATGATCAAAGTCTCAATACACAAGTATTTCGATCCCTATATATTTGTAGCCTCCCACTGTGTTAGTGTGATGTAATTTCCTCCCAACAACACAACCTCTATAAAGCCAGAATTCAAACTGAAATAATTTCTGATTAAAACTTGACCGTTTTAGGCCAAGAAGCATTAAACAAACATTTTAAAGTGATTTAATAACTTCAAAATATTGATTGATTTCAAACACCTTGTTGACTTGTAACAACTTTTTAGAGCTTCAAAGTCTTTTACACAATTACCAGCTCTAGAAACAAAACGGGATCATTTCACTTAGCAGAACAAACAAGGAGGCTGGGGGCACTTTTAAAGACTAACACATTTATTTATCACATGAACTTTTGTGGGAGAAAATCCCACTTCGTCAGATGTTTGAAGATGGAGAAGTACAGATGCATGGGAGGAAAATAAATGCAGGGATGTAAGTCATAGGATCAGGTCAGACTGTTACAGCCAATCAATGCAGTTGTTTAGATTCAATGAAATGAAATGCAACAAACTACTCTGCACCAAGAGTTGAATTTGCTTTTTTATAACTCGAGTGATATTTTTAAAAGTGCTTGCAAACCCTATAGATGTGCTGCGGTTGCTTTAGTATTACAAAAAAGTATAATGCATGGCTGAGATACTGAGGTTACAAAAATCATGCGTGCATCAGATGTCATATGGATTTTTAGCTGACAGATGTGTGTTCTTTCCAGCATGTGAGACGGTCAAAGCAATCTAATAGACTAAAGGGTCCAAGTCTTGTGCTAGTTCAGTGGGTCTCTATCTTTTGGGGCCTGGCCCCCTCTGTAAATGGTTATGGCCTGTTGCAACCCAGTAAATAGTGTGGAGGTCCTGGGGGTGATTTCAGTTGGACCTTGCTCCCACCCAGGGGTTAGGTCCTGACTAGCATTCAGCTCATAGTGGTGGCTCCTGCACCAATTCTGCTGTGGGGCTGCTAGTGTTGGCTCTTTCCTCCAGGCATTACAACTTCTGGGGTTGCAATGTCAATCACATTTGGCACCACCCACCTGACTGGCCCACATCTGTGTGAATGGAGTTGTGACCCGGCTCTTGGAGTTCCTACCTGGCCTTCAGTCATGATGCCTGGGCTAAACCTGAGTGGTGCTGGGACCCCAGAGATTGCACTACCTGGGGCAGGGAGGAGAACCAAGTCAGCCCCATTTGACCAAAGTCACAGGAACTACCACACAACCCTTTGAAACATTCTGGCAATCCAATTTTGGGTCCCAACCCATGGGTTGAGAAACCCTGGGCTACATCATATGTATATCCCCAGTGATGTATTGCAGAGCAGGATAGAGATAAAAGGGTGCCCTATCTAAAAATGGCATATTTTGTCTGAGAAATTAGACATCTTTTCTGCCCCCCCCCCGGCAGAGGTTAAAAATTGTATGGTGTACACACAACAAAAAAGTGTAAAGGAGAACCAGCAGCCCTGGTCAACATTCTCACTCTTATAGGTTCTAGTGTAAATTATACAATCTTTTGATGAGATTAGAAATTTGGTTGATAAAGGTAATAGTGCTGATGTAACAGACTCCTGTAAGTTATTTGACTTAACTCCACCCAACCCTTTGATTAAGAAATGAGAATGATACAAAATCAACATGGATGCAAAATTGTAATTGATTGGTCTCACAATGTAAATTGTAAACAGGGACCCATCACTGAGAACATTCTTAAGTGGGATCCTGCAGGGATCGGTTCCTGGCCCTGTTTTACTATTTTTAAATCAATGGTCTGGAAGAAAATTCAACATCCTTGCTGATAAAGTATGCAAATGATAAACAGTGAAGACAACAGGTCACTGATACAGAGTAATGGGGCTTGCTTGATAAATTAGACTCAAGTAAACAACTTTTTTTTAATATAAGCAAGTGTTTTATTATGGTCACACAAAGTCATACATCTAAAGAGCAAAGAATGCCTACAGGAGGGGGGACAATACTCTGAGAAGCAGTGACTCAGAGAGATTTGGGGCTCAGGGCAGATAATCAGTTCAACATGAGCTTGCAGTGGGATGCAGTGGCCAAAAGAAGCTAATAAGATCCCTGGGTTTATAAACAGGGGAATACTGAGTAGGAGTAAAGAACTCAAGTTAACTCTGTATTTGGCACTGCTGTGACTGTTCTTGGGGTACTGTCAGCAATTGATGTGTGTATATTTCAAGAAGGATGTTGAAAAATAGGAGAAGGCTCGGAGAAGAGCCATGAGATTGAAACATGGCTTATAGCGGGGGACAAAGAGATGGTCAAGTGGTAATTTGCTCAGTCTATAAATACTGAGATGCAGAACAGAAATTTAAAATAATCAGACTCTTAAATCTAGAAGACAAAAAGTATAACAAGATCCAATGACTAGAAGTTGAAGCCAGACAAAAATCAGAGCAGAAATAAGGCGTGATCTTTTTTAAAATGAGGTTAATTGATAAATTGTTTCAATGGCTAAGGATTCTCCGTCACTGGAAATTTTAAAATCAGGACTGGGATATCTTTCTAAAAAGACATACTGCAGAACAACCAGAGTTATTGGACTTGAAGCAGGAATTCACTGAAGGAAGTCAGAATAGATGATCACAATTATACCTTTGGTCCTTAAATGTCTACTGATCTAGTGTAAAAAGCTGCATTTGCTTGTGGAGAGAGTTGAGTACTGTACTAGTTTCTAACTCATTATTGTAAAAAAGCCTGATGGGGAACCTTCAGTGTAAGATTTATAAGACTAAAACCAGCCAAAATTAATATTTACCAGGGTAACTACTAAAGTTATCATATAAATAAGTGCATCTATAGCATCTTTCATCCCAGAGTGCATCATATACAACACTTTGTCACAAAAATGCCACCACCTCTGGGGTAGAGATGACAACCACTTGAACAACCAGAACAAAGCATGTTGCTCAACAATGAAAACAGTGGGATATTTTGGGCAACAACAAATCCTATTCCTATGAGAAGGAGCATGGAATCATTAGTGACTACACAGAGCAGAAATCTGCTTCCAAGGTGTCTCTCTCTAAAGATCCTCATGTAGTAAAACTGAGTCAGTTTAATTCAAAGAAAGTCTGGGCTGACCTTTCTGGGATTTAAAATGCAATACTAGAAGCATCAAATGTGAAACACTAGGCTATTGTTGCTAAGCTCTGCTCTAGAGAGTATAACTGATCTCACCTTGCCTCAACAACTTTTAGACTACATATAAAATTATTAACAACCTTACAAAAGCAAGGAAATTCCAAGTTCAGACATATGATGTGATTTTCAAGGGGTGCTAGGTAGCCTCCCATTCACTGAAAGCTGCAGGTGCTCAGCACTTGTGAAAAATAGGCCACTAATCTCTGCCCCAACCCTCTTTATGGTACTTAACTGCAGCACATTTGGGCCCAGGTTTTGTGAGTGCACCATCAGTCTGTTTTTCACTTGCACAAATATGTGGAACTCTCTGCACACTTTCTTCTACCACTAACACTTGCTGGGGAAAGTCAGAGGGTCTACGGTTCTAACACCTGAGGATACAAAGCAGTTAACTGCACACAAAGGTATTAAAACTGAAAAACAAACTGCACAGATGTGCACTTGTACAGAGTTCTGGAAACGCACAAAATTAAGCCCTTGATATACAAAAATCACCCACATTTGGAAACCAGTTGTGTATAAATAGGTAAGTGAAGAACAGAACTTCAATCTTAACCCTTTTTTTGGCAGAGGGGAAGACGGTGACTGGAATGATAACATTTGTTAAAATATCTGAACACTTACTGTTTAGTACTTGTTTAAAAATAAAAAACAAGCATCGGAAAGTTAAGTGTTGCTTAAATTAACTGACCACTTCCTCATTCACCACTTGCCCATTCATCTTGCACAATGTTGTACAAGATGCAGAACTCTTACTATAGTAAAAAATCTACAGCACTGTTTTGTATGCTGTTCATTTGTTTTCTTTTTCATTGTCTTTCAGCAAATTAAAAGGGCTTTGACTTCTAGTCTAATAAAAATGGAGGAACATTTTAACAAGGATCTGTGGTAAAGAGACTGTGGTAGTTTATGCAAATATCTTTACCAATTATTATTTCAAGTGACTGTAAATGGGCACACACACAGAACCACAGGCATGAATAAGAGCGATGCACATGAATACGTCTTCATGGGATAGAGCACTCAGTCAATTTTCATGGTGCTAACAAAGATATTTTACTGAATACAAATATGGACTGAAATTTTCTGAAATTAGCCCAAGGAGTGTTTACGTTTCACGATACAAGGGACATGAACGCCAGACGGCATAATTGCTCCAAAGAGATTTCAGAAAAGCAAGTGAAGAAAAAGAATGTTATGTTTTTAAAACACTGCATCCTGATTAGAAAGGAGAGATGGTTGATTAAAGCTATCAGTATTGGGGAGGGAAGGCAGAGGAGAAAGTTTTCTAATTTTAAAAGTAAATCTTTTGTTTTAGAAGCATTTTCAGGTGCAAGTTGTGTGTGTGTGTGTGTGTGTGTCCATCCGTCCTATACATATAGACACACACTGCTTCATCGCTTGTTCTAGTAAAACTTATTGATTCACATGGCAGAAGGATGAAAATGTAATCAGCTGTTAGAATAAAATAAACCCTTCTGTTTATTGTGAAAGATGAAAATGCAACACCTTATTTGCACAGCCCTTAACACTCTCAACACATACCACACTAAAGCTGTTACAAAAAGCAAGAGAACTAACCTTAGACACAAACTGGGACAGTGGACCCTGCACTCTGGACCCGACCGCCAAGGGGCATGCATACCTCTGTCTTAAGAGGCCGCTTACCTTTTCCCCCCTCCCAAAGGTCAGGGCTCAGTAGGATTTTTTTCTGCCCTTAGAAGAAAGCCATCTCTGCAACTGGGTTTTGCTGGCCTTTTGGCTGATCACTTAACACAGGTCTCACTCTCGGATCAGACCAGCATGTAGTGGAGTGGAATGCCCCACTCAGGGCAGAGCAAAAGCAGTGTATAAACTGAAATCACGGCAGCCCCCTCATATTTAGCATGCCAAGCTCGCCCTAGGAACATCTATTTAATCTGACACATTTAGCCTATCAAAGCGACCCGGAATGCATTGAACTGCACTTGGAAACTGACGTCTGTTAAGTCTCATGGTGAGCACCAGCTTCAGTCTTGACCTAGATTCCCCCCCAGAATACGAGCTGGCCTCTCTGCGTGTTCCTGTCGGTGAGTGGCTCTGAACAGATCCCTGGACTACTCTTTGCTAAAAGTGGAGGCTGACAAGTGGAGGCCTGGAAAGGGAGGCCGCTCACGCTCCTTTCAGGAAGGCGAGGCTACAGAGCTTCCTCATGGCCGACAACGAGCAGACAATCCCTGCATGGCATCGCTGCAGCTGGCAGGGAAACAGGGCAGGCAGAGCTGATTTGGCGCAGGCCGTGCACCCTGTGTGTGGGCCAAAGAGGAAACTCAACAAGATGCGGCGGAACCTGCTTTGCAAAACAATGGGATAGGAGCTGGGGAGCTCCCTCCCCCTCCCTGTCATTGCATCCCTTTGATCTCCAGCGGCTGCGGTGTCTAAAGAAAACACCCCCTCGGAGGGGGAAGGGAGCCTCCTCCTGCCCTTGCCCGGCCATGTGGCTGCTTTGGCGTTGCACGGGCTTTTCAAACGCGGGGCTCTTTTTTTTTTTTCACATGTTGCAAACGCGAGCTGGAGGCTCCGAGCAGGGTTTATTTATAGACACGCGGGGCTTTGCCTGCCTGCCTCGGTCCTGCCTTTGTCTTCTCCCAGGCAGGGTCCTGTTTCTTTAAGAGAGCCAACCTCGCGCTGCCCCCCCCCCCCTTGCACCCACCCCCCGCGGCCCCAACCCCCCTGGGAGCGCCTAGCAGAACAGCAGGCGAGGGCTGGAGCCCTGCCAGGATCTCCGATTACAGCCCCTGCTCGCTTCCTCCTGCAACACGAAATGGCAACCATGTTTCCCCTGCCCTGAGCCTTGCAAACAAAACCCCTCTTGCAGCTCTTCTCCACTGTCCACACTGGGGGTGGGGGAGCCACCTCCCTGCAATGCTCGGCCATAGAAACCACGCCAGACACGGGGCCCCCCAGCCTGACAAGAACACAGCCTAGCAAAGACGAGAAGCCATTACAAAGCACCAGTCCCCCCTCCCCCCAATATGGAGTACAAGCTGGAGCTGATGCTGCAATGCCAGACAGAGCCCCGCTCGGTTGGTTCGCTCGTGGGACCGGGCAGCAGAGGCATTACAGGCTCGGTGCCTTAGCAGGTTTTAAAATAAAAACCAGCGGGGCGTTAGTTTCATGGGCTCAATGGCTGCATGAAAGCACCGCTCTGCTGTGAGTCTCAACTGCGTCATTTCTTTCCACTGTACCAAGCAGGCTGCTGCAAAGGGTCCCTCCTTCATTTTGGATCTCTCTCTCAGCCCCTCTCTAACGTGGCTGCCTCTCGGGGGGAAGGATTCTGCAGCGCATTTTAGTGAAATATTTTCAGCCTTGTTCAATTGGCACCGTTCTGCAAAAAAGCCAGATTCTTCAGTAAGGGGGTTCCCCTTAGCCTTTAAAAACCCTCCTTAGTAACAGTTTACTGTTTGGAGGTAGATGGGGGGGAAGGGGTACAATTTAACAGCCACGTAAAGCCAGCATGGACTCCTCAAAAAGCAGACCTGCTAACAAGCGCTTGGTGGAGAAAAAGCAATCCCCTTCTGAAAATATCAAGAGAGTCTGGATCTATATGACACAAGAACAAGTTAGCTACCGTTTTACAGAAGATAATCAGGCTCGTTCTGTCCAGGGCAACAACATTTGTCGAACAGGCCTGGGCTATCTGCTTCTCTGCAAGGGCAAAAGGGTTTACTTACCCGCACACCACTCTTGAATGCAGTTCTGAAGGTGAAGCTGTGTTGTTTTTAGCTTTTTAAAAATAACTTTAAAATATATAGCTATGTAATCTGCATCCCCACTTCTCTGGTCAATTTGCAAATCAAAACGTATTTGGTTAAGACATTTAGAGCTCTTTGGAAGGCAGTGGTCTAGCATCAAAAAAAGCTAGAGAAAATGTTGTCCAGTTATGTTGACTGAGTGTCCAGTTAGGACTTTTGCTCGAGGCTTAAATCTAGGTTCCTGTGACAGATTTACTCTGCACATAAAAAAAGGACAGCCAGTGATTTCTACAGACGACAGAGAAACTCCAAAATGTTTCCCCCAAATATCTGTAGCCTGTACATGTTAGTGTGAAAACGCCTGGCTTACATTTACTGTAGGTAAAACATTTTTCAAAACATCTCTCGCTAGATATTTTGCTTTACCAATAAACTATTTTAAAAAGCACAAATGGTTTTAGTTAAAACAGACAAAAAACATAAAACATGCAAATGAAGGCTCAGAAATAAGGACAACTCCAGTAACATTAACATGAAAACTACACTTAGTAAGGACAGAATGGATTGGGTACTTACAATGTAAAAGGAAAAAAAAAGTTTATCAGTCTCAATTTTTTTATGCCAGAATTCACTATTCCTAAGTCTAGATTTAAAACATTACCTTACAAGCACCAAAGGAGTTAAATAAAAAAAAAATGGCCAGGAATTAAGTGTTTCATACAGGAACTATCTTTTTTAAATTTATTGTTCAGTCATCTACGTCTAAAGCTTAAAAACCCCCAACAAAAATGATGTATTCACTTATATATATATATATTTTGCATTCAAAATTGTTACTGCTGACATAAGGGTGTGCCATGACCTAGTTACACAAGACAAAGATGGATTCCAGCTCATAAGGAAAAATCCAAATCTTTTTTATCTTCCTTCTTCAGGGAGTCCTTTAGCGTGTTGCCAGACATTAAAGCAACACTGAGCCGTCCTGAAATGGCTGGTGTGGATTCAAATCAAGTATCCCCTTTTGGAACAAAGGAAAACCCAGTTGGCCATTTAATTCCATTGCAGAAAAATGGCTGCCTGATCTGTTGGCCTCTCCTTAGCTGTCTGGTGAAGGATGTTTTTAGACCAGCGTCTAATAACTCAAGCCAAATGGAAGCTGCGCGCTGATTGGCTGCGGGCGCCTGGTGCCTCCAACCAGCCAATTACCTAACCACGGCCAAATTACAAACCAAAAGCACGAGACGGAGCGAAGCCAACGTGAAGCCCCAAAGCCGGGCGAGACTCTCCTCGCCCAGGGAAAGAGGCACCAAAAAAAAAAAAAAAAGAGAGAGAGAGAGAGAGAGAGAGATTCCCCCGCGCGCTGCCTGCCGCCGCGCAAAACAAAATGGAAGCTCCACGCTGATTGGCTGCCGCCGCCCCAGGACCTTTAAGAAGCCAAACTGCCGCTTTCGCCCCCTGCTTCGGGGACGCCTGGTCGCGGCGCGCGCGCCGGGCGGCGGGCGTACTGTGCCGCGCGCGCGGGGGGGGCCGGCGGCGCCGTTCGGCGGCTGGCTTGCGGGATGTCCCCGAGCGGCTCACTCAGTCCCCCCCCGGCCCGTCCCCCCTTAGGCCCGTCTTGTTTAGAAACAGTCCGGCGCTGAGGTAAACGCAGCGCGCAGATTCCACGCAACGTCCCGCGTGCCCTCCGCCGGGGAGCCACCTCCCGGGGCGCGAGCGGCCGGGGAAAATGCCCGGCCCTTTATTGGGGGGGGAGGCGCCACGGCGCGGCCAGGCGGCGGGCGGGGGTCCTGGCGGTGCGCTGCAGCTGCCGTGAATGTGCCTTCGGCGGAGGGCGGTTAGCCATTAGCCGAGCTCCATAGCGGGGGATTGTGGGAGGGAGGCCCGCGGCTGAGGCCAGCCGAGGGAGAGCGGCAGCGCACACACGATGTGCTGGCTCGCGGGGACGGCAGGCGGGCGGGCGGCGGAGCCGTGCGAGGCGGGCGCCGGCCCGCTGTGAGGAGGAGCCCGCCTGGCGCTGCGCGGGGTCGGCCGGCCGCCTCGGACAATGTCTTTCAAGGAGATCAAGGCGGGGGAGAGAGCCAGGCACCCCGAGGATCATGGCAAAAAGCAGAGTTCAAGTGAGATGGGGTCTCTCCTCCCCGCGGGGCTGGGCGCCTGTCTCCCGCAGCTGGGGGTTTCCTGGGGGAGGCTTCAGTGGGGAGCTTGGGGGACAAAACCAACTTCGGGGCGTTTTGTTTTTTTCCCTCCCTCCCCAGGTTGGATGAACGGCATGGAGAACAGCACACAAGCCAGCACTTCTGTCGAGAAAAGGAATCACCACTGGAGAAGTTACAAATTGATCATTGACCCAGCTCTGAAAAAAGGACAGCATAAACTCTATCGTTACGATGGGCAGAATTTTAGCATGCCTGTAAGTGTGTGTGTGTGTGTGTGTGTTTGGTCAAATACACTAGACACACACTTCACCCCACTATTACCCCCTGGCTTAGGGGAGGTGGGGTGAGGGAGAAGGATTTCTTAATCAGTCCTGTTGTGACAAATGTGGTGTGTGTGTGTGTGTGGGGGGGGAGCGCCACAAAAGTTACTGCCACCTGACCCGATGTATTCAACTGTCAGGATAGCAAGAAGGAGCTAAAATGTGATTTCTCCGTGTTGCCAATCTGGGTCTATTTCCCAGCATTATTGCAATTTGACACATGTGTATGTGTGTTTGTCTCTTCCCCTGCTTTGTTGTGGTGTGGATTTTTCCCCTCTTAAATTTTTCAAGCAATATCATTGGTGTTTTTGGGGTGTTTTGTTTCTTCCCCTCACAGAACTCGGGAATTGCCCCAGTGGATTGTGTCAGAGATCCCAGGATAGGACGAATATGGACCAAAACCAAGGAGTTGGAGCTTTCTGTTCCCAAATTCAAGGTATCTGCATTAGCCTTTGATTTTAACTTGGTTCCTTGTTATCTGTGAATTGAGCTTGAGTTGGAAGTAACTTAATGAGCCGTTTAAATGACAGTCAGATTCTTATTAACATTATTATCTGGCAACCCATTTAACAATAATCCTGTTCCATAAAGATAACAAGAAATCAATACATCTGTCTAATAGGATCAGGTTTAGTGTTTTGAGTTATAACTCTGATGCTTGACAGAGGTGCTTAAAATATGTTTTTAAGATGAAAACATAACCATTTCCAAATTAATTGCTGACAGTATAGAGACTGGATTTCTCCTCGGACTGATGTGACATTGTTTGTAGTAGACAGTTCCTTTCCTCAAGAGTTGTAAGGACTCTTTAACTCTGCCTGTTCTGAATGACTTTATTTTCTGCTGCCAGTCTCCCTCCTGGTTCTTAATTATCTGCATTTAATTTTGTGTTTATATAAATCTCCAGATTGATGAGTTTTACGTGGGGCCAGTGCCTCCCAAGCAGGTAACCTTTGCCAAGTTGAATGACAATATTCGTGAAAACTTTCTGACTGACATGTGCAAGAAATATGGTGAAGTGGAAGAGGTAGAGATTCTCTACAACCCCAAGAACAAGAAGCACCTGGGCATTGCCAAAGTGATCTTCGCCACTGTTAAGGGTGCCAGGGAAGCTGTCCAACATCTGCACAACACATCAGTCATGGGCAACATCATCCATGTGGAGCTGGATACAAAAGGTAAGAAGCAGATTTTAGCTTCATGCTCTGTCTAGTTGGAACCCAGAGTCTCTGCATCCCCTTCTCCTCCTAAAGTGAGATGCTTTTGCGGATTGGAAGGTTAGATGATTAAAAATACTAATAGGTGAATGGTTCTCCTTTTCTCTGGGCCATTGGAAGTCACGTGAAACTGAATGTGTTGTCTGTTGCTAGGAAACAGTCCTGTAATTTACAAAATGCTGCCATCCTGTCCATTTCACTCACTCACACTGACACTCCGTTTGCCAAACTCTGCCCTTGCCATTGCCCTCACCCCTTCTCCGAATCTCTGTACAACTGCATTGATCTAAGCTGGTGACAGTTTTCAGAGGCTTAGAAATGTACTTCAGAATATGGCTGTAAAGTTTTTCTTTTTAAATTACTAATCTTTTTTTTTTTTTTTTTTTAAACACCGAATTGCAGCAGTATTCTTTTTCAGAGCTCCTGGCGTTTCACTGGTACTTAGCAACAAACCCAAGGCTGGCAGTAAAAAGTGTATAGCACTTGACACTGTGTGAGAGTGAGAGTGTGTGTGTGTGTGTCTGTCCTCTTGCTCTCTCTTAAAGGGCCAGTAACACTCTTAATAATCAACATAACTTAACTACAGTTGCGCTACTATAGGAATTAACAGTGCAGTGACTATTCAAGTACTGGAAATAATAACGATGATGATAAGCAGAACTTGAATGTTTTGTGTATGTTTTTTCCTCCCCAAGTATGTTCATGAAGGATCTTTCTAAACATTTGTCTAAAAGCTAAAGCTGTGAAGTATACAAAATGTTACAGGCATTTATTTGTAACTTTTTTAACATTGTAAACATGATGGTAATTCTAGTTTGAAACACATTTGTTGCAGTGTTTTCCTTTAAGGAAGAGCCAATGAACACCTTTTTCCTCAAAGAAAAACAGTGCAGTGTTTGTCTCAGTTAAACATACAAAGTATAAAAAATGTTTCAACAGCCTTCAAGTGCAATGTTTACATAATATTTGCTATGTAACATATTATGTTAGTATGATGGAGTAACTTCTGACATTACTACCTAAATGGTAAAGGAACACGCAGAAAAGTTTAAAAATCATTTGCCATTATAAATAAACCTTGATTGTGAAATGCATATGCTTTAATTTTGGGATTTAGTGTTTTTAGCACTATTTCATATTAAATTGATGTATCACCCTGCTTATTTTGAAATTTTGAGGAGGATTAAAATATGCACTAAAATCAGAGCAGCAAACACTTTGTGTTTTAATAATGGGAATTAAAGTGGATTCATGGGTTGAATGTAAGTATTAAGTGACTTCTTGAAGAAGGTGATTGGAGAGTTTTATTCTCTTTGCTGATTTTTATATTTCACTTGTAAGCCTACTACACAGGCTGTCATTCAAGAGCTAGGAAAGTTAACTACATGTTAAGAAGGTGGTGATTTTGTGTTTCAATTGCGTTTGTGAAAATGCTAAGACCTCTTAATTTTAAATTCCACTTCTGTTTTTACATATACCTCATAACTTATCTCTGTGCCTTTAACTGTAACCTTTTCAAAACTTGTAGCTACTTTGTCTCTGTTCTTTTAAAAGAAGCAATAATGCCAGCAATGCTTTGTGATCTGGCAAGATCAGTTAATATATAATGCTAAAAATAACAGTAGTAGCTTATGGTATCTTTGGCTATACAGTCTGTGTAACTTTTATTTCACTTATCCATTTCTCCCCAATATTCAGCTCTTCAGAAATGTAGTAAAATGTATTTTTTATAAAAATTCCATATTGGATTCCCAATTTTAGCATTAAAAATGAATATTAAAAGGAGTGCAAAAAAGTTTTTTTTATTGGTGTATTTAATGATGATGTGATCAGAGCATAGGAGCAGGAGTATGGAATTCAGTTCCCAGTTCTGAGACGGACTTCCTCTATAGCTTAAGGCAATTGAGTTAATTTACATCTCTGTTTCTCCATCTGTAGAATATAACATGGATCTCCATGGAGGTAAATCAAAGCTCTGTGGAGAAGATTAATAAATACTTAGCACTTCTATTTTGTTATATTTTACTGAATACAAAGGGGAATGAGGAAGATAAGAGATTTATATTCATTTGTGCTAGTTAAAAAGAACTAATTTAAAAGTTGCTTCTATATCACAACTTTGATAGCAAGTGCAATAATTTTATGGGAATTCAATATTTCAAATGCTCTGGGCCAAATCTCCAGCTGTCCAATTGTCATAGCTCCATTGACTTCAACTTGGCTATGACCATTTACACAAGTTGAGAGCCCAATAGTTATGTATGTGAAGCAGCGTTCTAAAACTGAATGTTACTGGAGCCTGGTATGTAGTATTTATTTGTAAAAATTGAATGTGATGGGTGTTTTACATGAATAATGCAGTATCAATCTCTGTTTGGATCGGGTTCTTTAGACAAGTTCATTTGTAGATATTGGTTACACACACCGATGCAGAAGAATTGGCTGTCTAATCCTGCAGCCCTTAATCATGTGATCCCATTAAGTGGGAGAACTCACTCACATGAGTACGTACTATGTATGTCTGCGAGCTGCGGGTTCAAATATTGGGCGTGTGCATTTTTACTGTATTTTATTTCTTTTTTCTGATGTACATTACTTATTTTTTTATTTGTAATTGGAAAGAAAAAGATAAAAACCACGTGTAATACACCTCTTCTGCTGTGTTTGATTTAAATTAAATGTTTGATTTTAAAAAAATTTGCTCTGATATTTTAAAAATCAAAGACCCTACCCCCATATAAGGAAAATCAGAAACTTCTCAAGGGGTCTGAGAGGGTCCAGCTTCTTTTGAAATCACTGACGAACTTACTGACTGCAAAACCAGCAGGCTCATGCTCAAAATAAACTTGTCTAATACTAAGGAACTGTCTTAACTGGAATTCAGCATCTTGAAAATGAGAATGTTAAATGCAGCAGTGCATGATGATTTACATTCTTCAGAATGCTCATGCTAGGGAAGTGCTAAAGACAGGCTAACCAATACCTTCTTGGATAAGAAGTGATCATTATTTTGTCCATTGTGTATGGTCGCATGTTATGTATTGAGAACACCTCAGACTCAATTGGAAAGATTTATGCGGAAAAGTCTTCTAAACTGTCTACAGGTATTGGCGGAATTGGGTGTTGTACTTAGTGAGATGATGCTTTTCAGAAAGGTACAGTTCTGACACAGGTAAATCATTTGACTCTTCTGAACAGAGCAATTGCTGCTCTCCAGAAAGCTGATACAGAAACAGAGCAGCCAGATAGAATGAGAAGAAAGGGGAAAATACTCCTTATTACCCTGTCTCGAGGGAGCACGTTAAAAGAAGCTACTGTATCCTTAATCATTTACATCAAATTTCCAGTGCAACTATGAAGGCTGGATTCTTCTGTGTGGGCTAAATATTTTGATGTTTTCCCATACCTTTTCCCATTCATCTTAAAGAAGGGGAGCCCTGTTGTTTATGGCATTTTTCAGACACCATGGTCAAAAGTGTGGTTGCTCCCATCACCTGGGTGCATCTTGCATCATTTGTCTGGTGGATTTTTAAGAAGTGATGGTGCTTATCTGAAATGCTGTCCTGGCTTCCTTTGCTGGAAAGACATTGGCCAAAATGGGGGTTATTATGAGTGCTAGGAGGTTCAATAAAGAGAATTACAGATTATTATGTGACTCTTCTTTTGGTAATAAACTTTCATTGTGGTTTGTGCAGGTGAAACCCGTATGCGGTTCTATGAATTGCTGGTTAATGGTCTTTACACTCCGCAGACCCTTCCTGTAGGCAGTGAGCAGGATGTCTCACCAACTGTGAATGAAACTCAGCAGGTACAGTTTTTTTGGGTGTATTTTAATAGCACATTTCTAAAATCTTACAAGCAGGCAGTGGTTCGTCAAATAGATTCTTCTCTAACAAGGGAGATTTGTTGTTGTTTTATTCCATCCTGGGGTAGCTGTGGCAGTACATGTTCAAAATTACTTTACAATTAACTATCTATATTTACATAAATAAGTTGAATTTACTAACTGGAATTTGCCACAGCAAATGTCATTCTTAATAAGTGTCATGCACAAATTCATGCTGTACTTGTGTCTGAATATTGTGGTGTGATCTGTGTTATAAACGAAAATATTTTTACATAACCAACTAAGTGCATCCTAGAAACTTAAGGAATTTCTGTAATGAAGGATGCTGGGTCATAACCATCCATGGGATCCCTCCATTGAATTCAGTGGAGTGACTTTAAGGATAAAATTGGCCTTTAGTCCTTCACTTTAAAGGTTATTCTAGTTTTCTGCCAAGAGATTGGAAAAGATGATTTTTTTATTTTTATTTTTTAAATTTAAAGCAGAGGTCAGCACCCCCCGGCATGCATGCCAAATTTGGCACGTGCACCTATCCTAAGCGGCATGTGGCACCGCTCAGGCTTCTGGGGCCACAAGAGCCGTATGTGTGCTGCAGCTCCTGGCCCCTGCTGGCCACGCTCCCCCAGCAGGGAAATGTTGCGATGCATGGGCTCCTGGCCGTTGCTGTCCCCACCCACTGGGGAGCATGGCCAGCAGGGGACAGGAGCCTCATGTGCAGGGGTGGGGCCAGCAGGGAGGAGTCCCTAGCTCCTCCCCCAGCACCTGCTGGGCCCGCCCTCTACACCTGATGAGGCTGCGGTGGGTGGGGCTGGCATGGGGGACAGCAAAGGTTGCTGACTCCTGCTGTAAAGATTGGGGTATCTTTTCTGCTGTGTTATTCCCTCCCCTTCCTCCCCCACACCTTAGAAATGTTAGGACTGCTTACCTTGGTGATTCTCTAGTCTTTCAGGAGGCTGTCTCAGGGGTCTGAGACTTTTGCCCCGCACCTTTTAAAATGAAGAGGTGTAGGGATTGAGTCTTTAACAGTGACATCAGTTCTCCAAAACGTTCTTTGGGTATTGGCATCCGTTACTTAATAAAACCAGTGGCCAAAAGTTCCAAATTTGGGGTGTGTAAGTGGTTCTGTATGTAAACACTGATCTTGCAACTGACTAACAGGCATTCACCTACATTTTCATTTAAACTAGAGAGACTCTTTGTGGGCACAGATGCTGTGTGGAATCATTTGCTGCTTTTGAACATTAGACATCTAAATAAAAATGGCCAGACTTTTCAGTGGTCTTGAGTACCCTGAGCTCCCAATGGTTTCTGTCCACTTCTGTGTAAGAATATGGTTATGGATTTAGGAGCCTGCCTGTAGATATCTAGGTTTGAAAGTTTTGGCTAAAATGTTTTAAAGTCTAACTATAAAGCTGTAAATCTCTTGTCTCAGTTGCTCACCTTTTTCTCTTTGATTCTTGTAATGTCCTCATTTCACTGGCTCTACAGTCAGCAGAGACCAGATTTGAATACTGAATGTGCAAATCAAACGGGTGGGTTGGGAAATTTTCTTTCCCTCAGAGTAAACTCCCTCAAAACAGCACCTTGCGGGCCTTCTTTCTCCATCAAAAAAGGCCCCATCTCCTCCTCAGAAAAGCACCTTTAAATTCTGAAGAGAGGAGGAGAAAGGAAGATTTTTGTGATTTGACGTGATACTTCAGTCCTCCAAGGTGCTGAGTGTCCCCTGTTGGACACCCTCCTCTCCTGTTGGCTTGAGAAAGAGTGAATGATACTCAGAATTTCCCAGGAGGTATTTATTGATCATCTCATTACCGGAGATCCAAAATGAATGTGTACACTTTGGGGTTGGTTTTTACAGTTATTAATGAGGCACCTAATTGCTTCATCTTTCTTCTGTTTACATTAGTCACCACCATTATTGCTGATTAAAGGTTTTGCCATTTATTATACAATATTACCCTGAACTGAATTTTTTGGGTTACCCACAGAAGAATAATTGCTTGTGATTCTTTCAGATAATGTCTACTAGATTCTGCCACGACACTACTAATGTGCTGTTGTAATTCCAGCATAGTCGCTTGACACTCCTTTCACCTCCCTTCCCCTTGTTTCACAAAGGTCAGCTGATCTGACTCTTCCCTCATGAGGCTACCCAGTCTTCCCTCAGGGCCTAATCGAAAGTCTATCAAAGTCAAAGGAAAGACTCCCATTGACTCCTGCGGGCCTGGGAACTGGCTGGGAGCGCACTCTTGGCCCTCACCTGCAGGCAATCAAATGCCCTGAGAATTGATGCACAAACTAATTATCGGAGGAGAAAATATGACCTGAGGTGCTTTCGTAACCTTCCGATGGGGTGGTGGGGTGAGGGAGAGAGAATTTACTACTAAATCTTTATAGTCTGCAGCAGCCATACCATACAAAAAATAACTCAAGTGTAAGTGTGTTTGTCTTTGTGTAAAACAGTTGGGTGCTGCATGAAAGCCTGATGTTGCCGATGATTCTCTGGAGTCACTGGCCTGTAAATTTTAACTTATAAAAATCTCTGCTACTTTTTAAAGGTACTATTTAAATGTTATTACTTTATTGTAACCTCAATAAATTCTTCAATGTTTTTGGTAGGTTGTTTCTGTTTTTTGTTGTTGCTGTGTTAGAGCCCAGCCGTCTCCTGCTGATGTGCAAGGGCTTCGGATTGGGTTTGCTCTCTGCTGCCTATCTACATTACTAAACATTGATTTTGGCATGATGCTGATGTGACTCATCATTGTTTGAGGGTTTTTTCTTTCTTTCTTTCTTCCTTTTTTGTTATTGGCTTCAAACTTTAATCGGATTGTTTGGCTAAACCCCTGAATGTGCCTTTGAAGTAAATTTCATTGAGATGGATTATTTGGCTGTTCTGCTAGGTTCATGGTTTTTTAGTTTTTTAGATTCCATAGCTGGAAATGTTCCACATGATCACATTGTGTCTTTGTGAACTTTGTGTTTTGTTTTTTGTTGTTTGTTTTGCAGTTCAGACACAACCCTTTTACACAGAGTAGATTTACTCTTCTGCTAGAACTTAACATGTAGCAGGTGGGAAGATAAGGGCCTGATCCTATAATCAGACCGACACAAAACCCCATTGACTTCAACAGAGTTCTGTGCTTGCATACAGATCTGCTATATGGAGCTGCTTGCAGGTGTGGGGCCAGTGGGTGGGTGCATTCAATATATGTGGGGTTTGATGTGCATTTGATATGTACATGGTCTGATGTGTAAACCAGCTGTAAAGTAGCTACTGGGGTCCCTACATTCTGTATAAAATAGTCTTCATCTTTTGCTTTTAGTGGTACTCTTCCATTTTCTTTCCTATTTATAATTAAAAAAAAAATGTGGCAGAATTTATTTTATTTTCAGTATTCTTGATGTCTTATGTTCACCTGATTTTCTTGATCTTTATCATTGCTTCTCAAGAATAAATAGCATTTACCCCTTTCCTTTACTTACTCTCCACTGGACTTTTTTCAAACCAGAGTAATTGCCTACATATTTTTAATGGATAATTACTTGTGTATGACTTGGTTTTCAGAGCTGCAAACACCCACTGCTGCAGTGGGATTCTATGGGAGGTCTGGGTGCTCAGCGTCTCAGAAAAATCAGACGTGTGTGTATCTATCATTTACTTTTATTGTATTTTTTTTTTTTTTTTTTTATAGTTGACTGATTCTGTAAAACGTCTGAAAGAGGGTAGCCTTTCTTCTGCGGGATCATCCATTACCCCAAACAGTAGCACCCCATTTTCCCATGATACAGCCTATTCCAGCTGTCGGCAAGATACCCCAAACTCATTTAGCCAGTATACCCCACAGTCCCAAGGAACCCCGCTTACCCCGCGGGTGGGGACTCCATTTTCCCAAGATTCAACTTATTCCAGTCGTCAAACGACACCAGCTTACCATTACGGACAGGATTCGGGGTATAAACCTAGGAGGCATGAAACAAAATTTACAGATGCCTACAACAGACGACCAGGACATCACTATGTCCATAACTCGACAGGTGTTTACAGAGGGGCAGAACATCAGTTTAGCACGTACAAGTCTCATCCACAGGAACAAGTACAATATTCTCACACTCCTCCCTTGAGCCACTCTGGTTCTTCAAGTTATAAATCTGCCTTCTCTCCATACCAAGCGCCAGCTGTTTATCCCCCCTCTGAAGAACAGCAGTATCCCCAAACTTCCAGAGATGCTGAGTACCGGAGACCTGCACCACCACTTGCAGAGATTTTAATAGAAGGTAGTGCTGCGACTAACGTTGATTTTGTTCCCGTGAAAGAAAAACAGGAGGACGTCCCATCTGTGCCACAGTCAAACTGTCTTACCGAACAAAGTACGGCATCCTTTTCTCAGACTCCAGAAAGGAGCGAGACACCTGGCACTCCAACCATGGAGTCTGAAATGCAGCATAACAGTTTAGACTCAAGGATTGAGATGCTCTTGAAAGAGCAGAGAACAAAATTACCTTTTCTCAATGAACATGACTCGGACAATGAGGTCCGAATGGAAGGTAGCCCTATCTCTTCCTCCTCCTCCCAGCTTTCTCCTATCCCATTGTACAGTGCTAACCCTCAGCCCAATTATAGAGGGCAAACCCCATCCTCGCGTCCCTCCAGCACTGGCTTGGAGGACATTAGTCCAACACCGTTACCAGATTCTGACGACGACGAGCCAATCCCTGGGACTGCTCCTCTAACTCAGAATTCAAGAGGAACATCAGAGGCTAGTATGACTCCTATTGATCAGCTAAGTAGGACGTCCAAAGCTGAGACCTCTGAGCCTAAAGAAATGTTGCCTGGTGACCAGACTCCAACGTCTGAAAAAATGGATGAGGTAAGAGAGAGAGAGAATTCAGATAAGCTACATGAACGTTTGTGCGAACAGAACAATTTTGTTCACAGAGCATGTACTCAATTCAAAAAGTGGTCTTTAGAAAAGGAGTGCTTGTGTGGTTTTTTGAGGGAGTGGGTTTAGTCAGGTTTGACTCAAGGAGCTGGTAATGGGATAGATGTGACATGAGCTGATCTTAGCACGGTCCCTGGTCTACAGACATTCCTATTTCAAGAACAAGTATTACTTTCGGGTAGGGAGCTCGAGAATTTAAAAGGCCATAGAGACTGAATTCCCCCTTGCAAGTGGTGCAGATGGTCCTTCCAGCTTAGAGTGGAAGCTTATTTGTGAGGCTGGGGGGAAATTTGCATTACCACTGCTCATGCGGTCACTGGCCTGTGGCTCCACAGACGCTTGAGTCGCCAGAGCTCTCGGTCCAATACCACTTGCCAGCTCTAATGTCCCGTCTTAAAAATATGTTATACTTGGTTTGGTAGTTGTTAAATGTTTATGCCACCAGGTTTGAACAGGAAACAATTGTTGGGTTCCAATGTACTCTTCCCTTAAGCAATTCAGAAGAGAGGTAACTGACGTCCTGGGGATGTGTTCCACTGAGTCTTCCAGCTATAGAGCACAGCCTGCTGCCTCTAATGGAGCATTTGGGGATGAAGGACATCAGGAGCTTAACTAGCTGGAATGCTGCCAGCAGACAGAGGGCATTGCAGTGGGTGTTTATTTGGTATTTCAATTGAAACAAATGTGAGTAACATACTGTAATATATATTGGGTCCCAGGATAACATGTCAGTTATACTCCAAATATGTATCTTCACAAGTTCCAGACCCCTCTTCTTAATACAGTTTACAACAGGGACACAAGATGACGAAATTCTTAAAAACTGAGTGCAAGGAAAAGACCACATTCAGGGAGGCATCTCGTGTTTCTAGACCATCGTCTAATAAATGAACCTATTGGAAAAGATAATCTGGTTTGTTTATAAAACATTTCTGTAATTAAACTGGCAGAAAATACTGCCATGTTCTGATCAACAGTTGCTATGTTTCCACCCTAGAAGTAGCTGCATTTCAGCAATGGATGCAGGCATTCCTGTGCATCTGTGGTTTGCAAAATGCTTTGGGATTGTTTGGGTTAAAAGCACTATATTCATAAAAGCATACACTTTAAAATGTTCAATAAGGCTAATAACATTCTCTTCAGACATGTTTTTTTGTGTGTGTGTGTGTAATGCCTAATGTATGCCAGATATTTTGTGTGTGGTTTGTAAGGACTTCTTCCAGATACAAAAAGACTTGGAATATAGGGCTGGCGTTAAAAGCAGCTCAACCACTTTGTGTGCCCCATTCTTTTTATAGGCTGACCCAGTCTCCTCCCACTCTACTTACAGGAGTGGAATGGAGAAAACTCTCTGCTACATATTTCCTTTGGGGCCACAATCTTGGTTGGGAAGTGGGTTTTTAAACCCGAAGACTGGCCTGGCAGGATTGAGAGAGAAACCCACAATGTTTTTGACTAGCTTATTCACAGATGGAAGCTCTGCATGATCTATTGGGCATTATGGGCTTGAATCTGCTTTCTTCTAACAGGTGTTTCAGCACATTTTAAAAACTGGATGAATGCCAAGGTGCTAGGTTGGGGTCAGGGACTTTCTACAACTGATACGTTAACGTCCTTTGCCAGTCTTAGAGTAATTCTGGGTATGTTATATTAACAGATTGTAATATGGGGCCACGGCATGCCGAAGTAGAATCTTGGTCTCCCCATAACAAGTTGTCAGTGCCAAAGTTCATCTTCACAGTTCTGTTGTACAAAATGGAATAATTTCTAAAAGCCTATTTAAAAGTCAAAACGTGGTTGGCAGTCTCTCGAAACCTGCATTCCCTGCTGTTGTGGTCTTCTTTTTCTCGTACTTACTAATGGCCCTAAAACTACTCCAGTGCATTTAAATAAATATATGTGCCTTTCGCTGCTCCTTTATCATGTGTGACCTTGGTGCCTTTGGCTTCTCTTCTCCCTGATCCCTCCCCTTTGCCCCCAATTTGGCACATTAGATATAGGGTCCTGGCTGCCCTCCTTTTTGCCGAAGGAATTTTTGAAGGACTGGAGTTGAGTAGTGACTCCACCAGAGGCTGAAATTTGAGCTGCAGCTTTCCAAACTTCAAGTGAATGAGAAAGGAGTACTGCATCTTGGGCTGGGAAAACTAGCTCAGACATCAGCCTATTGTGATGTCACTACTCAGCTCCAGTCCTTAATCCTTAAGCAAAACAGGGAATCTGGGACCTGATATTTCTAACGTGTGAGGGGGCAGAATAGAGCAGAAATAATATTTGGGTGGGGAGAGGCCGGTAGTAGCCGTCTTTGTCTCTTAAAGAAGGAATAAAGGGCAGACCCATGTCATTTCGATTTCCTTCATTATTCAGTTTTAAAGCACCCAAGTATGTACTGATACAGTCTGAAGGCACGCTGTACCTGGAGATACTCAGCCTGGGACATCTCAATACCAAAAAGGAGCAGGGAAATTTTTGTTTGAGGTGGCAGCAGCTTTTTAAAGGCCCAGTCCCGCTCCCATCAAAATGAATGGGAGTAGGTTTGGGCTGTCCATCAGAATTGCTGTTCTCCAGTAACTCTTGTTCTTTAGGAAAAGTAGCATGTAACCTGTGTAAAGGCAGGAAACCTGGCCTTGTGATTGTATAGGTTAATAGGAAGAGAATGAGGCCAGTTCTGCATCAACTACTCTACAAGATTCCAGCTCTGGCCTGGCTCTTTGAGTCAGCAGGGGTTGTCGGTGTGTGGTGTCGTGACACCCCCCCACCCCTGAGAGAGGGAATGCCATGCTTCCGTCAGAAACACCTACTCCTGGCTAATCTTGCAGTAGTGATTATGGGCTCCAAAGAAAATGCCATTAAGCTTGCCTTGGTCAAAAGAAATCAACTAAGCAGCAGAGCCTAAAGTGGAGATGATATGTGGATTGGGGGATTAGGAGAAAAAAGGAAGGGATCTTTTCTAAAGAGCACATGCAAGAATTTGAGAGAACATGTAGTGCTCATTAAAAGTAGTTTTGAGTAGGGAGAATAAAAACTGGGGGAGTGAAATACAGTTAAAGTTTTATTTTATCAAGATTTCATAGCTAATACTGAGTGAAGTCTTTTGTGCTGCCTAACTGAATGACAGCAAAGAGCCAGATATGATGACACAGTCTTTCTTAAAAAACAAACAACCAACCCTCCCCCCCTTTCCTTCTGTGTGGGGTGTCAGAAGTGCAAGCGTTAAATATGTGAAGTTTGATGTTTTAACATCCCATTTGAGCCGGGTCTTGTTTTCGCTTGGGGCCTGCTACAGGAAGAGGCCCTGTGTGTGTGCTGTGGGGAGGATGGTAGGATCTGAACAAGTCACTTTGTTTTGTATTGATGGTGCCTTTTATCTTTGAGCAGATGGGGGGGGGGGGTTAAAGAGAAGCTTTTTTTATGATAATGTCATCTGGTTAGCACTCTACTTATTAGGAAATACTTTTATATTGCTGATCAAGAGCCTACCAACCGTCCTCGTAAATTGCCCAAGCACCTAAACACCACAGCGATGGGTGCCTTATAAATGCCTAAGTTAAGAATGAAAATCTGACGTCTCTGAAAAAATGAGGAAGTGAAGTGTTCTGTTTTTACTTGCTGTGCGTTTTAGGGTCTGTACACAAACAGTGTTGCATCGATGCAGCTGTGCCGCGTCTGGTGAAGATAATTTATGCTGTTGGGGGAAAGCTCTCCTGTCGGCATAATAAAACCACCTCTGTGAGCGGCAGAAGCAGTGTCGGAAGGGGAAGCTCTCCCGTTGACATTGTGTTGTCTACACTCATGCTTATGTCACTGAGAGTGGTTTATTCCCTTCTCTAAGTGACTTACGTTCTGCTGCCATAAGCAGTAGTGTAGACATAACCTCAGTAAAGGGTTTTGTGAGAGAAGTGGAGATTACATAATATGCAGCTGTCCTCAGGACACCAGAAAACTGCTGATGAAACCAGCTCCAAGCTCAAACGTAGTTTTCATGTGGTGGCACATTTGTTTTTTGTCAGTTGATGGTGAAATGTGTAACCACAGGAACACAGCTATTTTATGGATTTTTTTGAAGATAATTTCTACATCTAAAATCATAGATCAACACAAATTAAATGATCCAATTTAATCTTTAGACTTGCTCCGCTGAAGTCCTACATCTTTGAGTGTTGTTCCTACATGGTCACGCCTAGAGTTGGGAAAATTTACTGTGGACCTGTTCTGAAGAAGAACTGTATGTGTTCAAAAGCACGTCTTTCACCTCACCCAGCTTGTCTCTAGAAATATCAGACAGGCAAGTTCCATTCTACCTCCCTCGTACTCCTCCAGTTTTTACTGGCCATGATCTAAATTACTGCAGAGAGTGGTGTGCTATCAAACAGCTCTGGTCCCACTCTACAGTAGAGTTCATTTCATTTCATTTCACTAACTGGTGCATGGATTCCTGTTAACCAGAGGTCTGCATTTGCCTTTCCCAGTAGTGATGGTGCAGGGGGCAAAGGAATGTCTGCTGTCCTTTGAGGACTAGACTAGCCTGCAGATAAAGGGGAGTCACTCCCTGCTAGTCCCACCTTGCTGCTCCTTGTAAAAGGGTGCATGAGCTGGCTGGGAAGCTGTCCCATGATCAGGAAGTGTGGCCTATGCCTTTCTGGAGCTTCGCTGCACTGTGTAAGACAGACCCCATCCCAGTGCCTAAAGATCCTTAAGTTCTGCTGAGTGGGGCATAAGATGCTGCCCTCATGTCGTCTTTTCCCCATTTTCATACCCATTCAACACAGAGCATGAGCTGGCTCATCATATAGAAACTGCTTTTAAATATGCAATGCCCTATACAAGAATACAAAGGAGGATTCTGTCTAGATTTGTGGAGGCAGGATATTTTTGCCATATCCTTACTATAAGGCACGGAAGTTTCCAGTTCAAGGCAGAAAGCACTGTAAAAGCACATTGAGCTTGAGACTTTGAAACCTAAGAGCCAAGAACGTCAAAGCTATTGTTTCCACAGTAGCGGTGTCTCACCTGTCCTGCTCACAAATAGCTGTGTGAACTGTTATGTATGTGTGTTATATGTATGTGCACCTGATACCGCCTTTACATGTAAGGGTGGGAGTCATCATTTCTGGAGGGGGGAGTTGCAATGAATTTCCCTGTGTAATGAAGAAGGAAAAAGGCTGGAGAGCTGTGACTTATTGTCCAGTCTGATACACACATTGTGCGTGACTCGTATAAAACTCATTTTTCTAAGCTCTCTAGAATGCGATCAGATGTGTGAGAAACAGGTAACTTCCATCTATGCAGCCACCAACGTGAGTGTGGTACAGTAGCTCTGTCGCTTATGCCAGGCTTGTGCAATGGAAATAGTGAGAGAGAGCTACTTAAATGATGGAATCCCATCTGTCACTTTTTACTCAAAACAAAGCTCCTCCCAGACGACCTTACTGGATGATCAGACACTAAGGGTGGAAGCTTTCTCAAGAGAAGGCAAAAACACAAATCCATTAAAAGACTATTTAAACAGAACATTACAAATCCTCAGAGACCAGTTAATTTCCAAGTGTGGATCTACTCTGAAAACAGACTGTGAAATCATTTTATTTGAATATGCTCCTGTGTCTAAGAGCCACAGCAGCACCATATAGAGACCCTGAACACCCCTCAAAAGGGCAAGGGGCATAGGTGCTGGAACAAGGGTGTGGGTGCTCCCTACCCCTTCCCTAGACCTCAGCTTGAAGTGGCTTCCGTCATATATCCGTGTTGCGGTTCCACTCAATGGCTCCCAGCACTCCAGCTATAAAAATTGTTCCAGCACTACGGGCTGGGGAGAATTCCCACCCTTCTTCTAGCACAGGCATTCAGGATCCTGGCCACCTGTAAATCTCAGTGTAGAGGGGATGGTGGGGGGCAGAATCCTAGCTTTGAGTGCTGTGGGTGGGGGGAGGGTGGGTGAGATATTCATAAGACTGTGTTAAATTGAGGCTTGCACTGGCTCCTGAGTGAAAACCACCTTTTCCCTCTCCTTCCCCTGAGTCATACATCCTGGAGACACAGTACGGGAGTTCTAGCTTTGGTGTCGCATCCATTGACCTGGATGATGAACAATAAGCTGTTACTGATTTATCCCCCTGCAGAGCCTATACAGCTAAGAGAATGGAATGAAGGGCCTTCTCCCTTGTAAACAAATCCAAGACTTTACTAATTTCCAGTTGGTCCCTTCCATGACACCTCATTGAAAGCAAAGGAATTTCACAATGGTTGTCTTCAGTCATAAATTGACCAGGAGAATCCACACTATTGTTAATGGTGCATGAAAGAGAGAGACCAAATTGACTTTCGGATTCCTGGTTGCATTTGCAGGGCTGGTAGGTAGGAAAATGATAACCTGTGTATGAGCAGAGCACATCTGATATGGAGTTGGGGAGAGATGAGGAACCTGGAATTGTTTTTCAGTCACTATTCAGAGTAGAGCTACAGAGGGGTCGTCAGTTTGGTTAATAAGTATTGTATTCATATAGGCATGGATAAAACCATATTTTTAAAGGAGAAATATTTCACTACGTTTTTATGTATAGTCCTGTTAGCAAAACAGAAGAATGAAGGAACATGTGTCTCATTAGTAATAAAACTAGAAATGGTGAAATGCTTTTTTAGTCTGACTGAAAAATAGAAAGCATGCTGTGGTTAGGAGGTCCAGTGCTTTTTTGCTATCTGGTGTCATGCTAGGGCTTTGAGGCTTTTAAAGTTTGCATATCAAATATAAGACACATTTCCATACCCTTTTATAAATCACTGTTGCTGGTTATATATCCTCTTCTAATTCAGTTTTCTCATGGTTTTACCGTACGTGTTTTTCTTAATATTTTCAGCTGTTAAAGGAATGATTACATATTGTTCTCAATTAAATAATACGTAAGAATACAGTTCAGAATTTTGCAGTGGATTGGCTATCTAGTGCATATTCAAATATTCGGTTGTTACCTTCCTTGATATTCCCCTCCTTTAAAAAAAAGTTAATGAGTGGACTTGTGCACGCATGTCAATTGCAGGTTCCTTGTCACTTCGCACCCTTTTGGTTTTTGGTTCGGGGCTTAGTTTGCACCTAGTGCAGCCAAGCTGCGACTCAAAATGAAACTAGTGAGTTCATTATATGCCGTGCATCACATACCTGTTCGTGAGAGCTCATTTGATCCAGACTGCTGTCTCGGGTTTTATTATCAAATGTCTTTTGTAAATGTACCCATCTGGGAATAAGTTTTTGCTTTAGGTGTCCATAAAAAATTGGGAGGTCTTTTTTTAGGTGTCCATAAAAGATTGGGAGATCTTTTTTTTTAATAGTTTTAATATTTTTAAAAGTTATTTGTTTAGCATTGTCAGTATGATTGTGCTTTAATAGGTACAAAAGTAAAGAAGTTCCTAAGGGGGAGCCGTGTTAGTCTAGGTCAGCCAAACAATCGAGTCCTGTGGCGCTTTTAAAGACTAACAAAATCATTTATTGCATGAGCTTTTGTGGGAGAAAATTCCACTTCATCAGACGTAAAGAAGTGCCTGTTCTGAAAAGATTAGTGTGTAAAACATTGGCACATAAAAGTCAGTGTGCACTAGGAAATCGAGGGGTAATGAGCTGAAATTTCTAAAGTTTCCCGCCCCCAACTCCCTTCTTTCAGATTTACTTTTTGTAGGTTTCGCAAAAGTGAATTTTTAGGAGTGATTTCAGTTAAGGGAAGTTGGTGACTTTGGAATCCTGAGATGCATAAAGAGCAGCATGAACAATGCACAGAGACAGGAATGAGAGAAGGAAATGAAACCATTAGTTTCATTTCTGTGTTTGAACCTGAAGCTGGCAAAGTTTCCCTTCATTTGGAGGCTTGGTTGCAAAAAGGTCACACTGCTGTAATAAAATTGCCAATTTCACATTTTGTCACTCTGGTATTTAGACGTACATATTTTGTTGGTGGGATTTAGATTTAATTTGCGACTTGGGATATATTCATTTTGATGTGTATATTTATCACCTGGAGGTGATAACCCTGTGATAAATAAAAGATATTATGAATCTTTGACCAGCTTTCCTCGTTTACATTGGGAGAGCTAGAGAAAGAACCCAGGAGTCCTGAAGCTGTGGTTTTAACCAGGCAGTTGCTCATTTTCTTATATTAAACCTTCTCCAGAAAAAAGTGTGATTCAAGGCAAGGATCACATAACTGTGTTCATAATCAAGAAATGTGTTCTTTTCATATGATTCTATGGGATCAAAATGTGGTAAATACAATAATGAAGAAAGACTCCTCCTTCTTTAGAACAAGCAGACTGTTTTTTGTAATAACCAGATTCTTCACAGCTTCCCCTTCTCCCAAATTCTTTTTCAGGAACTATTATTCCAGGTGCTTAGTGGCACGAAAAAACACCGAACTTTAATCCAGAGGACACCAGTAATATTTGTGAAGGCTTTAGACTCGATCAGGTCAGGTTTAAGTTAATGTTTGGAAAACAGTTTGTAGGGCTGTGTGCCCTTCATGACGTTGTGCAGTCACTAAATATATATCCATGTCAGCTGGTGGATGTTGTGGCTGGGGCGGGGGTCCAACACTAGATAAATGAAATGTTTCAGTGGAAGGATGCAGTTAATATGGGCAAAACTCCCAGAAATCTGTTATCATGTTACAAGATTATATTGTTGCCTAAAACATAAATAACTCTGAAAATACCAGTTTCTTTAGTACTGGACTAAAATCTTTAAAATGAAATGTAAGGACAAGTTGGCCAAAGTCATACTTTTTAATAGTAGGGAAATGTGGTTAAAATGATAGATTTGGACTCTGGGTCCATCTTTGAATTTGTTCAAATATTGGGTTGTTTTGTTGATTTTTAAAGGGATGTATCCAGTCAGATATGGCCCCCAGTTTAGACTAACACAAAGTTGTAGTAAAATTTTTTTTACAAAACCTGAGACCGTTGAAAACATCTCCATAACTTAGTAGTGTTTGATTGTATCACCTTTAGACCTGATCCTCCAATGAGCACCTCTCCGATTATTTCTCATGGTAAGGTAGAAGCAGTGGTGAGGAATAAGACACTGTAATCAACTGGCAAGGCTGTATGGAGCTGCTTCCCTCTGCTAGATAGAAGGAGAACCTCTCAGGCATATGTGTCATAGGTGCCGCACTGGTAGAGATGTAGGAAGAGTCTCCTTTTACTTGCAGTGCGGGGGGTAGCAGGGTCAGTTCTGTCCTTGGTGTCTCCGTGGCATGAAGCACAGTGACAGCCCTGAGTGTCTTAGGAGGCTACAGCATGGTTGCAGTGTGATATTTTTTTTTTTTTTTTTTTTTTGCCTTGGCACTCTCCTTTTCGGTAGGAGAGGGGAGTGAGCAGACGCAAAGGGAAAGAAAGAGAAAGGATACATCAGTGTTTGGACAATTCTCTTCTCAGCAGAGGAGTGGAAGAGAAATGTGGGATACATTACGACTATTTAGACACCAAGATTTACGATACCATGTAAATGCCTGTGCCTTTTGCTCCCATGTCGCACCTCAGTTAAAAAAGTTGTCATATAAAAATCTTTACAAACCCTAAGGTCAGTCGAAATGTTTCCATAAATAAGTGCTGTGTGAACGTGTCACCCTTAGGCCTGATCCTCCAATGAGCATCATGCAGGTGAATGCCTGTGTCCAGGATTACGGTCTAACAGATTTTTTTGCTTTTAAATTCCAATGAAAACAGTTCTTTGTTTCCACCACGTTCGCTGCTTTGGTTGCGGACCAGCCTAGTGAAGAACCAGAACTTGCTGTATATCAAAATGACTTTTCTCATTTCTGGATATTTTGTTTTCCAGTTTCATACACGACATTATAGGGATCACACACACAGAGAGATGACAGTATCTGTTTTGAAGGGCTTATAATAGCTGATTCTTGCCATGAGACAAATACAACCTTTGGATGGCAGGCAGAGTAAAATGTAAAATATATTTAAAATATTTTAGCCATAAAAATCTGTGGTTTTGTTAATGTGAGTGAAGATTTTGTTAGGGAAGGGAGTATTTTAAACAGATTTTGAGCTACACCCATCCCTGAGGAAGCCCGGTTGACTTCAGTTAGAGAGCACCAAGGATGCACTGGGACCTTTATTATTGATCTGATAGCATAATTTTAAATGGTCCAGAGAATTTAGCATCTATGCTTTTGACCCACATTTTGGGGAATTTTTATTAGTGTGCTGTGGCATCAATAATACTCCACAATTGCCACTTCTTTTTAGCAAGATACAGCATTAATCTCATCCACAATGTGTTAAGCATATTGATTACAATATGTGGAGTAAAATTTAATAAGCTGCTGTTCACTTTTACCATTTTTAAAGGAGGTGAAGATAAATAATCCAAAATAAAAAGGCATTAACTGAAAACTGTAGGGTAGTTATTTTTAGAGGGGCAGATGCATGATTGATCAATAAAGATATCCATGTTTTGGAACCGAGCTAGCTGCTTGACTAAATCAAACAGGTGAGTTGTGGTGGACGTAATACTGAATACTTAAGCAAAGAGCTGTCTTCAGCATGGATTTATGGCTTTTCTTTTTTCTTTTTCTTTTTGTTTGCACCTTTTTTGCAGATAGTGCTTTGGATGAATAATCGGCATGTGCAGGTATTCATCTGTAATTTTAAACTAATCTGTTGATATAATAGGAAACCATATTTTTATTAAAACATTCATCTGAAGTAATCTAGAAGCGGCCTACTTAATGTATACTCACACTTGTGGAAAATGAATATATTTAAAACACGACAGTTTTTTTTTTAGAGAGGGACTTTAATATTGGGGAAAACAAAGGCTTTAGGTTCTTCTCAGCCCCTCCTCTTTAGATCCTGGACTGAAATTGCAATGTTAATAAACAATATTTTTCAGTCAGATATCTCAATAATCTAAGCAAAATGCTGTATCTGTTATCATTGCTATTTTTATTAATGGCGTAACTGAGGCACAAAGAGACCCAAAGGCTCAAAAGAAGTTAGGAAATGTGTCCAAATTTTGGACAGGAATCATAAAGCGGGTTTCTTGAGGTTTTTTTTTTTTTTTTTTTAAGTCCCTTGTTCTAGCTAATAAACAACCCTGCTTGTCTGCAGTGACTGACTTACTTTCACAGTGATCACCTCTTAAATAACTATCCTAGAATTGGGATTTTCTGCAGGAGAGAGTAAGTGGAGAATCCAGCACAAATCTGCAAAGAGAGGGCAAAGGCTGGCTAGTTCCAGAGGGCAGCCGTGTTAGTCTAGGTCAGCCACACAAACAAGGAGTCCTGGGGCACTTTTAAAGACTAACACATCTATTTATCGCATGAGCTTCAAAACGATTTTCTCCCACGAAAGCTCATGCGATAAATAAATGTATTAGTCTTTAAAAGTGCCCCAGGACTCCTTGTTTGTTTCAAAGACTGACTAGAAGTGCTCTCAGCAGGTGAGAATAAGATTGGCCTTGCCCTAGTCTGTCTTTTCCATCTCTGTTCAGTTATTCACGTTTCCTTATGTACCTTTTTTACAAATAAACTTCAGTACTGTCCTTAAAATGTTTTTCATCAAATCAAAATGCTAATGAAAACGCCACCCCAGTTGAGGGATTTATTGAAAACAGCATTCATTTGTGACATTTGCTGCTGCTTAATTTATGTGCTGCTTCTCATCTATATTAAGGGTAGCGTAACTAAGCAAGCATAATACCTGCAGGGAACCTGTTGTCCCACATTTGGGCCTTTTCAGTCGCAAGTGTAACTAAGAATCTCCAGCTACAATTGTGGAAAATGTCTCTATTTCTAGCATTACTCCTGCACTGCCCCAGAGAGGAATAATGTCAAGAGGAAGTTGCCTTTTGGACAGAGCTCTTGTTCATTGGGCAGGTTTTGGAAAGGGAAAACTTGGATGTTCCTAACTGGACATTGCTTTCGGCATTGAGGGAGATATCTGTATTGTTTTTATGAATATTATATGTATGTCATTTCACCGGCTTGCTGTTATTTGCCTGCCTTACTGGAGTTGGAGAAATGAAGCAATGACAGAAATAAGATCCCTCCAGAGAGAATACCAAGGGACCCAATGAGAACAGCGGGGAACTGTTAATTGGGAAATGCCTACTTGACTCACTCAGAATAGGTTAACAGGTGCCTGGACCCTAAAATGAAAAGGATCATAAACTGTTAAAGGAATGGGGGTCCATGCAGCAGCTGCTTGGAGACAGATGGTGATAGGGAGAGAGAGAGGCAGGAGGAACAGGTCTGTCTGTCCCTCCCAGGCAAAGGTGGCCTTAGGCAATCAGGGACCCTAGATGAAGGCTCATTGTGAGGCCCCCTCGGTCCCCCTTGCATCCCCAGCTCCCCGCTGCTGTCCTACCTTACAGCCCCGGCTCCCTGCCACCAGCCTTAGCTCCCTGCTGCTGGCCCCCCCATGAGACCCCAGCTCCCCCCCCACTGCGGCCCTGGCTCCCCACTGCGGGCCCCAGGACCAGCTCCTCCTGCTGCATACCAAGGCAGAGGGTGTCTAAAAGGCAGCTTACATGTTAGCGCGACAGCATCGGTTCCAGAAGAGAAGTGATGTGACAGAAAGAGCAGAGTTTGAAACAGGAGGGTGGAAGTGAAAGGTGATTTGAGAAATACTACCTTTCTTTTTGTCCACTACCTCTCACACAACAGCTCTTCTGCATTTTGATCCTTGCTGAGGAAACTCCATATCGCAAGGACTCTATTTCTCTTAGCTGGCAATATATTATTACATATTGAACTGCTTTTATTACTGACAGTGGGAAATTTCCCGAAATTTCCAGCTGGAACAAAGAATGCTTCCCTAACTACTATTACATCATTGTCACTGTAGTAATAATAATGATTAATGACCACATGATTTCATCCATTTCTAGTCCAGGTGGGCAAGCAGGGGCATGGATCTCCCAGTAATTGGCAGGGAGGCACAGAGCTCCTCTGGCCCCTGAGGTCTCAGTGGGGAGGGCATTTTCTCCTCCAAGGCCTTGGCAAAAGGGGCACACAGAATGTGCCCCCCTGAAAGCTCTGGAATTTAACTTCCTGTGCATACCCCTGTTTCTGGAGTTTGTAGAGAAATGTTAAAGAAGAAAATCAAATCAGTCTAAATCTACTGGTTAAAAGTTATTTGAATACAGTGTACAAAAATAAACTGGCTTGACAGTTACCTGTTAGCAGACCAGGCTCCTTTGCAGGCTTATCTGCTTTCTTATTAGTTGTGGGTTAATTTTATGTAAGTGTTGTATATGAGAAGAAATTCCAGCGATTGAGAAGTGGCTTTCGGAGTGGCTATCTAGTACTGTCTGCTTAAGTGGTGGCCTCTGTTAGGTAATTGCGTCTTCCTGCTTGCAGATGGAGTCTGCTACCCCTCTGGAAGTTGCTCTAATATAGTTAGTTCCTTTCTTTAACTTTGATGCTAAGGTGCCACTGTGGCACGCTGACCAGATCTATGGCTGCCCATGAGAGGCAGTAGCACCAATAGTGTGTATAACAGTTTGGGTACTGTTTCAGAGGGGTAGCCATGTTAGTCTAGTTCGGCAAAACAAAAAAAGGAGTCTTGTGGCTGATGAAGTGGGACTTTGCTTACGAAAACTCCTGCACAAATAAATTTGTTAGTCTTTAACAATGCCACAAGCCTTTTTTAGTTTAGGTACTAAGCACTTTAGGTCTCCTCCCATCTGCCCAAGATTCCTTGGTCTTTCTCCCCCTCGTTAGAGAGGAAGATGCAGCCTGAAATCCCTGCTCTTTCCTGCCTTCAAAAGCTTAGAATATAATCCATTGATGGTGGCTGAGATGGCAGAAGACTACAGAGAGAAACCAATTAAATGTTCGTTTTTGGAGAAAGGCTCTTCAGGCTCCATAGCAGCAGAATTTGCCTTATTTGTTTCCAGAGGCTCTGAACCACTGAATCTGGTGGTGCTGAACACGAGATCTACCTGGATCTTCTACCCCATCCAGTATTTCTCAGCGGTTCCCAACCAGCAGATCGGGATCTACTTCTGAAGGGCAGTTACCATTGAAACCTATGAGTGTTGCACCATCTGGTGGCAAAAGGTCAAAGACCATCTCAAGTTGGTCTGTATAGAAGTTTTTGGCAGTAGAGAATATTCCAACTCATTGATCAGTAGGTGGTATTCTCTTTCCACTCCACCATCACTTATGCATCATTTAGCTTCCCTGTTGGGTTAAAGCCTTTGAAGTGAAGAGTGCAAATGGCTCTTTAAAATATTCTTTCCTCTACCCTAAAAAGGGAAAACTGTAGCCAACCAAGGGCAGGACTCACTCTGCTCTTCCTGATCAGGTTGGCTTAAGCCTTCTTGACAAGTCTTGAAATAAATAGGTAATAACTGGGGTAGACCGTTAAGCAAGACCTGCTCTTTTTTTCTCCCATGGGGTTGTCCCTGCAAATAGCTGTGTTTGAGGACATCCCAGAGGAAGAATCTGGGGTTTTGCTCATGAATTCTCCCTTCTAGAGAACTTCTTTCTCAACAGCGATGTCACTAAACCACTTAAAATTAAGCTTCCAGTGCAGCTATTACTTTAGTGAAAAAATCCCCCAGTAGTGAAGGTGGGAAAGATTTGCCTAAATCATATGATGACCTGGCAGTTAACACAGTCATTTACAACACATGGGTTGAGCCCCTGCTCCCCACTACAAAGTATTGTCCTTTCCACCAGCTAAGCTCTCCAAGGTTCCTTTTGGACCAAAAGTAGCAGGAATTTTCTTCCTAGGTTTATGTATAGGTGTGCCACGGGCTGTGGGAGCCATCTGTTTAGGAGCTCTTCCCTTGAGCTCTTAAGGCCCTTTTGGAAAACTGGGATCCAGTGCTGGCTAAGGTCTACGTTTTAACCCTTCATTTTCTCTTTTATGGTCCTGGCAGTAAAGGAAAGAACTTCCAGTGGAGCTATTTCTTTGCACTAGCCCTTCCTGAGAGGGTGCTCAGGGTCTCTGTTGTGTCCTTTCCTGGAATCCTCCTCCCCACTTTCAAGAGACCTCTGGGGCTAAGTGGCACACTTTCCCATTTATAGACCAGTGGAAACCTAATCACCTCAGCTCACTGAGCCATCTAAAGCTTTGCTGGGTTATTCCCTCTGCTCAGAGCAGGCTGGATTGTCAAGGTATTAACCATAGGCAAATATTAGCAGGTTCTGTGATATTTACTTCACTGTCTCCAAGAGAGCAAGCAGAGGAAGTTTCAATTTTGCTTGAAATTTAAACCAATGTTGTTTTGTGCCCGAAAGGTTCTCACACAGCCTGCATTTTCATCCCAGCATCCGTCTGTGGACCCACAGTTTGTTTACATGTGGCACTAGCAGTTTAATACCAGAAACATCTTGAATTCTGCCTCAGTTCCTCCATCTTAATTTCCTGGATGTCCCTCTGTGGAGTGGACATGGGGCCAGTATTCCAGCTCCCACACAGACTTCAAACAGGAGCTGATTTACTGTTTCCAGTGTACCAGGAAGCTGAATGTGAATAGTAAGGGCATCCTCCTTCCTTTTTCTCACTACTAATCTTAGGCATTTTCCTGCTATGCAATAGCTATTCTCTGCTTATTAAAATGCCCAGGTGAGCTGAGCTGAGGTAGCTGACTTCCTCAGATATTCTCAAATGCCCTTTTGTTATTTCTCCCTGCATGAAGCTCATCTAATTAGGAACCAACACCTGAGCCTGGCACATTGTGAGGCACAAACATGCACCATAGTGGCATTTCTTTACACACCAGTTAGTCCTAGGAGTGAGCCATGGTTTTCTGGGGAATTGCTCCCTCTATCCCTCTGCGTTTTGAACTATCATCTTACATCTTCCTCCGAGTGTTTAAAAAGGCACCATAAATCAAGGTGGTGGTGTTTGATTCCCCCCTCCCCCAGTGAGATGCTCTTTGTTTTTTTAAATTGTGGCTCTTGTCTCACCATTTGTAGAGCACTGTAGGGGTACACTCTTCTGGAGGGTGTGTGATCTGTGCCAAACAAATAACATGTCATGGCTCCCAATTGCTGCCCGGCTAACAACGCGAATGAAAACAAGCCAAGACAGCTTCGATTGAATGAGGTGTTGCCCTTGCTTATAACTATTATTTTGTAGTACAAAACAAAACCCAAAACATTTTGTACTAACCAGTTAAAAAACAAACTCTAGTGCATTGAAATCCTACCCTTTGTAGCCGAGTACAGCATCTGCATTGGGGTTAATTGTAAGCAAGTACTTCATCTCTGTGTTGCTTTTTCTGTTTGCAGAATTTCCTTTTATAATCCTTGCCTGATGGGTTGATTTGAATGATGATGTGTCAAAAGTGGAGATGTAAATTTCACTATTTACGTACTGTCTTCCAATCTTTAGTGCTTTAGTTTTGATGAGTATTTAGAGTCATTTAGTTATCGTGATGTCATAATCTTATAACTTGCATGTGGGTAAACATGGCTCTTTATGGTTGTCTTTCCTTCAGAGAGCTGACCATCTGAACACACAGTGAGCCCATACAGGAGACCCAGACAATCACTGCAATTGATTGGGATGGAGTTTGTTGGGTATTGCCTGGGGTTTTTAGGAACGGCAAATGTTGATTTAGGAGGCTGTTCTCTGAGCCATTTGTGTCATGGAAGAATGGATGATGTGGGCAAAAGAGAGAATAGGCTCTCCTGGAAGAAGTTTAGTAGAGGATAAGGAGTCAGATTTATAAATAATAATTTGTATAGCTGCAGGTGTCTGCATGCTGTTGTTTTAATGTCTGAAGTAAGATGGACATGACTGACTGACTGATGTGAAAGGCCTGGGAGGAGTCAGTAAACAAACAATCATAGCTCCTACTTTCATGTTTGGTCTCAGCTAACCTCCAGAGCAATGGTTTTCAACTTTTGTCATTTGTGGACCCCTAAAAATTTTTGGACCCTTTTGGAACTCTTCAACTAAGTCCATGGGCCCCTGATTGAAAACCATTGAAAGAAAGATCTTTTATGATATCAGCTAAAAATGTAGGAGATGTGTTTTACAGCACCCAGGGCCAGCCCAAGGGTTTTTGGCACTCTAGGCCAACTATCACTTTGGTGCTCTCCCCCCTCCCCCCTCCGAGGTTATAAGAGACAATATATTAATATATATATATTTTTAAAGTAGAGGGAAAAACGTACTTCCATCTAATTTGGCACCCCTTACAGCCTGGCGCCCTAGGTGAGCGCCCAGTTCACCTATATGGTTGGACCAATCTTGTCAGCACCATGCAAAAGATAATTATGTCTTAATGCTTGTCATTCCACTTTGGAAAGGCAAAACGTGTCATTGGGTGCAATGTTTTTTCCTATCTGCTATGAAGTTCTTTGAAAGTGTGTATGGAATTAAAACCAAAGCAAAAAATATATATAACCCAGCACTGCCACCTGGGCACATAGATACCGGACAGTAAAATCATGATTCCTGAGCCCGCAGCAGGATCGCGATACTGGGTTTGAATGTTTGTGTTGAAAGAAAAGTGTTCCTCAGTGCAGTGTTGTGTTTTGAAGATGTGTTGCATGTGTGACTAGGTTGTATTTTCAGTCTTGCTACTTGTGCGTGTGTGTGTGTGAGAGAACCTCTTTGAGCTTTTGGATGGACATGATCCAAAATCCAGTGAAGTCCTTTATGTACGAAGTATGTCATTCAGTGAGATCATAATTAAGAACGTTTTCTTTTGAGAAGTAGTGCGGATTTCTTTTTTAGCTCTTCTGTGAAACTCTGTCTTAACATTTTAAAAATTAAGAATTTATGTATTTAAATATGAACTACTCAGATTTTCGTCATAGGTATAAGGGCCAAATTCTGTCTTCACAGATCCTATTCATTGGTCATTGTCTAGGAGGGCAGATTTCTGGCTTAAATATCTCAAAAAGGAGCATTTTAATTGGTAAATTATAGCATAATTTAAATTGCTTATATTGTATATGTATCTATGTGCCAACTATGAGCACTCTTTTTTTTTAAAATAAGTCTGTCTTCTCTCTTTTCCTGAGGTAGTACAGGAAAAGTAAATCTTTTAATGCTCCATTTTCCTTTCCGAGGCCATGTCTTGCTGGGAGGAGAAAGGAAAAGTAAAATTGTTACCTCCTCTTTTTGTTTCAAGCATTAGCTGGAATGGGCTACAGAGTTTCCATATTTTGCAAGCGATGCTTGTTTCTTCATTAATATTAATGACCTCCTCATGCGTCACATTGAGTCCTATTTAACCTGCATTTCATTATATTAGTGCTTGATGGCTCAACTGGGATTGCTGATCCAGTGCTATTTACTTAGGGATATATTGGAGTAATCTTTGACATTTGGTGATACAGGAGCCTGCGAACCACAAGTTGATAGAAGATTTGAGTGGAAGTGCCAGCCTGTCAAATTGTGATCACATTTAGCTGAAATCTTGACACAAATGTCTGAGCTGACGTATTTATTTTAAAGTGAAATCGGTGCTTGTGAAATTCTCCAGTGACAGGACCGTACAAGAGGCAGAACTAATGCACATTTCCAAACACAGACCTTGCCCCCTGTTCACTAGACACTGGAACACTTCTTTGGCTTGGAGGTGAGATCAATCTCTCTGGCTTTACCTCTGTGCTTGGAAAAACTACTGAAAAGGAGATCAATTGTACTGCTGAACTTTGTGATATAGCCTCTTTTTCAACTGAGATGGGATTGAGATTGAGGTCACTAAACAGTGACTAATTTTGGTCATTGCTGAGCTACAGGAGGACTCGTACCCTAGACATGAGGCACTTCAAATTCCATCTCAGTGCAACCTGACTGGACTGGGATCTCAGGATGTTGTGTTCGGTTTTCTTTGCTCCGAAAGTCTCTGTGCTGACAATTTGCTGTTCTGGTATCAAATGGGGCACGTGGCATTTGGATTGAGAATCAGTAAGGCCCTTTAAAACCAAACATTTGCATTCTAGAACACTTCTGAAAAATTTGGCCTGCATATAATTAAATACCTGTTTTGCCAACTCTCATCAGTGGTGCCAAGTGAAGAAGGCAGCCTGGTTAGAAATGCCTTTTCTCATGGCTGGATTGCCCTTCTCTGAAGTCGTTCGATAAACTGCCCCTTTGAAATACAGAATTCGTTGGTTTTGGTGCAAGATCAAGGAGTGTGATTTAACCCAGGTTTGTGGAAATGGAGTCCCCAGCTAAAACAAAGCCTGCTTATCTTCATGAAAAAAATGAGGGCTCTGTAGCGCCAACAGGGCAGCTGGTCTGGGGAGAATGTATCGTTCCTCCTCATTTGGAGCGGACAAGATCTTTATATTTATTTGCTAGAAACAGCTGATTACTGTAAATCCATAGTTGTAGAATGTTGAATAAAGGGACATTTCATATACCAAATACTATTTTCTGTTTTTCCTTTGATTTTTTTCCCCCCTCTTTGACTACTCAGTTTTTCCTTCTATACTTTATCTATCATTCAGTTCTTTTTCAGTGTCCATGTTTTTCCTTGTAGACCAGCTTTGCATATTACTACTTGTTCTTTTTTAAATATTTCATATCTCTCAATTTTCTTGAAAGGCTCTTTTTCTAGATGGTATTCTTTAGATTTGACTCCTCTATCCTAATCTTGTGTGTTTTTTTTTTCCCCTCTCTTTCTTTCTGCTCTGTCTCCCTACTGTTCACATCTATCTTTTCTTTTCCATCTCCCCTGGGATGAAAACTGGATCTCAGGTCCTGTTTGTTCTCCAGATACTGGTGAATTGCAACCCCTGATGTTTTAGGAAGGATGGGCAAATACTGTTTCAGAAGAATGTACATTGTTGTAGGTAGTGGCGTTGCAGCCATGTTGGTCCCAAAATATTAGAGAGACAAGGAGGGTGAGCTAATATCTTTTAGCGGGGCAACATCTGTTGGTGTGAGAGAAGTTTCTGAGTTTATGCAGAGCTTTTCTTCAGGTCTTCACCCCACCCACTTTGTGTCTCAGAAGAATTTACAGCAGCCTTCCAATCTTCTACCAGACTCCAGTCTGTATGTATTTGCCATTCCCATTTCAGTGCAGGTAAGCCAAAAGAAAAGCGAATAAAGAAAAGCTTATTTGTAGCCAAAGCACTTTAATAAAATTTAAAAAGTCAGGTTAGGCCTGCTGGTTTTAGCTAACTATGATTTTGAACATCATTCTGTTAGAGCATTCCTTGAAGAGGAAATCTTTCCTCCTCCCTCTCTCTACAGCACCTTTTCCCAGCACCGAGACATCTGTCTAGAATGACCTTGAAGAGTGTTTAGACTGCTGGGGAATTCTGGGTGGTGGTTGGCCAGTGAGCAGGTCTTATGCGCCATACACTACCTTCTGGTGATGGTATTCCATAAAGAAGGTGCTGACTTAGGCTGGACCATTTGGGATTAGCCGTAAATAAGAGGTGGAGAAGCAGGAACCAGTGAAGTACAAGCTGCCTGTCCCGCGGTGGTGGTGGGTTTAGACTGCCTCCCTTGTGGAAGAAGTGGAGGACTGAGAACTGGGAGAGAGGCTATCTAGGGCACACAGAAAATGTAGATAACTCTGGGCCCCAGTGCTTGTCAGAAATCTTAATTTTCTGTCTGTCATGTGCTGCTACTCCATCATGAGGACATAAAGTAACTTTCCCTACAGATCTCAGCACTGCTTAGCCAGCAGACTATAAAGTCACTTCTTGCTTTGCTCAGTAACCTGAACGTACCAGATTCCCTTGAGTTTCATAACCAGTAATGGATATTTTACATTGAGCACCTCTTGCGTTGGATCTGGGTGTTTTTTAACAACACCTTTCATGCGTCACTTGTTGAAAAATGGGTTGAGTTTCAAAGTAACCTTCCTTATACCTGATATAACCCCATCTATTCATTTTTTTCCCCTCCTCTCTTTCATTGGGGCATTGTTAGTTAAAGCTGCAGTTTCTCCACATTCATAGTGTTATTGGTCTGTGAGACCTAATCTGGCAGCTTGGGGGCTGCAGAGTGGGGAAGATTACGAAGTATTAAACACAACTAGAAATTTTAGTTAGTAAATCATGGGGTGTTCAGGATGAAGAGGGCAGAAATCATAATTCTAATGAAAGTCAGGTGCTTTAGATCATTATTTCAGACCCAGACACTTTATTTTTCAGTTTTAGCTAGACATCCATCAGAGAGCGTCTGTGTGAATGTACAGAGTTACTAACACAGAATCTCAGAATTGTTCCCCCATCAGGACCCCTGGAGAGCTCTGCTAACATTGTGCAGAGACCAAACCATTATAACTTGCATTCCAAAGTAGAGATGAGCAAAAAAAATTGGCTAATTGCTTATTTGCCAAAAAAATCATTTTTCCATCAAACAAACCTGTTTGGGTTGAATGTGGCAAACAATTTCAGCTGAATTAAAAATGGAAGTTTGAGAAGTTTAAATGAAAAGTCAGTGTTTCGTTTCAAAAGGTAGCTGGATCTGTCTAATTAATAAAAGGGTAAAAACACCCCAAATCCTCTTCGAAAAGAGAACCCTCCCCCCAAAAGCCCCTAAAGTTTCTGGTTAAACAAAATATTTTTTTCAAACCCAAACTTATTTTTTGTTGAAAAATAATTTGCTCAGCTCTGTGTCTAAGGCACCCATCATAGCATAGATGATGGAACCTGTGTGTTGGGGATTTTCAGGAGACAGGGCCAGTTCTCTTTACAAAATGGCTAGATCAGTAATTCTCGACCCACAGCCCAGTCAGCACATCGCTGCAACCATGTGTCGGCTCCACAGGTAGTGTATGTATTTATATACGTTGTGTGGCTGCAGCCTGCGTATCAGAGAGAGCTGCAGATACAGCCCGCAGTGGTAAGTAGGCTGAGAACCACTGGTCGCTAGACAGACAAGGTGGGGGAAAGAATATCTCTTACATGACCAACTCCTGATGGTGAGAGAGGCTAGCTGGTGGGCTACACAGAGCTTCTCCTCAGGCGTGGGGCTTGGCACTTGCTGGGGCGCTCATTCTGCTGTTTAGGAAAGACTGACGAGATGCATGGTGCTCAGCCGCCCTCTGGTGGTAGTTGCTGTACCAGCAGAGCCCTCTGATTAAACCCGGCCTGGTAACTCACCTTTTTGTGGTGTGTTTGGTGACTTCCATGCAGTCACAGTGCAATCGATTCAGCTGTTTTGCCAACATGTCCATCCACTCGTGTGCATAAACTCCACCACCCCACAAATCACAGAACCTACGAGTCCCATAACTGCTGTGGCAAAAGGTGCAGCCGCAATTATTGCATTTCAGCAGGTTCTGTCTTTGGATTTGTGGAGCAGGAGGTGTATTTAGGCCAGCTTGTGGCAATGGGCAAGCTCTTTGTTCTGTCACGCACTGTTTTTGCAAGAAATAAGAAGGGAGCGGGTCCAGTCGTGTTCATGCAATGGATGAAGGGGGAGAGAGCGGTCAGTTGTGCTCCCACTATTCAGTCTTTTTTAAACCCTACCCCCATGAGGCCAATTGCTTTGCCCAGATCATGTATTCCAGTAAAACTTCCTCTGAGTAATGGGTGCCTCTTCCACCCCTATATTTTGCTGTTGGACTTTTTAATCTTTGTAATCACCTGAGGGATGGGATGGCGTACCTCTGCTTTCCATGTGACACCAATCCTAAAATGCTCTTACAGTGCAGTAGGCAGCTGAGCTCTTGTTTGCTACATGCAAATACGTTTAGCCTGGATCTAGCTGGTTGGTTGCTGCTGTGCTGTATTAAACTTACAAAGGCAGTTCTTGGTACAGTATAAATCTCAGAGCTGTCAGGTGCTGTTGGATGTATTAATTCATTTACATAATAGCACCAGTGACTTTGAATGTTGTGGTTTGGTTTTTTGGTGGGGGTGGAGATGGATCGTAGGTTTAGGATTTTATATTATATACTGCATATACCCACAGTCCATATGAGTCTGTTTATAAACTTGGGCTGTGTCTAGACTTGGAGCTAGGGGTGCGATTCCCTTCTCAAGTAGACATACTCTCACTAGCTCTCATTAATGTGAGAATGTGCTAAAAATTGTAGTGTAGCTGCATTAGGACAGGCAGTACCAGGTGCTCGGGAGGTTTGGAATTGGGGTAGCAAACCAATCCCTACACTAGGTATTGCCTTTTCTACTACACCTGCACTATTATTTTTAGGGCATTAGCCTGATGAGCACTAGCCCAGGTCTACATTGGCTGTGGAATTCACCGGCAGTCGAAGGGAGATACGCATAAAATGACTTCTGTGTCTCCTTTCAACTTCCTAATGCCTACTTACCACAGCGTCTCCATTGTGCCGAGTCGATGGGAAATGCCCTCCTGTTGACTCAGCGCTACTCTTCTTCAGGGGGTGGTCTTAATGCGTCAACCACTAAATCCCTTGAGTGGGTCTTCACTGACTATTCAATCGAGCTAGAAAGATCAGACTGATGGTGGCAAATTCAGTGTGTACCTACTGAAGCTGAGTCCACATCCCTAGCTCCAAGTGTGGCCATACTCTGAAGTTTGGTTGTATGCGATTCACTAAATAAGGGATTAGCAATTACTATGTTGCAGAGAACCAGGGTTTTTTTTAATTCAAGTGGTGATTGATGTTTTGCTGTTAGAAAGCATCTCCCTCCCCACTTCCCGGAGGTTCCCTGTGTAGTCTAACTGAAAGAATGGCATAAACAAAATACCACATTCTCAGTGGGACATATCTTCCAGTGCATTGCTTTCCTTTCTCTGGTTAGGATTAAAGTGTCAATCAAATGTGGCTCTTGCTCCAAGCAACCAGTATTCAGGTAATTTATGTTAAAGGAGTGTGTTTCTCTTCCCCTTTCTTCCAGGGTCAGCATTCTTCAGGGGAGGACATGGAAATATCTGATGATGAAATGAGTTCTGCACCAATAACCAGTGCAGAATGTGCCAAAACCATTGTGGTGAACTCCTCTGTTAGCAACTCTGCGGTGATGACTCAGTCAATACCCATGCCCCCACCGGGGTTCCCTCCACTTCCACCCCCACCCCCACCCCAGCCAGGCTTTCCCATGCCCCCGCCTCTACCACCACCACCTCCACCAACTCATCCAGCTGTCACCGTCCCACCACCTCCGCTTCCTGCTCCCCCTGGGGTCCCACCGCCTCATATCTTGCCGCCGCTTCCTCCATTCCATCCTGGGATGTTTCCTGTCATGCAAGTGGATATGATAAATGTTCTGGGCAACCAGTGGGGCGGCATGCCGATGTCCTTTCAGATGCAAACTCAGATGCTGAGCCGCATGATGCAGGCACAGAATACATACCAGTACCCACCTTTTATGGGAAGCCGGATGCAGTTTGTGAATCTTCCGCCCTACCGTCCCTTCTCAATGGGGGCAGCTATTGGACGGGGGCAGCAATGGCCACCACTACCCAAATTTGACCCCTCAGTTCCACCACCGGGTTATGTGCCGAAGAAGGAGGATCCCCACAAAGCTACCGTGGATGGTGTCCTTTTGGTGATTATGAAGGAACTAAAAGCAATTATGAAAAGGGACTTGAACCGGAAGATGGTCGAGGTGGTAGCATTTAGAGCATTCGATGACTGGTGGGACAAGAAAGAACGTCTTGCAAAGGTAGGAACTCTTAATGCTTCATCCATTAGATCTGTGCAGATGGTTCTGAAGAAGAAGGGTTTAAGGTGTTCCAAGGCTGGCCATGGGTGATTGGCAATAGGGGGATCAAATTTGAGAAAACCTAAGGATGAGTATCAGGAAAAGGTCCTTAAGAATGAGTGATAAGACTATTGAATAGCCTTCCAAGAAAAGAAGTAGATGTCTCATTAAAATTAAATTGGAATGCAGGGATCCTAGACTAAATCACTGGGGAAACTCTTATTTCACCTGACTGGGACCAGGATTTGGCTCTGGTTGACCTAATAAACCTGTTCTTGAACTTCCAGGATGCCGTAGATTGTGCACAAGCGAAGGTCATTTCTCTAGCTGTATTCAGCACATGCAAAAGAATGAACTTTCTTCAGAGCAACTCATCTGTGGAAACCTTTGAGTATTGTCTTGTTGTTAACATTCTGTTTAAGTGTACTGTAATGATAAACGTAGCCCTGTAGTGCCAGAGGGGTTACCTGTATTCTTTTATTAGAGCAGTGTTTTGGTTAGGCTGGCTGCTTCTGAAGATAAAGTCAATGAAGAACATTTTAAGCACATATATCTACGGCACTTTTTTGTTTTGGAAAGCCTTAGGAAAACTATCAAGAAGTAGAGAGATCTGCTCAGCCCTTAGAAACACAGTTTCCTCACCCTTCATCTCCCTTCATTTGCCCCTTCTACCTCAGTACCATTGTTGAAGGGTCTTAAAAGTCACCTAACTTGGTAGGTTTTCCCCAGGAGTATGCTCAAACTTGCTTCAAGTCCCCAACAGGCATGAGCGCGAGCATTTGCTTTTCAGCAGGATGTCTGCAACCCTCTCTGACTTTTGCTCGGAGCAGTTAGTGTCTCTGTGCAGAGAAATAGCTTCTTAATATCCAAGATGGAAGAAGACTTCTCTTCACATGAAGAGTAGCCGTGTCATTTTCCCATCCCTTTTAGACATACCAGAAACAGACCCAACAAGGGCTGTTTGGGTAGATCCACAGTGTTAGGGTCTGTTGGAAAGGATGTTGAAGCTGATGTGGACTGCTAAATGGCAATTGGCCACTGCTTGGCTCTACTATTCCATTGACAGGTTGATCATTTTTTAAAAGAAAATTCCCCTCTTGTAAGCCTTTAAGGCCCTCATGGTTCCTAGACATCAAGCTGTTCCCTCTTGGTTGTATAATGTATAGTCCATCTGGAAGACACCATTTGAAAAGACAAATTTCAAAGTTGATAAGGTCAGATTTTGGCTGATTTGCTTGATATTATTTGCTTTTCCCTTTAGTTTGTAAATCCATATAACTTTTTTTTATAAAGCAGTGAAAAATTTCCTTTGCTACTTCTCAAAAATAGGTTTATTATTGTAGGGCTATCTATGTATCCCTGTGTGCCTGCGAGAAACCTACAAAATGAAACCAGCATACGCCCATGTCCATGCACAAACAGAAATTGTAAAGGGAGTGGAAACCCATTAAAAGACAATTGGGAGAGTACAGTGTCAAGCAGCTCTGGGATTATAACAAATAGCAAATGGGGAAAACGTCTATTCAAATAATGTAATTGAGCTATTTAATTACTAAGCTGAAGTATCTCCTGTAAATGACCGTATCCACCCTCACAGCAGGGAAGAATTTCTATCTCAGTTCAAGATCCAGTTCAGAATGCAGCTCTTTGCATCAGAGGTTCAGCTCTGCTAACATGTCTTCTTGTAGTGACCAGTGTGAGAGCTCTTGTGTGCAACCCCCTATTTGGAGGAGTGGTGGTTCAGTAATTCTCATTTCCCCCTCTCTGCATCTGGTCTTATCTGACCTGTTTTGGTGTATAAGCTACTGTTTTGGTGTATAAGCTACATGATCTGTCTTTTAAAGACTTATTTCCATATACTGTGTTGGTTGTCCTAAAATTTCCCTTAGGTGGATCCTGTCACTATTTAACTCTTTGATGGCTGGAACATTGGCAGAGGAGTGGCCTAGCTGATTTAATACAGGTTTTATCTCTGATCATCTGGGTCAAGCCTGACAAATGGAAACCTGAACAAGCATGTTCTGTATTTATTCTTGATAGGTCTTGGCATTGGTATGCCCAAAAGGAAGGAGTGAACTAAAGCTCAAACTTTCTAAATGACTCCTGCATCCCTCCCCTTTTCAGCACATGTGACATAATGGTGCATCTTTCAGAAGATGCTGTCTTTAGAGAAGCTAAAGCTTGGATAGGTGATGGTCCTTCTCTGAGGTATTTGAGCAGTTTCCAGTGTCTATCTGCCCACCAGGTGTTCCCTCTTTGAACGTTGTTTCTTTTATGTAGGCATCACTCACACCGGTGAAATCTGGAGAAAATAAAGATGAGGAAAAACCAAAGCCAAAGGATCGAATTACATCCTGCCTCCTGGAGAACTGGAACAAGGGAGAAGGCCTGGGCTATGAGGGAATTGGCTTGGGGATCGGGTTGCGAGGGGCCATCCGGCTGCCATCTTTCAAGGTATGAGTTAGAAAACACTAAAAGTCTTCCCAGATTGATGCCACCATCCTTTTTTCCCACAAAACCCCATCACACTCACTTTTCTACTGCATTTCTTGTCAAACAACCTCCCTCCCTCTTAATCTCCCCTGTAATCTTTGCGGAGGTGGAGCCCAACTTTTAATTGTCAGTTTCTCTTAACCTTTTCACATCACTTGTGTGAGTCTGACTAATAAGAGCTGCTCGGAGGCAATGTTTAGATCCCAATCCCAAACTGGGGTGACCTGTATTAGGAAACAAAATTTCAGCACTGTTGCAGAAGTAGTTTCTGCTAGGCTGACCAGTCAGCATGGAGTTGATGATGCAGTTTTAAACCATGTTGGACCAGGACCTGGACTTGGCACTGGTGTTGGGAATGCAACTGTGCTTACTTCAGTGGGTTATCACCCCTTTACGCCGGAGTGGAATTTGGTCCTAGCTCCCTTTGTAACAGTTCAAGCAATTTTTTTGCCAAGCAAACTGCCTAATCCGTATTAGTAAAACCAATTCTGGATTTTACACATGTTGATTTTAAAATGGGGCTGGGGTGGAGTAGCTGGGTCAGAAGACTGCTTGCCAAATATGCTTTCCCCTCTGCATGTCTCCCTAAGCACATCGGGATAGTAAATGCAGCAAGCACTATGCAAAGTATGGGAAATGCACAGAACTCTGGGCAGCCAGAGCGTGAGACCAAGCTGGCTAGCTTGTTCGATTTAGTCCTACTTTATGCAGATGAGAGGACTGGAGTAGCGCATACCTAAATTTCTGATGTTCGAAACTGTAAATTTGCTTTGATGCTTTGTAGTTGTGATGGGTGAACCTTGATGCCTGGAAAGTTTTGCTGCCTCTCTTTGAGTTAACCAAATTGAAAGGGAAGTCTCAGCCTTTTCAGTCACAGCCCTGGCATTTCTGCCTCTCCAGCAAGAGGCAGAAGCATGGGGAAATGGACAATAGTTTGGTGAGAGGAGTGGGGAACTCCTCTGAACTCAGCCATTTGGCTCTGCAGTATTTTTCTGTAAAGGTTCAAGAGGGGGTGGGGAATGGAGGGTTGTCTTCCAGTCCTAATTGAAAACTAATCTTTGAAGTTTCTTTAGCTGTCTCAGGTTTGGGCTGCGCTACCAACTTACATCAATGTAACTGTCACTGAATCCAGTCCCCCAAATACAGAGTTTTATTGATCTAATCCCTGGTGCACAGCACTGTGTTGGTAAGGTTAAGATTCCATCATGGGTATTTTTAATAAAAGTCAGGGACGGGTCATGGGCAATAAATAAAAATTAATGGAAGCTGCAACCTGGCCTTGACTTCTACTAAAAATACCCAGGGGGAGGGGGGACAACAGAATTCCTGAGGCCTCCAGCTGCTCCATGGCCCCAGGATTGGTCAGCCAATCAGCTGTTGCGCAGCTGCCTGCTCCAGACCTGCCCCCCAAATCCTGGAGGTCCTAGAAAGTCCTGTGATCTGCATGACCGCATTTTATCCTGTCGACTTAGCGACTGCCTGTTGGGGAGGCAGCGTTCCTACACCGACGGAAGTGGAAGTAGCATCTTCACTACGTGCTGCAGCGGAACAACAGGGCCCCTGCAGCACTGTAGTGTAGACAAACCCTCCGTCTTAGATTCTTTTACATTTATCCACATCTTCGTACGTAGACGTACCTAGAGGTGACAATGCAAGCTGCTGGAATTGAGATTTAATATAAATTGGGAGACAGAATTTCATTTACAACTGAATTCGCTTTGTGAACAAAACAAAGAGATCAGTAGTTCTTGAAGGCAGACGCTTTCTGGGAATAAGGGCTCATGTACACTACTACTTGCAGTGCAGGAATAAACCACCCATCTAAGCGCTGGTGTGGACAGTGCTATGTGGGTGGGAGAGCCTCTCGTGGCGATGAATGTATTACGCTAATGAGAGAGCTTTCCCCCATCAACATAGAGCATCTTTGCCAGGGGCACTGCAGTGATGCAGCTGTGGCACTTTTCATGTAGATCAGTGGCTCTCAACCTTTTGCAGGACACACTAGCCCCCCCTTGCTCTGGCTTTCCGTGGCACAGTTACTGCTGTGTGGTGACACAGTCGTTGAGAACCACTAGTGATGTAGCAAAATTAAAGCAGCTGCAATCTCCTTAGGAAGCTGTTTTCTTCTTAATGCGAATTGTGTTCTTTGTTCAGGTGAAGAGAAAGGAGCCGCCTGAAGCTGCCTCAGCAGGAGATCAAAAGAGAATCAGGCCCTCTCCCTCTGTTGACGATGAAGATGAAGGTTTGTGATCCACATTTAATTTGATACACAAATGCATGTGCAAACTACAAAAGCTGAATTTCTTTAAACTTCTCAGCCGCACGTTAATTCGCAGTTAGACACAGTAAAGAATTGGAGCCAAAATTCAGCCTATCTTAAAACTCTGATCAGCTGGATGACGCCTCTTCTGGAATGTGTTCCCTTAAATTTTCTATGCCACAGTACATGTGTAACTCCACATTTTGGCTCTGCGGCTGCAGAGCTAGTCGGCCAGGAGAGAGCTCTCGGGTTAGTGTATCACCCGCATTCTAGTGCTGTGTTTATTTTACCAATACCCGGGCCATTATGGAAGTAAGCACAAGAAAGCCAATTTGGCCTAGGCTTCATTTAAAAAAAAAAAAAAAAATAATAATAATTTATTTGCTAAATGGGGGTGAAGAGCATCTATATTCACCTTTTTAAACAGTTTACTCCAGACAGCGCAGAGTGGGGAAAAAAAAGATGTAAAGAAAGGCCAGTTGAGGATCTCTTTAAGACTAATGGGCAGTTTACTCTCCCATATACGCTTGATTGATCCAACAGCTGTTCACACAGCTGAAGTATGGAAGGAAGAGGGTTCATAACTAAGCTGCTTTGTTTAAGTTCTAAACATGCAAGAACCAGAAAGTCCTTCAGATGCGGCTGTGAGGATAGATACTTAATTTCAGTAAACAAAGAATTCCATCTAACAGTCTAAAGTTTAAACCTGACTTCTAGCTCTTAATGTGTTCACACTGTCTGGTGTATGACTGGGGGAGGAGGGCGGCACTGGAGGACTCCCTCCAGATACTAATCCTCTTCCTTCCCTGTTGGCTTAGTAGAACAACACACGGTTCATGTGCTGCTCCATAGACCAGCTATACAAATGGCCAGTTGCTCCCCTGCAATGCTTGCAGTGAAAGTGGAAGGAACTCGGAGGTGGCATTCTAGCTGCTTTCCAGCCTCCTTTTATTGACCCTTCTGGCTTTCCCTGTAGCAAACCCCAAGCCCTGTATGAGCCAATGCGTGGTTCTTCAGTGGCATCTGCCTTTAACCCTGACATGCTGCCTTTTTCCAAATTCTGGGCCAAATAAAAGTTGGCCAATTGGCTGTAAGTCTGCAGTCTGCAAAGGGTTAACAGTAACTCAATGCACAAAGGGGAGATGAAGGCAGAATCCCACCATCCAGGCCCACTGACCCTAGGGACCCAGTGCAGCAGCAGTCCATGATAAACCAAGTCTCTATGTGGGGTAAGGGTAACAAAGTACTAGAGAGGGAGAAGCTGGTTGGGAAGGGGCTGCTAAGGAGTCTCTGCCAGCTGATGTTTAGAGAGGACGACTTTGAATTTTGGTGGCTTTGGGCAGCTTTGGTGATGGTTCCCTTGTGGATGAACAAATCCTAGCTCCTGTTCTTAATGTACAGCTGGTCAGAGCTGTGGTAATGGTGATGAGGGGCGGCGTTTCAAAATTCTGGGTTTCCTTCGGTGTTCTGCTTGATAGGTGGTGATGCTCCTCTTTCGGTCCTCCCCCATTGCTGTTCTTGCCACCACTCTGTTCCCCCCAATACACCTTCACCATACAAAGTGATCTAGGCTTTAATTACCACCCTCAGATCTACTTCTCAGCCCCTGACCTGCCTCACTTTCTCCAACCCTGCATCCCACTTTGTCTGGCTGACATCTCCTATTGGGAGTCTTGCCATTAAAATTAACAGGACCAAAACTACCACTGTCGGTCGACTTATTCAACAAGCCCCTGATCTGGATGCCATTATTGACTTTGGCCTCTCTGGAATCCTACACTCCCAGGTCTTTTTCAGATCTTGCTGCTGCTTGTTCTGACTCTTGCAAGCTCCTGTCTTGACTACTTCAGCTCCCTCCTCTTTGGCTTTTGTGATCCATTGTGTCCCCTTAAATTCTCTTCAAAATTCTGCTGTCACATATCTGCCCATTCATCATTCTGACCACATCACTTACCTCTTTGAATCTCCCCACTAGCTTCTCCTTCACTGCTCTTTTCTGTCTTTGAAGGTCCTTTACAACAGTCCCCTTTCTCTTGTTTCTTATTTGTGTTCTCTCCCAGTCTGCTGTGCTAGAGTTGTCAGCTGTGACCACCCACTTCTTCCAGGAGTGTCTTCTCTCTCCTGCACACTACCATGCACATATAGCGCATCCACCCCAAACTAGTCTAGGCCACTTGCCCCATCTTCCAGTAAATGGCTCCTCAAGGCACTCTTCTGCTGGAAAGCCTATGATAAATTGCCAACTGATAATGGCTATATAGATGGCCACTAGATAATGATATCCTTAATAGTTCTTGTTCGTTTGTGTCTTACAAGCTTAAAAACTGACATGATGCCCACTGATTGTGCACATAGCTAGCCTGTGTAACCTCGTTTATCTGGCATTTTAGCCTCGGTCTCCCTCCCCCATACCACCCTTGTTGTTCCCTGCCTTAAATCAGTCTGGGGTAGGGACTGTCACTTGCATAGCGCAATGGGGTCCTGATCGTGATTGGAACCGTTGGCCGCTGCTATCATACTATTAATAAAGAGAAGGAGTTTACGCAGGTCAGTTGCGTCTCTTGACCTTACGATGTTTTGACTACAATTCCCTTCTTTAATTTCCACTTACCAGAGTCAGAAAGGGACAGAGACATGTCGGATATTACTTCAGACCTGTCTAAGAAAGATGCAGAAGCAGTCAGCCTCCGAAGGAGACCAGCAAGACCACTGGCGCTAGACAGTGAGGGAGAGGAAGGAGATGAGACTTCAGGTAAAGAAGAAGAATCATCCTCTGAAAAGGAAGATGACCAGGAGGAAGAGGGAGGAGTGGTGAAAACAGCACCTGGCAAGGTATTTCTTCCCCTTGTTCTCCCACCCCATTTCATCATGTAATTAAACTGTAGAATTTTCTAACCCCTAGTCTCCAGCTCTAACCACTAGACTACACTTATTCATAAGTATAGTTAGAGTAGCATAGATAAAATTATATTAGGCTACTTTTCTGATATTTGATATAATTTTCTCACCATCTCAAAACAAATTCCTCTTCCCATCACCGTTGTATAATATTACAAACTTAGTGTCTTACAGAAGTGGGCAAACACTGTCAATTAATTTGCCTTTTATTTGATTTTATTGGAACACATCTTTTGCGGGTCTGTACTGAGGCACATTGAATTTTGTGTCCAGAATTATCTGTTTAGATTTGTGTACTGAATTCATTGCTGTAGTATTTGAGATTTTGATGTATGTATTAAAGCCAATACACAAAGTCAACATACTTTTCTGATGAAGAGATATCATTAAAATACTAAAATGTTTAATTCCAAAGGAGGAAGAAGAAGAAGAAGAGGAGGAGGAGGAGGAGGAAGATATTGATGATGAGGGGGAAGAGGATGAAGAAACAGGAGTAGAAACAAGTGAAAAGGAAGACGAGCAGGACTCTGAGGAAGGTATGCACTCTTACTAGAAATAACATGAACTTTAGCTTCTGGTTCAGGTTCATGTCTTTGTTACAGTAGAATTGTTCACCTCAAGGCCAGCTCTTAAGCTTGCATTCCCACTCAAGTATATATAACAGGGTTGATATGGTTGAACATGTTCTATGGCGTTTACAACACTGGGTATAACAATAATCTCAAGTTTTTTATTTGGTTGGGGACTAAAATTTGGTTTTTGAATACACTATAAATCCCCCCCACAGCCCCAATGATTAGTTTTAATAGTGTAAAGAATAGTTTCCCTATATGAGCTTCATCCAAGCTCATTGGTAGGGCACAAGCACTTTCCATGTTTTCAAGAAACTCTTTTCAGGGAGCATAGAGCTTCAGAGGAAGACAGTTTTGTTTTATATAATTAAAGAAAAAACATTTTCCCATACTAATTTTTTTCTAAAAACGAGTCCTATTTTTGTTTAAAGAAATCTTGAAAACCAGGAGGAACACTCTCCCCCCCATCTTAGCCAGTGGATTAATTTCTGTAGTTTCACATGTTTGTTTAATGTGATCATAAAAGGACAGCAATAATAGTGTCTTAACTTTTGCAGATGTAGTGAGTCCCACATCTTCCAAAGCTGAAGTTGAATCATCTGATGAAAGTGAGGACTCCTCAGAATTTGAGTCGAGTTCTGACTCGGAAGAGGAAGAGGAAGAGGACGAGGAGGAGGAAGAGGAGGAGGAAGTTGAAGACCAGGATAGAGAAGCCATGGCTGCTGATATAGAGTTTGAATCTGCTAGTCAAGAACAAGCAGATGAAGACAAAGAGACCATCCTGGAGCTGTTTCCAGTGGAAGACTATATGGAAACAACAAACCTAGGACTAGAGGCATCAGTTATGGCAATAAAAGAGGAAGAGATGGAAGAAATCAAGCCGGGCGAAGATGAAAGTGGTGAAGATCCAGGGCAATCTACTGCTGCAGAAGGTTTGGTGGTCTTGGAAGGAGACCAGGAAGTAAAACTAGTGCTTTCCCCTGTATGCGTAGAAGGTAAAGTGCATTTTGTATTCTGTATCAAAGTACAGTGTTCTCAGATTCCAACTCTGTATATTTTGGGTATCCTTGCTCTTTTCTTCTTCCTCTTACCTCCCCAATAATGGATTAGTCCTAGAGATGTCCTTGCTGGGGAAGGAGGACTCAGTTGAGCTCTGCTCTTGATTGTCTGGTAAGGTCTGCTGCTGAAAATGCTCTGTGCAGTGCACCCAAGAGTCTTATCCTATACCAGTTTAATGGCAATGTCCTTCCAGAGCACAGCTGTGTTAGGATACATCTACCCTATAATACAAAACCTGGGGCACTAGTCTCAAAGCCCAGACTGGTGGTTTGGACAGCAGGGCTGTAAACTTGCAGCGTGGACGTTCAGCCACATGTGCTGGTTCAGTCTGGAGCCGCAGTCTGGAGCCCACTGCAACAGGGACAGTGGGTGTGAGGTTTGTGACTCAGAGCCCAGGCTTGAGCCTAAACCTGAGCATCTAGGCAGCTGTTGTTAGCCCCATCACATGGGTGAGTCAGCTGACGCTGGTGCTGGGATGTTTTGTCACATACCCTCAGAGCAATGGTTTTCACACTTAGGGGTGGCACCCAGGATTGCGTCACGGCACATCCTGCTGCTGCCACCGAAAGGCTGGACTGCTCAAAAATGTCATTGTTGGGACCTCAGTTGGGTCCCAAAAAGGGTTTGAAAGCCACTGTCTTAGAGGTCTGTGAATGAAGTGGCCAGTGAGGTAGCTTTGAGCAGTGGTTCTCAACCCACAGCCTACTAACACTCTTCCCCCAATAATTCACAACACTTTCTATGGCTATACGAAGCCAGCCAAGCACTTTGTAAGCAGGAAACCTTGGTTCCAGCATCTGTTGTAGCTAATCCCCAATTAATAGTGTGTTTTCTCGTGACCCATCAGGGATCTGCGTGGTAGCTTCAGGGTTCTAATTACTTGCCTCTCTGTGATTCCAAAATGGCAAGTGGCAGAGTTTTTAAAGCCTTCCAATGAATTTGACCTGGTTTTATGATTGTAGGATCTTTAACACATGCATATTAGGAAATGATTAGCAACTGAATGGAGATCATCCTCTTTTTATCCGCAGTGGAACAGTCTGAACGGGATATCGAGCTGGAGCAGAAGGTGGTAGAGGGTCCAAAACCTGCATCTCAGGATGAAGAAGAGAATCTCTGTCCCCCAACATCAATGGGGGTCTTTGGAGAACCTCCACCCAGTAAGAGCAGCTTCTTCCATAAATCTGCTGACAGTGACTTAGAAGGCCGAGTTAAAGCAAAACTACCATCCGCAGCAGAGGAGGACAGACTGCCGTGGACTCCTGGGCGGGATGTAGCGGTCCATTTGGATTCTGATGCTCCCCTACTCCCAGCCCATAAGGTGCCACCCTCTACACTGCCCCTTCCATCAACACCTAGTAAAGAGGAACCTTTACTTCCTCCAGAAAATTTCCCTGAACAATTAACTGTGACCAAAACAGCACTGGAAGAGGAGCTTCCAAGGACTCCCGGGCGGGATATTATGGCCAAGTCTTCACATGGCTTTGTGAAGTCTCAGAGTACTGACACTGTTCCAGCCACACCAGGAAGTGATGGTCCCCTTACAGGAAGCAGCTTGACTTCAAGTTCCCCTCAAGTCCCAGGGAGCCCATTTTCATATCCATCCCATTCTCCTGGGATTAATAGTGGCATTCCTCGGACACCAGGAAGGGATTTTAATTTCACGCCTACTTTCCCAGAGCCTGGTGCAACCCTTCCTTGCCTGCTGTCTGGCAAGAAACCATCGGAAGAGGAGCTAGATGATAAACATTTTAAAGAACCTCTTAGTGCTTCCCAAATGGTTAGCATGAACAGTGTTCCCTCCCCAATTCCATTTGCTAGCCCCCCAGAGGCTGATTTCCGCACAGACATAGACTTGCCTTCTGATGAGCCAATATCTGTAGCAGACCTGCCATGTGTGCCAGTGGATGGAAAGACATCCATGGAGGAGAGCAAGGCAGCCATGAAATCTGTTTTTCTCTCCCCAGAAGCGCCTATTGTGTCTCTTCCTCTTCCTCCCCCTCCTCCTCCTTCCCCTTTGCCCACCAAAAGGAAACCAGGTCGGCCAAAACGATCACCCCCTTCGGTCCTCTCATTGGAGGCCTATCCCAGCAAAATTTCAGAATCTCTTTCTGTCCCAGTTGCCTTGACTGAAAGTGCTGTGAGCAAAGAGTTGTTGAGTGGACATCCGGATGCTTTTTATGGACTGAAAGATCCTGAAGCAGTCACCCTAGACTTCAGGAATGATAGCTTCCACGAGAAGGTAACCCCAGAGGCTATAGCAGAAAAACTTCCGTTTAAGGAACTGGAGAATCAGTGGAATGAGGACTTTAAAGAAGAGGAGACTCAGGTGAAACCTAAAAGACAGTGGCGTAGGCAAAAAAAGACACCTGAGGACGTCCCAATGATTCCTTCCCCTGAATATTCTCCACATCGACACCACTTTAGGCCACGCTCCGAGTTTGAGGAGATGACCATTTTGTATGATATTTGGAATGGAGGCATTGATGAGGAAGATATCAAGTTCATGTGTATCACATATGATCGCTTGTTACAGCAAGATAATGGTATGGACTGGCTCAACGATACCCTTTGGGTATACCATCCTTATATCCTTTCACACTTCGGTGCTGGATTGGACCTAATGCATAACGGTGCCTTAGAAGAAGCAGTGCATTGGGTATGGTTTGAATTGTAATTTTCCTGTAATAGGACCAAATTCATTGGTGATGTGAGCACTGATTTAATAGAGTTGCGCCTTCTTCTACCCACAGTGAATTTGGCCATTATAGAATATTTCATCCATGGAAGTGGACCTACACAAATACTGTAGTGGTTGAGAATGCAGTATTTCCAACTGAGCAAAAACCAGGACTGAGGGAGTACTCAGAGTACCTATTCTTTTGAGATTACCCTTCCAGTCGGTAGCGGTTCTGCCTGTGTGTAAAGTAGATGGTTTTGAAGTTTGCTCATGGTTAGCCTCTGGTTCTCACCTCTAAAATGTTTTTTTCTTGGCTGAAATTTGCTGTAGAAAACCACTTGCCACTTGCTCAAAAGTAAATTTGTTTATGGTGCTCAGCACTCAACTGACTTTGACTTCATCTTCATAATAATAAATAAAGTGGTGATGACTATGATTGCACTAAAAGGGGAGCTAAGTTAGTCTAGTTCAGCAAAACAAACAAGAGTCCTGGGGCACTTTTAAAGACTAACAAACCCTTTTAAAGACTAACGAAATGGGATTTTCTCCCACGAAAGCTCATGTGATAAATAAATTTATTAATCTTTAAAAAGTGCCACAGGACTCCTTGTTTGTTATGATTACCTAGTCATTTGCAACATGGTAATCAAATCACATATGATTTAGTTGAATAGTTTTGGATATTTGTCGTGGGGTGTGGAGATAGCTACTTTGAATCAAGCTATTATTCTGATGCCAAATTAATTGTAATTCTATTTTAGTTAACATCTCCTCAAACTTCCTTTTTAAAATAGTCCAAAAGGTCCTAAGCCTGCTCTTATGTAATCTCGAAATGCTCTAGTTAATTTTTTAAATTAAAATTTTTTGTTTATTAAAATAGGAATACAGATTGATACAGGCTGTGGGGTGAAATAGCCCATCTCTTCGATTACATGGAAAACATTGTTTCTTCATTTTAAAGAAAATGTTGATGTGACTTAACAAAACGTAGGAAATTGAACATTGAGGCCAACACTGCATTTTAATTGATTTCTCTCCATTCCATGATTGGAGAGCGGCATGTCAACTTGAACTTTGAAGACTCTACCTTTGTATGACTTGTGTATTAGCCTTAAAATGCATGGTTTTTAATTGTTAGAGAAAATTCAGAAGGGGGACAAAACTAACTCCGCCCCCCGCCCCTTTTAATTTTTGGCACGAGGTCTTTACAAAAGCACTTAGATTATCCTATGTCTTCCTCATTTGAAAACTCATTTGCAAAAACTAAATGTGGTACGGTTTAAGTAATTGTCCTCTATATCAATAGTACTTCACTAGCTATAGAAGTGGATGAGGAGAGGAGAACTGGACATTTGAGGGTAGGAATGATGCTCCTGAAAAGAAAGGTTGTGTATATGTTATGTATTTGATAATGCACAAATAGCGGCGTTTGAGATAAACTGCCATTGACAAATGTATATTTTAACACCAGCGTTTAAGGCCACTTTCTACTCCAGGTAAAAACAATCTGTCACCGCCCATCATTGCATCCAGTCCTACTCCATATTATAGGTGGCTTTATAAAAGTGGATTTCTTATAACAAGGCATCAACAACAGGATTGAAGGGTGCTTTCAAAGCCATTTGTCTTTCTTCATTACAGACCTGCTTCAGTCCTGTTGTGTTAGAAGGGCGTATAAGTGCAGGGAACGTTCTGAGGTAGAGCTAAAGGGTCATGAATTTCATCACGTTTATGGACATATGCCCCATACCAGACAGCAGGACTCCACTTCTACACTGATTGCTTCTTCCAGGAGCAGACATAGCCCCATGTGTAACTGCTCCAATCTAAATACAGTTACAGATGTACATTAGTGCTCCTTTTGAAGGACATTACAAGTGTAGACTGGTTGGGAGGACACTTCACATTTGACTGGTGGAGATTTTATTACTAAAAATAATTCCAATGTTTAGAAAGTCCTTTACATCTTTATGAGACAATGACAAGTTAGGGAAGTTTTTTTCAAAACAATTTATGTTTCATAACTCCAAGTGTAACTAGTAAATGAAAGGTTTTTTTTTAATTTAATAATTTCTTTATTTTTGCCTTCTCAGCTTCAACAGGTAATCTATGCTAATTAGCTTCACTTTTAGGATGAATCAGTTTTGTTTTTCACTGGGTGCTAATCTAGTCTGCAAATGTAGCAGAGATTTTTTTGTTAAAAATAAGGGCTTTTTCCACTAAAATTTAAGGGGGGGGGGGGAGATCATAGAAATATTTATACATATGTTTCGAAAAGACTATATTTTACTTTTAAATTTTATTTTGCATGTAGTTGGCAGGAAGTTTGACTAATCAATTTCTCCTTTCAGTAATCAGATTAAATATGGTGCATTTAAAGCTGTAAATAATCAATGTCTTTACATGAAGCAACTGAGGACATGCAATAATAGACTGAAGCAGCTTAGACATAAAATAGTCATGTGTACAGTAACCTCTTTGCAATGGCTATTTCAAATGCTTGCTAATAAATCCTTCTAGGTAAGATTTATTGAACTGAAAAACTCATTTTAGGGCCATATGGTGAAAACAAAGATTGGTGTCAGAACAATTTTAATAGTCTTGGAATGTGACTTGACGTAGTAGTGTGTCCTTCTGTGTTACGTTGACGTAGGACATCAAAGCACTTAGCAAACATTAATAAACCCTTACTGGTCTATTGTGTGTGAGGAGGAGAGATCATCCTCATTCCAGTTGTAGAGTTGTGGAAACTGAGGCACAAAGAGGTGACTTGTCAGACAGGATTAGTGGCAGAGCTCCAACCTCTGCATAGTGCTATTTTCTATATAGACACAAGAGGCAGATGTGTGGCAGCCCCCCGCTTCCTCCACAGGGAACCCAAAGCTCTGTATGGCGCAAGAGGGATCCCTGGCCCTGGGGTAGACTTGCTCAGGCCACTTCGGGCCCTGCCATTGGGAGAAGGGCGTGTGTGAACATTCAGTATTCTAACCAATTCAATTCTATGTTTTGCTTGGCCAATTAGGAGTTCAGAATAGGGTTTGGAGCATCTGCCTGGACCTTATTCTGCTCCTGAAGTCCTTGGAGCTGAGCTTCTGAGTCTAATTAGGAGCAGGCTGTGAGAGCGGCCGCATCTCCTTGCTCTCTCTAGCACTCTGTCAAGTGATGAGTCCTTCCTGCCATCAGATGTACATGGTATCTTGACTGTAGTCTGATTGGTTGCAGGAAGATCTAGGGACACTAGAAGTGGATGGAAAGTGTCATTAAAAACATAGAGAGCCAGCTGCTTAGCCATGGTCTCTGTCCATGGTCATGACCTTTACAGAAGCTATCTCCGGAACAGCCTGCTCTTGACTAATGGGCCTTTTTTCTTCTTTCCATTTCATTGTATTTCTTCATTATTCGGTGTTTTCAAGTATCTTTGCTATTCCAGAGCATTATAGTGACAAATAAAGAAATGTCCAGTTCTCATGTAGAAGTGTGGGGGGTAGTGTGGGGTTTCCCCTCCCCCAAATCCTAACATTTGTAATAGTCTGAGCTCATGGAAGGTACCAGATGGTTGGTCCTGGAGGCAGATGTTCTTTCAGTAGCTAGTCATTGTGTACGGCATGGCGATCCACAATGCAAACTTGTCTTACTCCCACTCTGCCCCATCCTTTATCCTAAGGGACCAAACTCTAGGGGGGAGCAGTTAGTTTAGTTTTGTTTCTCATACAGTCCTTAGTCTAGTCCAGCGGTGGGGGTGTCTTTTATCCACAGGGAATTAGACTGAGATGCCCAAACTCACTTGACATGATCACCACGGAGCCATTAGATGGAAACACTTTTTCATTTGCCGAATCCTAAAATCTTGAATAAAATCTGCAAATCTTTTCCAGGGTCCAGTTGCTTGACAGTTGGATTTTCGCTTCTCTAGCAACTTATTTTGGCAAATAGCCTAAATTTCTTCCTCCCCCCCCTTTTCTTTTAAAAAAAACAGCATTGAAATTGTCCACATGGCTATAAGAGCCAAACACCAAGTGGAATGTTTTGTTGTCTGATTTCCACGTATAGCTGGGTTTTTCCTTAACTTAGTTCCACCCACTAGCTTTTCTACCCCGAAGAAGAAGAAGCGTGATGATGGGATGCGGGAACATGTTACAGGTTGTGCACGAAGTGAAGGTTATTACAAAATTGACAAGAAGGACAAACTTAAATACCTCAACAATAGTCGTGCATTTGCGGAGGAGCCACCAGCTGATACACAAGTAAGGAGATTCATCTTGCTGACTGCTTCCTTGTTTTAAATGGATTTGTCTTGAAATGTGCTTTTAGCAAATTTTCTCTCTGACCTTGCCCCAATATGGCTTTCCCCTGTTGGAAGTATTGCCTTTCAAATGAGAAGTGAGACCTCCTGTTGATTCAAGGTCATTAGTGGCCCCAAGACTATTTTCTGTAAGAGTGGGGGGTGATTTTAAATGAAGCATAATGAATCTATTGAAGTAATTTTCAAGGGGAGTCAGTAAGGCCAAAAGTTTTAGTGTTGGATTTAAGAATGTTGTATTGTATTAGATAGGATATCATTTGTAGAAATACAAGTTATATTGTATTAGATAGGATTAAAAAAATTTATAGAGCGGGGTATTAAATCTAGTTAGTATGTGTCTACTAAGAAGGTTTTGCACCTTCCTGTCAAGTATCTGGTCATGACCACTATCAGAGAACAAATTTTGGGCTTCATGCACCACTGGTTTGGTTAAGTCTTACAAATTCTGTGTTCAGTGCCAGATTTCAAAGCAGAACCCAGGAATCACCTTCCCTACCTAGTAGATCATGCTACAGATATTCTGGGGGTGAGGGGGTTCACTGGCAAGGGAGGACTAGGTTAGTTTCTCCTTCGACTCTGTTACAATATGTGCTGGTTGTATGAGAACGTTATGCATCAAAGAGATCTTTGATCTCACTTGTCTCTAGGAAATGGACAAATGGATTGCCCCAGATCTTTTTAAATTGCAACTCCTGAACTGTTCTTCCTTGTTTGCAGGGAATGAGCATTCCTGCCCAACCTCATGCTTCCACCCGGGCTGGCTCTGAGAGGAGGTCAGAGCAACGTAGGCTTCTGTCGTCCTTCACTGGTAGCTGTGACAGTGACCTACTGAAATTTAATCAACTCAAGGTAAGTCACGCACCTGGATTTTTATTCTGTGAATTGGAAAGCACAGGGGCTGCTTGGGAATGAGATAGGGCAAGGCTAGATAGAAACCACAGATCCATGACAAAACAGATGATTTGTAAATCTAATTATGATGCCTTGTAGTTCCCTACCACATTAAACTGTGTATTGCTCCTTAGCCATGTGTCTGGGAGCAAGAACTACTTAGTATTGGAATGTCCAGTGGCTTTAAATGAGCAAGGGCGTTGATAATGGGACAGAGAGGCGTTCCTTTCGTCGTGGTGCATTCCAGTCTAGTTCAGGTCACTACTCACCAGGAATAGTTACCATCCGATTGGCTGTGTAGCCAAGGTGAAATTAGATGATCTCTGTCCAGCGGAAAAGTATTCGCAACACAAAAATCTCCTTCCCATTTGATTTGTCATCTCGGTGTAGGGGCCTCCAAACTGAACTAACCTCTCACCCCTTAGTTGCAGTGTCTCTTCAGAACAGCAGGTCGTTGGAGGGACTTTGGCCTGGAGTAGTGTGGGGAGACGCTTCTGTTGCTATACCAGGAGGTCTTGTCTGGGTTGAGGCCATCTGTCTCTGGTTGTCTCAATCTGACAACTTTCGGGAACACTAAATTCACTTAAAATTCCAAACAGTCTAACCCCCCGAACTCTTCAATCTGATTTTCAAATCTAAATGGAATGGAAAGGAGCAAATGACAGGGATACCCATGGGGCAGAGGTTGGTGTACCTACCCAGTGGATTAATGCGACTGGCAATAAGGGAGGAACTGACCCCTAGACTGAAATTGGGTGCTTCCTGCAACCATTAGAAACTTGGGCAAAGGAGATGTAGTCCACAAGATCACGCAGTGAATTGGGTAGGGGCAGGGAGTTGAATACGTGAATCAAGACTTCTTTCCTTCTGTAGGCACTAGACTACACTCTTTCCCAGCTAACATGCAGCTAATTAATAAGCTAATCTAACTAGTCAGTTGTCTCGTGTGGAATGGAGCGCACTGCAAATGCTCTTTCTTGAGTGCTGTGTACAGTGTGTGTTGCTTTTTCATTTTTTTGCTCATGGTGGCTTGGGGGGTTTTGTACACAGTTCCGGAAGAAAAAGTTAAAGTTCTGCAAGAGTCACATTCACGACTGGGGACTTTTTGCCATGGAGCCCATTGCAGCTGATGAGATGGTGATTGAATACGTGGGTCAGAACATCAGACAGGTAATCCGGATTTCCAAGTGGTTGACTGTGTGGCCTTTGCCATGACTCGGTCAGAATGGAAAACCTCTATTTCATGAAGTGTAGAAGGCTGCATGTATCTGTCCTCAGTAGGAGCGCTCGTCACACCTCTCTGGGTTTATTCGTCTTCACCATCATGCCAGTGAATTTACAAACACCAGAGATTTTATTATTTTTGACAGGACAAGTGTAAAATACTTTTGTTTTCATGATGTTCTGGTTGGTCCCTTGAACATTGAGTGGCAAAGCCGTGGTGTGCTCTAAGAACCAGTTGTTTAAAGTCCCAGATCAATGTAGGCTGGAGCAGGATTTCTCAAAACAGGACTAAATCCAGACACATTCTCAGAATTTGGGGGTGGGGTTTGAGTGCCATAAATGACACAGCCCTTTAGATATACATTCACTGCTCTGAAAGAACATAGTCTGTAAGACAAAAGAGACAGCCGTGAAGAAGCTGGGCTATAGATAAGGCTGAGTGTCACCTGCTCTTTGAAAGACAATTATTGAAAGGGCTCTTGAGGGTCATCTGAGCAGTGGCTTCCTGAGATAAACCTCATTACAAAACCCATTAAAAATCAGCTGTTTACAAAAATCACCTGGTTCTTCACAAATGTTGCCCACGTCTGGGACTCAATCTAATGCTCTTATCTTCCCCCAAATAGTGCCATCCCATAGGATTTATCTCTGCTAGTGCATTTCACCCACTGCTCTTCGGGGAAGTAATACTGCAAAAATTACTAAGAGTAAAATTTAGAACTCCAGATCAGCACGTGCTAACCTGGTGAGTCTAAGCATTAAACAGCATGGCTGGGGCTCTGTTGAAGCCAGATGTTTGAAGGCAGCTCAGGGTTACACACTGTGCTTGTTGAACCTCAACTGTACCTGTGCAGTACGTTCAAGTCCGACCCTTGGCAAATTTCAAAGATGTGAGTAGTTCAGAGTAGCTGTTCTCTGCCTGTATTGTTCCTTTGGGCAATTTTGTCTTGACCAGATTTCTGGTTCGAGTGAAGTTTTAAAGGTCTCTCAAATCCACATGCAGACTCTCATTTTACTTTAGAAAGGAAGGAATTGAGCAACATGTGATCAAAGGAATGCAAGTGACTGGGGCATTTGGTGAAGGGTTCTTGATACACCATCCTCCATATGTGAGCTGTTCATGGCATTTCAGAGTCTTCCAACCTTTTCCAGTGTCCTTAATGTAGGTTTCAGTGGTATATGGTTTTTCAAATGTAAAGCAAGGCTTTCTGGGGTCCCAGGCAATTAGATGCTGAATCCCATTTGCAATTCAGTGCCTAATCCTAAATATTTGTCCTTTGAATTCCAAGTTCATCTGCTCTTGAATAATTTTGGGATCTTAAATCTCTTTTCAAATCCTGACCGGCCATTTTGGTGTGTGCCTTTTTAAATGAACTGCATGTAAATCCTTTTGTACTTTACTGCCTCTCCCTGTGGCACACGCTGACTCAACAAATGGTTTGTCTGCCAGGTCATCGCAGACATGCGAGAGAAGAGATACGAGGATGAAGGCATTGGGAGCAGTTATATGTTCAGAGTCGACCACGACACCATCATTGATGCCACAAAATGTGGAAACTTCGCCAGGTTTATTAATCATAGCTGCAATGTGAGTATCACTTGTTATACTTCAGGGAGGTGGCCTTACAGATACCCCGGCCAGACATTGTCATATTCAAAGGGCCGCACTCAGAGGCGCTGACGATTAACAGGAGCTGTAATCAATGGATCAGTAAGCTGATATGGGTCAAGACTAGTATAATGAACTGGTCTGAAGGGACTGGGAAGTGTAAGTTACAGCAGTTTAGGGTTGGCTCTGAATCAGGCCAAAACCCTAACGGGAGAGACACTATTGCATGGTGTTGAGGGAAAGTGTGTTTAAAACAACCTAAATCTCCACCCCAGCACTGCTGGGAAAAGAGTTTCCATAATGTAGGAACAGAGTCGTCTGTCGCCTTCAGGCAGGGCCTCTGCCTTTGCCTGTGTTCGGCAGAGTAGCGGGCAGACTGTCTGCGCTCAGTACTGGTAGGGACTTGGACGTAGTGCTCCCCACCTGGGATTCTAAAGCCTGTAGGCACCGTTCATACTGACTATGCAAAACTGTCATGATTTGTACCTTAGAAAAAGTAGAACGAGGGCTGAGCTTTGATCTCTGGCTCAATTCCCCTGTTAAACCTTCCCATTTCCATGGGGAATTGAGTATGGCAGGAGAAAGCGAAAGCCTCCCATCCGAGCCCCCATTAATGGACCAGTGTCCCTCCGTAAAAATAATTACAACAAATGCACTGATTTAAATAACTTCTAAAGATGCCTGAAAATTACCTCCTTTCCCCATTTGTCCCCTGCGCAGCCAAATTGTTATGCTAAAGTCATCACCGTGGAGTCCCAGAAAAAGATCGTCATCTACTCAAAACAGCACATCAATGTGAATGAGGAAATCACCTATGATTACAAGTTTCCGATCGAGGATGTAAAAATCCCGTGTCTGTGCGGCTCTGAGAACTGCAGGGGGACCCTGAACTAACCCTGGGGCCTCTAGTCACACTTGCACCTTCGGCCCCGTCAGAACTGCAGGAACCAGGTGTGGTTGCACTTTGCCAAAAAAAAAAAAAAAAAAGAGAGAAGAAAACCAAGCAAGTTTCGCACTTCTGTCCGGATCACAAATGAAAGCAAAAAGCGCACATGCATACTAGGACTGTTCATGTTTCAGGTGCTCTTCCTCTTCAGATACAACACACATAAAGGTGATTACCACTTCATGGCATGGTATAGCCAAACACTAGCTTCTCTTCTATTCAGTCCCTAGATTATTGCTCAGAATACAACAATGGTACCTTTTTTGTTGTTGTAAACCTTCGTCTTTCCATAAATGCTGCTACCTTTTTCTCATCAGTTTGTTGTTTGAAAAAGACATTCAACGTTTAAATGTGAAGCAGAGACTGAAAAGGCCATAAAGGTTTGTTGGGAGCTTGATTGGCTGAAATTGCACAGACTTTTCAGAGTAAGCTGTAAATAAATGTATGGTTGATGTTACAGAGCAAGCCAGAGGCTTGGGTGCAAGAGTGTGTGTGTGTATGCTTGGGTGTGTGTGTATGCTTGGGTGTGTCTACAGTGAGACTATAGATAAACTGTTGTGTCTTTTCATTAGAGTTGGGCCTGATCAAGTCCTCTGACCTGAACATCCTAGAAAGTTGGGGAGAATTCAGATCTGTGATGGACCTGAACTTAATGCCTTAGGTGTGCTCTAATTTTCACATGCCATCCTGGTATTTGGGGGGGAGGGAGGTGTCAATATATCTGATACCACAATCTATATAATTAATGAGTTTAATCACTTCCATAGTCCTTACTTGCAAAGTATGGCTTGATAAATGGCCTTTTCTGTATCCACATTTCTAGTGGATCTGTTCCTCTTTCATTCACAATACTGAGGCTGAAATTAAATATCAGTACAGTCATTATTTATGCTGTAGAAATCTTACTGTCTTTCATGCACACACTACTATAACTGTTTATAGAAGATGGCACTGAGATTTCTTTCCCTGTAATGAGAAACCAACCACTGGGTTTCTTGAGCTCAGTTTCTCCAACTTCGCCTCTTGACATGCAACTTTTTTTTTTTTTCTTCCCTTCCACGACTTTTCACTCAGACTGTTTGCTCTGCACTTTGTATGGGTGAGATTCCTGTTATGCTACTAAAGGGCTATATTCTGCCACTCTCACTCACACTGAGTATGGGAATTAGTCCCAGGAGTTATTGTAGGACTAATTGTGGCGTTACAGCATTGCTCAAAGGGCGTGAAGGTAGCAGAGTCTGTCCCAAACTGTGTACAGTATGAAAATCGATGGTTTTATTTAGAAGTTAAACTTTTTAAAAAAACGTTTTCCCTTTAAGAAAAGATTTTATCCCTGTAAGTCTACATTGTAATCAAATCCTCAGTTTTACACTAGGGGCTCCATTTAAAATGGGCCAGAATCCCATGCTAGCATTTCTTTTCATCTGAACTATTATTTGACCATTTGAAGGTAAGAAGTTCGATCTTCCTGCTTAGAAGTGGAACATAATTGTTTTAAGCCATTTAAAAAAACTTGTAGCAGGGAAATTCTAATGTAATGTTGTCCCACAAATGTCATCACAGTAACTAAAAATCGTTTCCCTTTAGATTAAATTGAACAACTGAGTTTCCTGCTCTTTTCTGACTATTGACAATTACTGCCTAATCACACTTCAATGGTCAGATGTTGGGATCTTGGAAATAACTTTTTGAGAAGTTATTTATATAGCATATGTGTTTGCCAGGATTGTATTACTGTATGTAGCATGTAATGGGGTAGAATTTTATATTCCTTTTTTTTCCTCTCTCTCCAAGCAAAAGGCCTGGAGGAACAGGAATGTCTGACTGAAACAGGCTGCCTTAATATTATCTGCATTTCCAGCTGCGGGCAGTTACATTGCCTCTCAGGTTGGACAGTCAATAGTCTCTTGTTTGTTTGCTTTGTTGATTTCTTTTTCCCAGTAAATGCTTTCTGAAAATCTCTTCACTCGCGGGCATTTGGTGACCCAAAGATATAACTTTATTAGAGGCACAAGTGATTTCTGGTTATAACTACAGCTACATTGGGAGCATTTTGGAATTAAGTCAACTGCTCCTTTATTTGTTTTAATATGATTCTTCCTTTCATACTGTATTGGCATGTCTGAAGTTTGGGAATGAACCAAACTTCATGGGTTTCAGACCGGAAGTTTTGTAGATCAAACTCATATTAATTTCCCTCCCATCTTCCTTTCCATCTCTTCAAACTAATGTATCAGCTTTGGTTTCTGACAAATATATCGTCCAGGCTACATATACAGTATATTTCCAATGTCCCCAGTGGATTGTGAGGGACGACAAGGTGGCCACATGCAATTGCCTTTGTCTTTATTATGGAGAAGCCACCTATAGAGACTCTGTCCAAGATTAAAAAAGTCAGAGACTAAAATTAGTTTCCTAGGGGTGAAGTTTTCAAAAGTGCTGAGGTATCGTTGGCTTCTAAGTACTCAGGTACTTCTGAGAATTTCATCCCTGCAAAAATCCCTAATTAGGCTCTTAAAAACTATCCTGACTTTTCCAAAGCGTTCAGCAGCCGACTGCTTCCATTGGAGCAGCCGAGAGCTCAGCATTTTTGAAAAAACCAGGTGACGTATTTTGGAGTCTAAATGTGAACTTAAAATTCTGACTTCAGGGTTCGTTTGTTTGTTTCCCTTCAGAATCTTGGCTTGCAGGTTCCAGTACGCAGATCACACCTCAGGCCTTGGTTGGACAATGTCTGAGCACTGTGCAGATGCAGTATGTATTTGGGCAGCTGTACCAGAACACATTTCTGACTCTTCCTAGATACAAAGGCCACTACCCTACAAAACCCAAGATTGTAGAACATAGTGTAATATATAAACAGGCGAACACATCATCACGCCCTGCTAAACTGGGTGTTGTAATAGCCACTCGTCGTAACCTGATGGAAATAATTATAATGCGGGATGTTTGAAAGGTGGGGAGAAGAACTAAAATCAAAGCTTGCCAGGCATTCTTCTTTGTGGAGGTATTTACAGAAGTATTTTTCTTCATTGAAGAGCATATCCTGAATTCTGTTTGGGCTTAAACTAACAATAGACCAACAAGATTGAATGTGTTCCCTATTAAATTTTATCCATTGAAGCCGGATCACTTTAATGTGTCTGCTACGTGAAACAATCCCAGAAAATAACAGAAAAGCTGTAGAAATGTACTTGCAAGCCGTATTATTGTCCCCGAGCGTGAATGTGGCTTTAGTTATGTTTGTGAATGCCTTAGAAATCGGCATGTATAGTAAGTGCCCTCTCTGCTTGAAAACCTGCACGTCCAGCCTGCCACGTCCATTCATCTGTCAGTTTTCCAATTCTGAACCATGCTGGGCCTAGTGAGGAATGTGTTACTATCAAAGGGAGGAAAGGGGTTCATCTTGCAGATATTTATATTGTACAGAATTGCTTATTTCTACCAGAAAATAATTTTTAAACTCTGACAATGTAAACAGTAGATTCAGTTCCAGTTTTTGTGACCTTTTTCAGGGATCATTTCAGTGCATTTCTATATAAAGTAAATTTAAGGAAAAAAGGATTTTGAAGTTTAAAAAATGCATCTTCTGTACATAGGCAAACTTAAGAATCTTCTCTTCAGACACTGTTTCTTGTAGAAACATGTTGAAATTTTTTGTTGATTTCTTTGTACTTCAAGAGCATGTAAATAATTTATTAAAAGTGACTATTGTAATTTGGAGTTCTTTTTAAAAAGAAGATTCCAGCTCTAACATCTGGAGGATGGGGAAGGGAGGAGAAATGCATATAGAAAAGGGAGCTGGTGGCATTTACAGCTTGTGTCAAGCTTTGTATAATGTAAATTCTGTATAAATATTTTTTGGTCAAATAAGTAAATGAAATTAGAAGCATTAAGAAAGTAAAGACAAAAGAATGCCAAGTGGAGGCTTTTTTTTTTTTTTTTTTTTTTTTTTTTTTTTTTTTTGCGCCAGTCGGAAACCTAATGTGCAAAATCTATTTATTTCAAGCGAGGAAATGTGTACAGTCTATTAATAGACAACCTAAAATGTATTTAAGCAAATCTGCAACTGGATTTTTTCAATTTAATGCTTTGTTTTTATAAATTTCCTCTTTAATTGCCATTCTAGTATTTGTACAAGTGAAAAGAAACACATTATAAAGGACACTCTAAATCCAATCAGCAGTTTTAAAAACAAAACCTACAAAGCTGCCCTCCCTCAGACCTTGTTTCCTGGATTCTGTAAACAGGTTGTTTTAATTCACAGTGTGAAGGTTAAGAGCTTCCTTTAAAAGGAGGCAGGTAAAATGGTTTGCAATAAATGAAAATTCTGCTTTTTATTAAGTTCATTTTTTTAAATGTCTGCTTTGAAGATTTAGGATTTCTGCTTTCTCTTTTGTTAAGCAAATTTATAAATTTAGGGATGTTTTGTGCATATAGATTCTGTCATCAGTATGTATCTTGTTTTGTTGTGGATGTGTCATGCTGTATATATTTGTTCATATTTTTGTGAATTGAATACTATGTACCATTGTATTATAGTAACTTTTATAAAGCAAACCATAAATATACTGACTTTTCTTACAGAAAGAACTATGTTGTGTTTATTATTCTAGTCCAGTTTCATCTAGAGCAGTGGTTCCCAACCTGCTCTCTGCCATGGCACACTTCAGTGCCTTTAATAATTTTGAGCCACGCTGTCATATAGTCTCCAAATGAACTCATGAATATTCATCAGCCAATCTGGAATTCTCAGTAGTTTTTCAAAAAATTCCATGACCCACCTGCTCTGGCCTGAGGGCACACGCGTGTGCTGTGGCCCACTGGTTGGGAAATGCTGAGCTAGAGGCCTCTCAGACTGGGGACTCCACTGTGAGAGTTAAATTTTATTAACATGCCCATGTGACTCTCATTGCAGGACCAGAGCCTAAAAAGGTAGAGCGCGATTCTGTCACGTTTGGTGATGTGAGTAACCTCGCAGACTTCAGTAGGACTGTTTGCATGAGTGAGGATCACTTGAAGATTGTGGGACTGGGCACATACTTCGCACAGCTGTAACTTCTTAGCCAAGGATCTCAAAATGCACTCATTAAGGCATTTTTGCTGGGACCCCCTTTGAAAAATATTTCAGGCTGTGATGACCCCCGAGTGCCATGCCACCCTTACTGGCCATGCATGGGGGCTGACAGCACATTACTCCTCCCTACTGAACAACCCCTGGTTTGAGAACCCCTCCCTTGAAGATACGGTTGCAGTCTGAGTTTGTATTATCGATATGCTTCTAATGCTGTAAGGTTGGCGGGGAGCTCAGAGATTTCTGTTTGGGTTGGGTTTTTTTTAACTGTTAAATCTGTAATGAACTTGGTCTACATTTTACAGTAGAGAGAAATGGACACTAAATGAAAAAGCTTCCCCAAGGTCACTTTCCTGGAGCGCATGTACCCCATGCTGGCCCAGCAAGGAAAGTGTTAATACAGTGCCAGGGACTGCTGATTGGCTCGCTAACATCAGCTGGGAGGATAAAAGGGCTGGGAAGTGAGGGAGGGTCCCTGCCTCAGAGAGCTGATGACTGAAACAGATGGAAAAACAAGCCCAGCCCAGTGTGATGGGAAGGGAGGCTGTGAGCTAGTGTTTGCAGGAGCACATTACATGGCTCAGATGTCCTTCCCCGGGTTTTTCAATCACTTAGAATGGCCTGAATTTTCTAATGCTCTCATGGGAGAAACTAGCGGTTTAAGGGGCCACAGGGGTTTCTTGGTTCCTAGAGTTGCTCAAGGCTTTTTCAGAAGCAGCCTAGCGTTTGGGTCCAAGGGCTGTCCCAAATGGGATGCATTGATTAAACCCCTACAGGTGTGGTTCTAGGGCAGACTTATCTTGATGTGCTTGTGGAGTTTGAGTTGTCCTGTTTCCCACCTCCTTCCCCCAGTAATGTGCAGAGCTGCCTTCAGAGTTGTGCGGAGGGGAAGAAGGAGAAAGACCCTTCCTTTAAAAGAAAAGGGGAAAGGTACAAAGTAAAATGTTGGGGTGGGGAGTGACACATTCAGGAGAGAGCCTGAGCCACAGGAAGTTGGGGGAGAGATGCAAAAGAAGGTGAGGGGACCTCTCCCCAGTGCTTGAGAAGAGAAGCCATTTTCTGTTTGTCCATCCCCTCAGTCATAATGAATAACTTCTTGTTTGCGCCCAAGTCTAACTGTTTTTCCTTTGCCTGTCCCACCCCCTTTGACGAGTCGCTTTCTCTCTCTGCCTCCTTCCAGGCATCTCATTTCTTCTGCCCTCAGCTCATTAGGCAGCGAGACTGAATGGAGACAGAGCTGTGGCCACGTCTTATCAAGCCATTTTACTTTGAAGTCGGGCGATCACGGAGAGGATTGGTTGGCATTTGTTGTGGTAACAATGGGGTCTTTGTCCTGGCCCTAGAGTTGCTTCCACTGATGCTATGGACACCACGCCACAACTCGAAAGAGGTGTCTTAGTTTACATCAGGTCTGAATTTTGGCCCAGTCTCTTATGTGTTGGGTCATGTAAAATGTAGGCTGTCCTGGTTATATGATGCTATCAATGGCTGAAGCCTCCCTACTGCGAGTTGACTTGGGTCCTAGGGTACAGCAGAGCAGACAGTGATGGTTTTCTTCCTCTGCTGGAGCAGCTTGGTGCTCCCTTCCCTCTAGTTAACTAACTCGATCACCCCCATCTGCCATTTCCTGCAGCCCTTTCTCCCCCCCCCCATTAGTCCATCTGCCTCATCCTGTAACCCAAGCCTTACAGATGGGATCTCCAAGCACAGGGGGTGGAGAGGGAGAGGAGGTCGCCTGGCTAGGTGTATTTACCTTGCAGGGAAATACCCATAGTCCTGACTCCGCTGTTCTGCACACACCTGGTTTGTCAGTGGCCTATTATCACAAAGTGACAGGGATGTGGGAGCCCGAAGTCTCAGCTCAAAAGAGAACCATGGGGAGCGGGGACTGGAAAGCTATTGTAGGGGCGTGTCATGGTATTTCCCCCCCTTACATCTGTGCTGGGCTCCCCAGCTACCAGCCAAGAAGCCTCCTACAGCTGGAAGTGGGTCTGTGTAGGGGAAGAGGAGGTCCAGGACTGGTAGCTGGACCCTCCTGGGGTATCTCAGCCCTGCTCCTCCCAAGCTCCAGGCCTGGTGCTGGGCCTTGACTGGCCCTGTGAGTGGAGGCCCTGGACAGTCACCCACCCATCTGTAAGGTTGTCCTGCCCCCCATACCCGCAGTGACAACTCCCCCCCATACCATGCCACCCATTACCTCTGCCCCACTGCACATGGCAACGCTACCTTTAGAGCTGGGTGCCCGACCAGCAGCTGCTGCTCTGTGTCCACCCAGCTCTGTGAAGTCTGGTCTCTTCTACGAGAGCTGGATTTCGCGGTGGTGAATTTAGTAGAGCCCCTACATATGAACACCACGCTGTATCCTCCCCAGAGTCACAGCATTTACCCTTTGAGTACAGGATACATTTTCTGGGGCTCTCCAATTGTTAATTAGCTTAGGAGTTAAAATTACTGAGACAATGACTACATTGAAAGGGAGTTAAGGTTGAGAGCGCATAGTTGCAGTTTAACCTCACTACATTACACAGGAATGTTGTGATATCCCCAAACCCATTGTTAGAAACCCAGGACAGTCGCAGGAGAGATTAAACGTAAAAGAAGGCCAAACATCTTACGGTACGAAATCTTACATTTCGCCCTCTTTGCACTTCTTGCAGAGATAAAAGTCACTGAATTCTGGTCCATGTACTATATACAAATAGCTTCTCCTATTACTCTTCATAACGGACAGTCCTCCTTCCGCAGAAACCTGAATGCTGCCCTACAATGATGATTAAGGCATTTTAGTGTTTAATGGCCCAGAGTGGTTTGAGCTGACATTAAAGATGTTTGGTTTTGAAATCCTCCTCCCCCAGTGTCACTAGAGGGCAGAGTTACAGCTGTTTGAGTTCCCTGACTGCATTCCCACACCTTCACATGTTTGGATTTCTTTTAAGTTTTAATTTAACTGTGAATGTCCATGGTGTTGGGCTAATTACCCAAATTATGGTTGTGGGTTTTTTTAGTTATATCGACACTTTCATACACCCCAGCAATTGTGGCTGCCACCGATCTCTTCCTGAAAGACTCTAGACGCAATTTGTTTCTCCATTTGGTGTCAAGACGGTAAGGTTTCCTCTTGCATCTTGGTCATTTTCTATAGCTTGAAACAAAGACTTGAAGTTTCCAGCACCAAATCCCTACATATGGGAAGAGAAGAATGTGAGCTGGTCTAAGCACACGGCAAGTGAATTTGTTAGTTCCAAGATCAAACACCAGCAAGAACTGCACATACAGTGGGACTTTACAGACTATTACCGTCACCCTTGACGGACTAGGAATGGTTCTAAATGTGTTCCTGGCCCTTTAATAAATGATCACTTATCTCTCAAGCTTTCCAGTGCCAGGGACTGGCTTGCTGCCTCAGCTGTGTCAGGGAATTTCCTACAATTACAGTCGTGGGCTGCCCAACATCAGCCTTTTCATGAGCAACCTGATTAACAATGAGGGCAGTCTGAGTTGGCCACGGTCCCATCAGGTTGTGAGTTCAGTCAACCCAGAGTAATTTAGGTTTCTAATTCTGGGGGGGGGCGGGGAGGGGGGAATCTAGTTCAGCAAAACAAACAAGGAGTTCTGTAGTGCTTTTAAAGACTAACATTTATTTATCACATTTCATGGGAGAAAATCCCACTTCATCAGATGCTTTGAAGATGGGGAATTTACAGAATGGGGGAGGGGGGAAATAAATCCAGGGAAGTGTAAGTCATAGGATCAGTTGTTTGCTTTCATTTGCTGCAACAGTCTGACCTGCTCCTATGACTTACACTTCCCTGGATTTAATTTCCTCCCATTCTGTAAGTTTCCCATCTTCAAGCATCTGACAAGGTGGGATTTTCTCCCACGAAAGCTCATGCATTAAATAAATTAGTTTGTCTTTAAAGGTGCCACAGAACTCTTTGTTTAGTTTTCTAACGTTTCTTTTGCAAAAAGAGCTCAGTGTTATCTCTTTAAAAAGTGGGGCAGGTTCCAGGGAATACCCCACCAAGCCGCTTGCAGCTGCCATTTTGAGTTTGTTGGTGTAAGGAACCAAGTCCCTGCAGCAGCTTTTGCATTTTTCAAAGCTTTACTTCAATTTTTTTAAGCACTGCAGAGAAAAATCCCTGTGCAGTCACGTGAATCAGAGCCAAAATGGTGCCAGGAACTCACTAGTGCTTTTTGGAATAGCTCCATTTAAAAAAGATTATGATGAAAAATCTTCACATTTTCAGTTAAAATCAACCAGGAAAGAACCTCTCAAGCCCCAAATGTTCAACAAACCTGGTGGTTATGGCGCTGTATGACCTCCAGAAAGACAGTGGGTCGATCCTGAACAGGTTTAGTGAAGATCTGGAGCAGATACCCTTTCTCATCAAAGTCAACTAAGATTTTCAGTTCCTTGGAAACAAAAATAATAAAGCCAATTGTCTGGAGACCTTGTTGAGAAGCTAGTGCTAAATTAATTTATGCCCCCAAATCCATTTGAATTTCTCAGCAACATCATGAAACATTTTTTGTTGCATGATCTGCGTCTGAGCTGGTCACGTCAGACTATCTGGAATTCTGTTGCATTTGAGATTATGATTTAAAGACAATAACGTTTTGGTCAAATGCCAGACTGTGCAGTTCTGTTGTGTTCATCCATCATTTCCTCTGTAGTTTCAGATGGATGCATGACTCTGCTTCATAGCCTTCCTAAACGATTGTCACGTCACTGGATTGTTAAAACAACTGCTGCAACCTGTCCTCAGGAGCGGCTACTATTTTAGTGGTGAGAATGGAAAACAAGATTTTGATTTCATGAAAAACTTAGAGGTTTTGACCTTGTTTTGTGGAGTGAATGGGAGGAAGGAGTGTTTGAGACACTCCATACCCAGAATAGCCAATAACCTGTTGGATGAGCAGTGGTTCTCAACCACTGAGTTGCCACACAGTGGTGAGTGTGTCGCAGTGTGTGGGCAGGGTGGACTTGGCCTGGGCGGTGGGTTGGTGTGGCTGCAGGGTTGCACATGTCGCCAAGTGTGTCGCGCTCTGGAAAAGGTTGAGAACCAGATCCGTATTCCAAATGGGTTGGGGCCATCTCACCGTAGGCCTTAGAAACCTTCCTGACAAAATGATGCTTGAAACTGATTCATTTTCATGACCAGGTGCAGTTTTGGTGAGCCAGCATGTTCCAATTAAAAAAAAAGTTACAAATTCCTGCCCAGCTCTAGTGTTGAGGGGCGAGATCACGCGCTGCAGAGCTTATTGGGACCCTCCATATTGAAAGGTGGTGTTGACGTGCCAGAGATCGCGTTATTTTATCTGCACATGCCTTGACAACCAGACTGACCTCCAGTTTGTCGATGTTTTCCTTCACCTTGATTTTGGCAGATTTCAGCTTCTCTCGCAGATGCTGGTAATAGGTGGATGGAACAATCATAAACTCCATGCCTCGTTGTTTCAAGTTGGTGACCTGCATCACGAGAGTGAAATCCATTCAAGTGATTCTTTCACTCAGCCCTGCTCACTGCCTACTGGGTAAAGTATGACCACAGACAGAGCAGGAAAGTCACGGCTGGATCGGGAATTTGGTTCTGGAAATGCCAGTAATGTGTGAGGAACTCTGGGGCAGGGCACGTGAAGCTCAGCATGGAGAGCCAGATCGCAGCCAGAGCCACCCCCACAGCAAAGCAGTCAGTGAGGATCCTCCAAGGTACGTATTCATTCAAGCACTAAATAATCTCTATGTATCTGGCAGTCTGCCTGGCGACTTGCCCTTATAGCAGCATTTACATGACATTAAAATGTAACAGGAAAAGCCACTACCGTATTACAGGGGAAAGGGCTAAAGGGTCGCGTTAGATGTCTGCTGAGTTCCTGGAAACAGAGATAAATACACTCCTAGAAATTAGCTGCTGCTAAGGTGCTTCTGTTCTAGCCCATCTGATTTGAGTCCCAGATGGACAGGACAGATGGCATCAGGAACTGGAATCTGGTTGGCCAACACGATTCTGTGTGTATGCTGCTCAGTGTCCCACCAGCTCTGCATTTACATGTGCATTTGAGAGAGAATTTACCACTGGTGAAAGAGATCAGATTGACAGGCCTGGGTTTTTAACCCTCTGTGTGTCAAGAGGACACGCACAGAACATGCAGTGGGAACCAGAGCACCCTCCACAAACTCCACCCCCTGAAGCCTCCTCTACCCCCTGCCAATTTGCCTCAGTCTTGACATGGATGTACCATGTCAAAAGAACAGTCCCCATGGCCCGATCATGCTTTGTGTGTCTGCTGTGGCTGCTGCTAAGGGGGGCAGTGAGTGTCAGGTACAGGGTTTTTTCTGTGGTGTGGACCCACAAAACTCTGTTCACATTAGGCCACTGAAGAGATGGTGGTGTCTCTTGTGGTGACTGGGGTAGGAGAATGCCCAAAAGTCCTGCAAAATAAATAGAGAGGTCGTATCTTTTCTTGAACCAGCTTCCATTGGTAAAAGAGCCCCGCTTACTCAGAACTCTTCTTTGGGTCTGGGAAAGGGGGGTTGCGGCCAGAGGGTCCCAGCTCACTATAAGGTGGAATGGATTGTTAAGTGTAAGGAGTTAGCACACGTTGCAAGAGACTATTCGAGGAGAAGTGGCTGACACCTCTGCAGCCATAGGGCAAAGTGGTTGTGACTGCCATTGCTGAAGCCGTTCAGCAAACCCCCGGCATCAGCTTTAAAAATGTGAGCTGTGGATGTGAACTGGCCTTCTTTGCTCACCGCACAGTAGCTCAGAGAAAGACCAGGGCTCTGCTAGATAGAGCAACTGGAAGTTTGTGCTACACACTGGAGTTCTTGTCGTTTTAATGTTTACTTAGTCGTACTAATTGGCCGACTTACGGCGGTAATGATGTCAGAGGTATTCAGAGCAATGTGTTGAACTCCAGCTCCTCCATAGTATTCAACATATTCCTAGCAAGAGACAAACACACACCATTAGGGCAGAGAGCTGTGGGCTCTGCTTTCTACTCTTACGTATGCTTTTATGCTTAAAAACAAAAGCAGCAAAAGCAGACAGAGCAAATAAGAGGGTAGATGATGAATATTAGGACAGCAAACCCAGTCTGAGTGCAAGCAGCTTCCCTGTTTGTCGAACGACCCCTCACTCTGTTACAACGCATCTGTTGAATAAGAAAAGGCTTTTTCCAAGTCACTTTTCTGACCATAACTGCAGATTTTACCTGATGTAACTTCAGTGAGACATTGCCACCTAGAGTAACAAACAGGCACTGATCCTCCAGAACAAACAAGGAGTCCTGGGGCACTTCTAAGGACTAACAAATTTATTTATTGCATGAGCTTTCGTGGGAGAAAATTCCATTTTGTCAGAGGCTTTGAAGACGCCCTCCAAGACCATGCAAAAGGAGGGGTCTACTTAAATCATGGAAAAGCCACACATTTTTCACTACTACCCTATGCCTTATAGGATAAAAGTACACAAAAGCCCAGATTTCAGGGTCTGTGATGCATTTTTCACATCCGTGAATTTTGCAGGGCCTTACATTGAACTTGCTCCCAGCCAGGGCCTACTGTTCTGGTGCTGTGAAGCACCATGCACGCCCACAGCCCTATGTGGAAATAGCAATCTTCATGTTGAGACCTGCGTTTCATGAGTATTTACCTGAATCTGGGATTTTTTCTTGCCCAGCGCGGGCTCGTTTATGGGCATTTTTATGGTCTCTTCATAGTTGGCGACCACAATGGACCGGAGGGCACTAAACTGTGTGTGCAGTTGCTTATCATCCACAGACCAGAACCGATGAAACAGAAGGTTCTTCTGATACCTGGCCAGGAACAGCAAAGGCAGATGTCAGCCCCCCTTAAGCCAACTCATATCTACTGAGAAGTGTGGGCTTTAGCAGCCTTGGTGAGTTTCTATCAATAGATTAATAACGGAAATAGGAGAGTTTCACCCTCATTTGCCAGGGATAACTATTAAACGCCCTTCCAGTTTACCAGGGCATGAGAAGCTGCAGCGTTGCGGGACAGCATGTTCTCACCACCACTCTGCTCACCTCTTGACAGCAATGGGCAGGGCTGAATGGGACCCGACCACTCCGATCACTTTCATTTATATTCCCTAGTGTGACCCTATTGACTTCAGCCCTCTGTCTACACCAGTGGTCTTCAAACTTTTTTTCTTGGACCCAATTGAAAAAAAACCCAAAACATTTATGCCGGCGACCCAACAATTACATCTCTGAGCAATGCACCCCAGCCTTTTGGCAGCAGCAGCAGGGGGCACCACAACCCAGTGCCTCAGGACCCAATCCTGCCATGGGGTGCCCTCCAGTGGTTACAACGGGTACTGCACCTAGCTGTGGTGC